>OZ023263.1:102966013-103291013 GCA_964006375.1 Tillus elongatus | reverse complement strand
TAAATTAATAAGTGTGGCATACTAGGCATACTCTATAAAACTGTTATTACCTCAACCATATTACTTGGTACTGAGATCATCCTTGTGTGATTTCTCTCTAAAATGCGGTAATGTGCCACAGTGGGTCGTATAAATTTAGAAGTTCCGCAAGGCAGTGTTGGGGCCCTTTTTTTCTCCCTTAGGACTCGTCCGCGTCTTTTCCGCCCCGATAGCACGGAGACTTTGGCTTATTGTGCATGCCCTTCGTCTTTTCTACTCCATCCATTCCAAAATCACTGTGCCTTGAACTAGTCTGCACAGCAATTGGTAGGGTAAAGTTTTCTATTACTCCGTCTCCGGTCTAGGCTGTCCGTAGATCAATTGTCCTTTGTGGTCCAGAGCTTTACACTCGCACAAGAAGTGCTGGGTGGATTCCTCCCCCTCGCCGCAAAGTCTGCATGCCAGGTCACCCTCGAACCGCCTCATTTTATGCAGTTGTTTCTTGACAGCCATGTGTCCCGTCAAGAGTCCCATTATGTTCCGGAGCTGTCCTCTGCTAATATTTAGCAGTTCCACAGCTCTCTTTGAACTGGGTTCCTCAATTACTGACTTCCCATGTTAGGGACCTGGACAGTCTGCCCAGTGTTGGGTCCCCATTCTCCATCTAATATATGCTCAGGATATCCCTGAAACGGCTAACACTATCTCAGCTACATTTGCTGATGATGCTGCCTTATTGTCGCTACACGCAGACCCTTACATTGCCTTGGAACATTTACAAGTTTATCTGAATTTACTCGACGACTGGCTAAAAAATTAACATAAAAGAATGAACTAGTCAAAATCCGTCCAGGTGACCTTTACAACCGAAACTGTTACTGCCTACCTGTTACAAACAACAGTGCTGCAAACCCTATTGAAACAAATACAACATACCTAGGCCTTCACTTGGACAAGAAGCTGACATGGAAAACGCGTAGACAAGCAAAGCAAACCTACCTTTATATGGAACTCTGGGAAATGAACTGGTTGCCCAGAAGAATATCAAGACTGTTTTGAGAGAACAAACTTCTCGTATACAAATCATTCCTCAAACCAGTGTGGACCTGTGTGGTTGTGCCAAACCATCAACAACAATATAGTACAAAGATTTTAGTATAAATCTTTGCAATTCACGGTTAACGCAACATGGTATGTTTCTAGTTACACAATCCATAGGGATCTTTGTATTCCATTTGTAACTGTTGAAGTACGCAGATATATGGATAGATATTACAGCAACATTCTAGGATATTCCAACAAACTTGTAGAGCGACTATTTGACGATCTAATAGAAGACAGACGGCGAAAATAGCTTGGCCTGAAGACCTGGAGGCTGTAGGCTGATGAACGGCAAGGATTGTTAACGAGAATCGGTTTCTCCTTAGAAATCTCTGCCAAATCTAGTTTTGTTTCTTTCGTTTTGATTTTTGTTTAACATAATTTATTTTCTATAGTGCATTTACAGTATTGTAACTATTACTCTTTTATTTATCCACTTTTAATTAACTTAATGTCATGAAATTTACTTAATAATCCAGAAGAGTAGATTGTAAATGTCAAGTCACAAAAAATGATAAAAAAAAACAATAAAATAAGTTATGGTTTATGTGTGCATATAATATATAATAAGTCCAATTTGGAGAACCCAATTCATTACAATAGAGTTTCTAGCCCTGACGATGGTTTCGCTAACAAAGTTAGCGCTATCATAGGGACGAATAAACTCACGGTACAGTTTATTCATCCCGCTGATGGCGCTAATTTTGGTAGCGAAAGACCGTCAGGTCTAAAACTGTATTAGGATAAATTGGGTTCTAAAATTGTACTTATCAGTGCTCATCACAGGTTCTAAGCTGCACTCATTATATATTTAACAAAACATTTTATTTTACAGTTCGTTGTGGACACTGGAGAGCATGACTCTTATGAACAATTTGGAAAAAGGTGCATTAGGACAGCGTTACATCTTTTAGAAAAGGGACTGACATCTTCTGATATCATATGCGTATGCTCACATAATCATAAAGATACTTGTGTTGCTTACATAGCGGCATTCCTAAGCGGAGTTATGGTGTGCTGTTTGGATCCTTCTTTGGATGGTCCTGATGCAGAATATTTGTTAAATCTCGTAAAACCAAAATTAGTTTTTGTAAGTGAAGAAGCGATAAATCTAATAAAAACCACGTTGGAGAGCATTGGTTTGGATGCAGAAATTATAGTTTTTGGGGAAACACGTATCTACACGCCATTTAGCTTTTATCTAGAACCGATCGACAGCGAAGATGACTTTGAACCAGTTGCTCCAGGCGACCTTTTAGATACAGCAGCTATCTATTTTAGCAGTGGCACTACTGGACTTCCAAAGGGAGTTCTCCTTAGTCATTATGGTCTAATAGTGCAACCGTATTATCTTACGTGAGACACGCCATTCTTGTTACTATTCTTTAATTAGTTTATTTGTTTTTAGGCAAAACGGTACAATAGAGGACAATACAATTGTCTTGTGCTATTCGCCACTTTGTTGGATATCAAGTACAGTATTTCTACTAGCAGCTATTTATGCAGGAAGACCTAGAATGGTTTGCAAGAGTTTTGACGCAGAATACTTTTGGAATTTAATCGAAAAATACAAGGTATATATTACGATGTCACAGCATGCCACAGATTATAAGGCGGGCTTTTATAAAAAAAACAAGATTAAACTCCTTTAAAATATATGCTTTAACTCGTCTCTTTAGGAAACTACAGCATTTTAAAAGGCGATGGAGAGTTTGTTTTCAGGAAAATACGTTAAGGCTTTGGTTAGAAAAATAATTTATCCAAAGTGATATATAATACAAAAAAACGGAGCCTTGTTCATAGTATGTCTAAAAAATTACAGTCATAAAATCATCTTATTTTGCAAGTGGCCACATACTCATTAAAATCGCATGTTCGATTAACGCTCTAATACAAGGAGGCGTGCCTGGTGCTCACAGGAAAACGTTCGCGGTCAGATATACCTTTGCAACCGTTTAGCTTTCCGCGCGTTGTTTTAGGCTTGGGTTTTTGGAAAAAGACAGGCCAATGTCAAAAACGCACAAGAGATAGTCGATAGTACAAATAGTACAAGAGAAAAGAGAAGGCGCAGATAGAAAAGGTTAAAAAGAATAAAGGAACGCCCAAGACTAGCTGACGCAAAGACATGTCTCACCAACTAGATCGCATCGGTTTGCAGGTGTGCGCGTCCGCCCTGAGTCCCGCCACCAGTGAGTCTTTTTGGGCTTAGACTAATACCACCAAAAGTTTTTCAATTAGTAGCTCTAAACACTTTTTGTTTGAACTCGCGTGTTTGTCATAAATTTTAGTTAAACCTTATAAAAAAATTAATATGGAGTTTTGGTAATATCATTTAACACAAATTACAATACTGTAAATTTTTGTCTTGCAAGAGTCATTGAATTTTGGAGCCAATTTGCTTATTCGTGCTTCTTTTAAAATTAAAATGCGTTGGTCAATATCTTAAAGAATTGGAGGTCTAGTTATTGACAGAATAGTGTATTTTATTTTTTATTTTAACATCCAAACAGGCTAACAAATTATATATATATATATATATATATATATATATATATATATATATATATATATATATATATTACAATCTTTCTTTTTGTATATTATTTGGGTTTTACTTTTCACTTACTGACTCGATTCATATTTCCCGTATGAGCGCCATCCATTCTTCCAGTCACCTGTGCTAATGTACCTACATATATGTGATGCCCTGATTTTAAAACTTATATTTCCCTGACAAATGTATTTCATTAAAGAAATTTTGTTTTAAAAGAAATTAAAATATCATTAGTATCAAATATAGCATTGAGCTTCCCTCTTAGGGGTGTTTCAGAAATAGATCTTTCTTATAATTAGGTCAAAAATAAAAATTATACCATATAAAATTTGCAATATAACTTATTTATTATCAGTTATCCATTCACCAACTTTTATAACAAATTTATTTATCCCGTGATCCCGTTTTAAAATTTATATATATATATATATATATATATATATATATATATATATATATATATATATATATATATATATATATATATATAAATTGCTTATTTAATAAATACCTTATTAATAATAGCATCAGACATAATGCAATGCTCGTTCAATTTCAATCTTCAACCTCCTATCCTCTGCATTTTATGAACGCACCTTTTGCGTCTGCGAATGTTGAACTCCTTCATTATCGTTACACAAGAACGATTGATGAGTTTGCACTTGCGCGATCACTTACACCAATTTTAGTTTCACTTTTGTTATTAAATTTAATTATCTTACTGATTTTTACCGAGATCTGTTTCTGGACAATTGATTTATGGATTATTATCACGATTGTTCTTAAAATATCCCGTGTTAACTGTTTGCAATTTCATTTTTACTACTTCAAAAACAAGCGCGAGATAAATGGAACCATAACAACGAGCCATTATTACAACAATGTAGCAACCCAAGTATGCAAACAGTAGTCATAGATGAGCGGTTCTGGGACCTCCACTTCCTCCACTCGGCCACTGCGCCGGCGCGCAGCACCGAAGTGACGTCATGGTGACACCACTGGACGGAGAGCCAATAGGGGGCAAACCTGAGATGACGTAATCCAAGATGGCTGCCAAGATGGCCGACCGGAAGAGAAAAACCCGGGAAATTTAAACTTTTAAATGACAGGTGGCACCACCTTCTAAAGTAAGAGGACCCGCCATTTTGATTTGTGGTGGTGAGACGTACGCAAAGATGGCCGTTTGCGTATGCGCAAACCCAACTTTGTTGGTTTTTAGGTTAGCCCCCACGTGTTTGGTATCATGATACTCGTGACGAGTGGAATTCAAAAAAAGTATACTCCCATGCGCAGACCAACTTTTTTAGTCTTTAAGTTAACCCCTACGTGTTTGGTGTCATGTTTATCGTCGTTACGAGTGGAATTCAAATACGACATTTGTGCATGCGCAAAGCAACTTTTTTACTTTTTAAGTTAACTCAGACGTGTTTGGTATCATGTTCTTAGTGGTGACGAGTGGCATTCATATATGATATTTGCGTATGCGCAAACCAACTTTTTTAGTTTTTAAGTTAACCTCTACGTGTTTGGTATCATGTTACTCGTGGTGACGAGTGGAATTCAAATATGACATTTGCGCATGCACAAACCAACTTTTTTAGTTTTTAAGTTAACTCCCAGGTGTTTGGTGTCATTTTAATCGCCTTGATTAGAAGAAGTATACATGCGTGCGCAGACCAACTTTTTTAGTTTCTAAGTTAACTTTTACGTGTTTGATGTCATGTTAATCGTTTTGATGAGTAGAATGCAAAAATAGTATACACGCATGCGCAGACCAATTTTTTTAGTTTTTAAGTTAACCCCCACGTGTTTGGAATCGTCTTGATGAGTAGAATTCAAAAATAGTATACACGCGTGCGTAAACCCCAACTGACCAAGATCGAGATCGGGATCGAGGGTCACGATCTAAATATGCTCTAACCTGTCTAAATAAGAAGACCTACCATCTTTGATTTATCGATACGTATTTACATACGTGTTTACACATGGTGGTGCTATCTCAATAGTTAGAGATGGATGAATACATTTAGCGGTAATTTAGATTGGTTAGAAGGAGACAGACGGCAAAGGTCGTTAGAGAGGGACAGAGAGAGCTATATAGCTTGGAAAGTAATGAAAACATATGATTTGTAGCAAAGACACAACTAATCCTCCGGTTCTTAGAACCAGATCTCAGAATCGGGATCCTGGTGTCTAGAGCTAGATTCAGATCTTTACTAGACATAATGGCATACCTGTGCTCCATGTCTTACAACACTCTTTAACTTCCAGATAATAAATAAGAGATAAACACTAGCCAGCTATGCTAATAATATTTTAAACTCATATGTATCAAACATTAGATTATCTATTAGATCTCTTACGTAGTTTCCCAAACACCGCAAGAAAACATTTTATGAATCTTGCTAGACAATATATACAGTTTTGCCAATAAACTCTCAAACAACGGCATTTAAAAGGATATTTAATGTATCTAAGGTCGGATGATACATGGAAGCGAAAGCTCTCAACGTCATTTTCATTTATTTTTTTCGGAAATAGCGTAAATTTTCCAGTCTAGTGATGTCTCACAAGTGCATAAAAGATTTGAGTATCATCGAAATATCACACTTTGTAAAATTAAGTCTTGTTTTTTCTAAGGAGGCCATGTTTTATTTGTTAGAAAATTGGGTTTTTATAAGTTAAACTTTTTTCCATGTCTGACTTTGACGTTAAATAATTCAAAGTGTCAAAGCTGTGTTTTAATAAGTAGTACGCTATTAAGTACACAAATCGTCGAAAACTATTGAAAATGGCCGAATAAAAGTTTGAAATGTTAGCGGATACAATATTAAAAATGAAAATCACGACAGAAACATTTTACAAGCTGTCAACGAAAACCCTAGTGCATCGGAAAGAACTGTAGAACAGGAACTTCGTGTGTCAAAATCAACGGTACATAGAGTGTTAGAAAAGAACAGGTAACATCCATACAAACTCACAATAGTTCAAAGACTTAAGAAAACTGATCTTAAAACGCGAATCATTTTAGGAAATCGACTCATAGGACCATTTTTGTTTGACTACAAACTAAACAGACAGAGGTACTTAGAGCTTTTGCAAAACCAGGTTGTGCCAACTTTACAAGCTACTCTAACTGAAGATGAGTTAAGAAAAACTTGGCTTCAACAGGATTAATTAATTTGGTGAAAAAAATTTGGAGGTTTTTCAAATTAAAAATAAAATCTCAAAGACATGAACTGAAACAACGTAAGTGGTTAAAATCTGATGCTAGACAAAGACAAAGTAGTCAGCTGCCATGCGTACCTTCATACGACGTATATTAAAGACCTACATCAGAATGCAACGATAACCAAACAATACAAATAACACACGTAACACGAGATTGCCACAACCCTCCTAATGTGCAACAAACGTACACACCCGAACTGTGGCGATCCCACCAGAACGACCACCTTCGGGTATATGCAGATGCTCGGATTTGTAAAATGCTCAAATATCCTTATCTAAAAATGAGAGGGAAAATAAGGCAGTTTTATATCAGCTGATTAAAGTACAAACCAGATGTAATAGGTTGTTTCGTTTATTTATTATGGTTTGCCAGTCCCGTTTTGAGGTTAAGTAAATGGTTGTAGATGTATGCTTGTAACATTGAAAACAAAAGAACATTAACGTTAAGATTCGTTGATTAATTTTTCAGGTAGCAAATAATTTGATTAATTAATAGGTACCTACCTTCTAGACTTTTATGAATTCAGGAGTAGGAACCTTTTTGTTTATTTTCAATTGCTGTTTTAAAAATCTATTAAAATGAATAGCAGAGGAAATAAGGGATAGTTCACCATAATGGATTTTTATATAAAATGGAGCTCACAGAAAATAACCCAAGGTAGATTAACTAATCATTTCAACAGACTTTTTAGTGAATTTTCGTAGAAAAAATTCACTAATGGGAAGATCCCGACTTTTGAATTTTGAAAACATTTTTGCAAATGAGCGCGAACTAGGACCCCTAGAACCCATGTATCACACCGATAACTCAAAAAATAATCAGCCGATTTTGATAAAATTTGGCACGTACCTTCCTTTTGTAAGTGGATTGGATAAGTTCGTTAGTCAGGATAATCGGACGAGGTTTTCCGGGAAAATTTTAAGTTTTCATTCGAAAAAATTTTTTATCTCAAAAAATAAAAAAGCTGTGATAACCAAATTTGGTAGGTAGATTTAAGATATAAAAAGTAAACTACACACAAAAATTAAGATTTCTATATTACAAGAAAAAAAAGTTATAATAAAATATTTGGTGCCAGATCATTTCTATGAAAATTCACTACCATAACGCACTTGCTGCGTCTTTGAGTTTCTTGATATCAGAAAATTTATATTAAGAAAATTTTCTGATAGAATTTGTGTTCAAAAAAGTTTTTTGTTGTTGAAAAAACCGATTGGGTTGACTAAAACAAAATCATCAAGGAAATTAACAAGGGAAAATACCTGTCATGCTTATAATTTGGCAGATACTTCTAAACCTATATTAAGTTTTCTTCTGGAAAGCTTTTGTAGCTTTAATTAAATTTGTAATACAAGTTTCTTTTAAAGAGACTTACAGTATTTAGGTATACCAAATTTTAATTTTCTAGCTTTATTGAAAATTGAGTTTTGCGCATTCAAAGTTTTTTTCTTAAAAGGAGCTAGAAGCTTGAATATTTTTTATGACATTAAAGCGATATCGATGGTAACACTTTCGATTGTTTTTAAATGAGTGCGTATTAGGACTTCCACAACCGATCTTCAAAGTCTGTTTAGATTAAAAGTATTAATTTAGTAATATACCGTACTAATGGTGTATAATTTTATTAAAATTTACTACTATAACGCACTTGTTGCATCCCAAAATTTGTATTTATTAGCATATTTTCCTAAAAAAATTGGCAATGGAAACTTACGGATAGGACCTTATGTTCAACTTTTATAAACAGTTTAGGTCATATACATTTTAGTTTATTTGAGTGGCGAAAAACAAAACACGTGAAAAATAAGGTTTTAATAAATGTTTGTGTAAAATATTTTTTTACCAGATTTTCATTAAAAAAAAATTCATAATATTGTTTCTTAGAAATATAATTTCGTATAGGAATTATTTTTAGTGTAATTTCCTCGATTTTTTTCGGTGAATATTCTATCCATCATTATTTGCAGAAAAGAGTATTTTAGCAGATTTTCAAAGACAAAGGATTTTTTCGAATTTTCCTAAACCAATTCCTGGTTTTCGTGAAAAAGAAATTTTGGTAAATTTCCCAAAAATTTCTTCTAGAATAATTTATTATTGTGGTAGTAGTTATATAAATAAATAAATAAATAAATATATATATATATATATATATATATATATATATATATATATATATATATATATATATATATATATATATTGTGGACACAAATTATATAATACATCATACATACATAACAGCGAAGTCTGTGCATGTAAAGTTATCAATTTTAATATAAATGTCCAAATAAAAGCGCCAAGATATCTAAAACTGCCACTTACAAGTTTTATTAAAAAACTTAAATAGCGAAACCCCGTTACTATAATTTCTGCTAAACCCATAAACCCAAATTATTTGTTTTGCAATTTAAAATATGCAACATAAAAATGTAATTGTTTCACAATAAATTTTGACTTGTTTGCTTGACAGATGTTGACATACATGCATTAGTGAAAAACGTTTTTCAGAAGTGCCAGAAAAATTAATGGGTTTTCGCTCAAAAAAATGTTTCGTCAAAAAAATTTTTGTAGCGAATTTTTGCACAAAAATTTTAGCTTTTGATGAGATCAGGGCAACAGACTGTTTTGACAAAATTTCTACTCTGTCCGAAATAATTCATTTTTGGACACATATATGTCAATTCTGAAATACAAATCTGCACAATTGTTTCACAATAAATTTTGACTTGTTTGCTTGACAGATGTTGACATACATGCATTAATGAAACACGTTTTTCAGAAGTGCCAGAAAAAGAAATGGGTTTTCGCGCAACATGTTTCGTCAAAAACATTTTTGTAGCGAATTTTTGCACAAAAATATTGGCTTTTGATGAGATCAGGAATTTCTTAAAATTTCTTTAAATGAGCTCAACCAGGACCAGCTTAAATTTTATAAGACTGATTTTGATCAAACTTCGCAGATTTATCCGTCTTCCATAAGTTCGTTGGATTGGAAAATGAGACCAGTATTTAGAAAAAAAGTTTTTAAAATCGTAACAGAATATAGTTATTCTGATCAAATTTGGTAAATAGGTTTCTACTTTTAAGACTATACTGTCTGTAGAATTCGAGATCTTTTAGTTGAAGATGAAACTTGTCAAAGGTTTTGCTGGCAGTTAGTTAAGTTTGTAGACCAGCCTAATCAGATGAGGTTTTTTGGAGAATTATAGTTTTATTTTGGAAAATCTTTGCAGCAAGGTTAATTTTCTAAATCACATTATACAAATAGTGCTACCGACAAACTTCAAGTTTCGAACTTCACAAAACATTTTGTTAGGCAATTAGTTTGCTTTATGCCAATGGGAAGGTAAAGGAGGGCAAATGACTTTATTCTTCTATATGGAAAACAAAGCTTATTGATTAAAAAAATATATTTCTACGAAAATTCTCTATCATAACACACCTCCTGCGTCTAGCCTTTTTAAGCATTGGGTATGTTTGGTAATTGAAATTAGCACTTATACAGAGTCTGAAAATATAAAAACATACAGACTGTTTTGACAAAACTTCTACTCTGTCCGAAATAATTAATTTCTGGACACATGCATATCAATTTTGAAATACAAATCTACACAAGAGTAAAACAATTCGTTTGTAGTCCTGCTATTGTGCCTCTAACTAGCTAAACTTCTGTTAAGTAGAAAACATAAATGACACTAAATAAATACTGACAAGATATTATTTTCAATAGATTACAATGGCTTTTCTACAACCATCACAGTGTGCAGATATTTGTAAATATGGACGACCGGATAACATAAATACTTCATCTTTTGTCTATGTTGTAAGCGCTGGTGCACCTTTACCTATGAATCGAATGTCTGAAATCAGGGATTTGCTACCTGGAACATGGTTAGCTCAGGCATATGGATGTACAGAGATGGTAGGATTTGTGACACTCTTCAATTCGAAATTTGCTGAAGATTCAAGACTACTTCATTATAAACCACAAAGCTGTGGTAGACCAGTGGCGGGTATTTCTTATAAGGTAGGGAACACACTTTCTTTTTCAAATATACATGAAAAACTTTTAATTGTAAAAATAAAAACAACATCATACAAAATATACAGGCTGGTCCAGTTTTCAATGCGGAAAATCCAGGGAACAATAGAGAATCGAAAAATAATATGAGTTTGCACCGGTATAAAAATAGCCGCCAAGAGAAGTTGCCCGAGCGTAGAGAGACGTCTGTCTCATAAATTAGCAACATCAATCAAGTAACTTGCACACATAAGCGATATCAACCCTCTTAATAAACACAAGATAATTATATAACATAATACTTGACTAAAGTACGATAAATAAATTACAATGACCTGTAAACAAAACTGTTATATAAAAATAAAAAGCAATAAAAGTATGACTGACACGACAGAAATGAAAAACCTAGTTCAAACTAAAATATTCTTTAACATACTAGGAATATATATATATATATATATATATATATATATATATATATATATATATATATATATATATATATATATATATATATATATATATATATATATATATATATTATAATTCCCTCTTAGTATATATGTTTGAGTGGAAGAATCCCAATGTTGGGAAACAACAGAAATAGAATATTATATTTTATTGGAATAAAAAATAGAAATACTGTTTAATATTTTTAGTAAATTTACTTATTATTATTATTTATTTTGATTGACAATCATTTATATTATTTAAATAATTGTGCATATATTATATAAATAAAAATGGAGAATTTTATGTTAAATAACCGATGAAAACAAACTGTTTACAATAATATTCTTCTTATTTCCCAAAACAACTGCGCTTCATGATTATATAACGTGAAATTCTTATGTTTTAGACTTAAAACAAACACGTGCACTCCTCTAGCAACCTCGCTTTTCCCATAATAACGCGATGACTTCTGCTCTGTGAGAAAACTACCTAACTCTTTAAAGTTTCTGTAAATACTGAGCTTCTTCTCTCGTTTATTTGCATATATATATATATATATATATATATATATATATATATATATATATATATATATATATATATATATATATATATATATATATATATATATACATATTAAAGTGAATCCATCAATCAGAGATCAGTATTCTGTTCTGAAATTCCCCGTAAAACTTGAAACGTCAAATATTATTATTTTTACAGTTTGATATTAATATTTATATTTACATCTAAATTCACTATTTTCTTAATTTTAATTCTATTTGATTGATGACCATATGTAACATATTCTCCGTTAAATAAGTCTTCTTTTAATACCGTAAAACGGGGTTATTTGGGAAATTTTTTAAGGTTTTTTGTTTGTAGATTCCAGGTGCATGCAGCGATATTTGCTTTCTGATTTATTTTGGAAAGACATAGGTATAGGCTACCTTCACTGCAATTATGACACCCCTACTATCACGGTGGGGGTCTATATATTTTTTAAAAGTATTTTCCCAAATAACCCCATGCGGTGGTGATATTTGGGAATTGCCTCTAAAACATGCATTAACCGAATAACGCTGTCTGTTGGGATATTTGGGAAGCAAATTGAACTTTTAAAAAAACAAAATACTCGATGGTTTTTTATTTACCATCATTCTTTATAAAAGAAATACATATAAAAAATACATATAAACGTTTTTTGTGAAAATTAAAACAATTCTTTTGGTAGAAAAAAACTAAAAAAAATATTGCACTTTTTAAGCACCTAAAAACTTAAAAAAAACTCAAATGAACGTAAATCGTGACAAATTTTCACGAAACACATAAAATCGTCGGCTATCAGATCCATCTACTTTGGGTTCTTATAATTTCTTAACAATCATGTCTAATGAAATCACATCGGTATCTTTGGATGGAGGTTTTTTAAAATTATCAGTCTTACTAGATTTCTTCAAAAAATCGACTAGGAACGTTTGGCCTTCCTCGCCTTCTTCGACGGCCTCAATTTGTCCCACGTAGTGGCGAGTTTTCTTCTTCGTTTGGTACTCTACTACGACCCACTGACCAACCGCTGGGATTTCTTCAGGCAACCTGTTCATATCTAGCTGGGCCAAGGGTAAGTCGTCGCTACTATCAGAGTCGAATTGAGATTCTCCAACTTCTCGTTCTTCTGCTTCAAATCCATCATCTTCAAGTTCTATTGGGTAACGTTCTATACCTTCTTCAAGTGAATCAGTGTCGTCATCAAGGGTGAATATATTAGGGTCGTTGTTTTCTTCAGCTTCACTTGAAGAAGAATCATCGATCACCCGTCTCTTTTTTGCTGTCTTTCCTTTCGTTTGCTTCAAAGTTGATGGTGAAGCAATATCTTCGGCTCCGATGCTTTTTCCTGGCTCTACGGAGATCCTTTTGCGCCTGGCTGGTTTTGAAGTGCTAGCGAGGTCAGGAGTATTGCCCCTCATTTCACTGAGCAGTGATATAACAGAATCTGACACTAGAGATGCGTTGTCTCCTGTTTCCTTTTGAGGCAGTCGTTCCTTGGGTCTATTTGGATTTAATGGATAAAGACCAGTTTTGTTAAAACCGGAAATTATGTTTTGGGAACCCTTTCCATTTTCATCTAGTGCTTGCTGAAGTTCCGTCAACAATTTTGGAAATGCATCTTTAGTTAGTGTCGTCGAGCGTCTTCCTGCTGTTTTTTTCCAATTGGTAAGGATTGATCTCCAATATTTTTTCAAAGGGGCGTAAAACGCTACGTCGAGAGGTTGTAAGACGTGGGTCGCATTGCTTGGTAAGCAAATAAACTTTATATTCAGTTCTTTACAGGCATTCAGGACTTTTTGTGAGAAATGCGACGACAAATTATCACCCACTAATATTTTCTGACCTTCTTTGTCTTTGCAAAATGGAACAACTATGGAAAAAAACCAGTCCTCGAAACAAACGGAGTCGAACCAGCCACTTCGTAAGCGATTGTACCTGGTACCGGAAGGACCTCCCGTGGTCCAACTATCCCACAGATGTTCTGCCTTATATACTACATAGATAGGCAATAGTTGACCATCTGCTGTGCCGGCATACATCAGGCTGATGGCAGTTTTCGTCGAATTTATGACACGTTCTGGATATTTACTGCCACGTTTCACAATATATTTTTTGGCTCCAGGATTGTCTGTTAGATTCGTCTCGTCGTAGTTTATCAGTAAAGAAGAATCTGCTGTTTTTAAAACTTGTTCAGCATTTTCAAAAAAACGATCAATGGTGTAATGGGAGAGTGCAGCCCGTTTTGAAGATATATTCGCTGATAGTCTATTAGATACTTGATCCTTATGACGATTAAGAAATCCTGCAACCCAATCCTTCCCTGGTAAATTATCCCTTAGACGCCCTTCCTGAACTCCCTTCTTGTCAAGGTAAGTTTTCATCAACAGTCGTAGATCCAGTGAATCAAAGGGAAACCCCCATGATGCCACCATATTAAGATGATGAATTATTATTTGCTCTTCATTCTCTGAAAATAGAGTGGGGCGTCCAGGTTGTTTGTAGTTAATATTTTGATCGAGGACTCGTCGGCCAATAGTGGATTTTGGTACCGAATATCGCTCGGCAGCTTGTAAAATAGTTAGTCTCTTTTGTTTTACTGCTTGGACGGCCTGCTCTAATTTTTCTTTTGAATAAGACATATAAGGTCGATAGTTCTTCCCATTTCGACAATTTGTGAGCGTTCTTTTGTATTTACGCACCATACTGGCTACCTAAAACAGGTTTTTAGCAAATTAAAAAAAGTTCCCAAGTAACCCCGAATTGGTGTCCCAAATAGCCCCTTTTTCAAAAAAAAATCGCGAAAAAATAACGTATTTAAAAAAAAAACAATAAAACTTGTAAGTTGACATAACCTAACATACAACTTTTTCCTACTATACTAAAGTTATGTCTCGTGTTCACTTAAACGGCTCTACATGTGAAAGTTGGACACCCAAATTATTGGGACAATTTTGTACATAAATTTTGAAATTATTGTGTGACGTTACTTACACGTGATATGCTTACCTTTATTGCACAACACTATCTGCCATATGTTGCTCACACACTGCTAGCGATTCAGCTGTTGTGAGACGGCTTAGTTCCTTACAGTGTTGCCAAATATATAATAATTGGAGAATTCCCTAGTTACCCGCCAATTCCCAAATAACCCCGTTTTACGGTACCCATTAAACTCACTTTTGAACTCTTTTTATACTTTCATTATGTGAATTAAAATGACTGTGTCTTGGACTTCTTTCATTATTTGATTTGATTTTTCCAATTTCTATTTATTTCAAAAATTTCCTCATAAAATTACCTATTTTTAATGTATTTTTATCCTAACTTATCAACCTATTACATAACCTAATTAGTTTATACACACAAATAGTTCATTATATTTTCTCTTTATTGTCCTATTTTCCCGCTATAATTCTTTAATTTCGTATCACAAAGGTCTTCGATTGATCCATTATTGTTTATACACAAGCCATACACTTTATTTTACTAGGTCTACGTAACATATGATGTTAAATTTTTCGTTAAATACTTATTTTTTAATCTCAAACTTTTCACAACCTATTTGTTTATAGATTATATTTGGCGAATTCTTTTACACCAGCTTAAATTATTCTTAGATGTTTTAAACCCCCTTTATGCCTAAGATGTGGAGAATTTATCCACCTGTCTTTCTTATACACACTTTACTGAGAATTTTCAATCGGTAAGTAAACTACGGTCTGTTTATTGTGAACCTTCTACGTATTTTTAACAGTTGGTGGATAACATTTTTACTTGTTTTACATATTTTCTAAGATGCCCTCGTGGCGCAGGTTGCTAGGTGCCAGCCTGCTAAGCGAGAGGTCCCGGGTTCGATTCCTGGGCGAGCCAAGTTTTCTTTGTCTGGAAAATTTGTAAAAATATTGAATGATGGGAAATGAGTGTGCTAATGGCCTGAGATGCCACAGCCAATAATATTAAATTAAAAAAAACATATTTTCTACTCTTTTTTCCAATCTTATTCACTTCAGACCCATCTAGATGTTCTTACTTGATCTGCATATGGTACGAAAGTTCCTTTTTAATGAATTTTCTTAAAAAAAAAACACTAATGCGGAGATCCCGACTTTTTAATTTTGAAATAGATTCTTCAAATGAGCGTTAATTAGGCCCCCTAGAACACATATCCAGGGTCAGTTTCGATTTATATATATATATATATATATATATATATATATATATATATATATATATATATATATATATATATATATATTTGTGTGTGTGTGTGTTTGTCTGTCTGTGTGTGTGTGTATCACACCGATAACTCAAAAAATAATGGGCCGATTTTGATTAAATTTGGTGAATACCTTCCTTTTGCAAGTGGCTTGGATAAGTTCGTTAGCCAGGAAATTCGGCCAAGGTTTTTCCGGAAAATGTTGTGTTTTCTTTCGAAAAAAATTTATATCTCCGGAAATAACAAAGTAAGGGCAACCAAAGGTTTGTACAATTATAGGTAAATCACGTACCAAAATTTAGCTCTGGAAGTCAAACGACAAAAAAGTTATAGCCATTTAAAGAAAATTAAATTGGGGTTTTCCTCAAAACGTCAAAGTCGTGATTTAAAACGTCAAAATTGGCAACATTTAGGCAAAGAACTTGAATCTAATACGGGCAATGGAAAGAAAATGTCTCAAGAAGAATGTTTAACAAACCCCGAAGTCTTAGTTTCAACCGTCATTGTCCTCCATTTTACTAAAATATTTCCAGAAAATTGATTTCAAATAGACCCTTCCTCTGATTCTTGGCAGTAGCCTTAGCTATAGAGTAATTTTTTGTCGAATTTTTGTAAAAAATCAATAAAGTTCAATATATCCGTTATTATACAGGACATGAAAAAAATTGTATACATAATTATAGGGTGTCTTGATCTACATCTTAAAAAAATATTTCTACAATCACAGGCTGGCCCATAAGTTGTTGGTGATACAAATTTTCTTTTTTGTTTTTAGTCGAACACGCCTTATGTGATTGCATTTTTCCATTTTCCATCGAAATATAATGCATGTTTGTAAAATATATTCTGGACGCAGCAAATGCGTTTTGGTAGCGAATTTTGATCAAACGCTTCATATTTGAATAGCTCAATTTGCTATTAACTTATAAGGTTGACCAAGAAACGAGTTTTTTCGCGAACACTTTAAGTTTTCTTTCGGAAATTTTTGTACATTTTCAAACAATAAAGTTATTATGATGAAACATGGAACATTGTTTTTACTATATAGGTTATACTGGTAACCAAATTTGATGCCTGCTTCCTTAAAAAACACATATTTGCTATTAAAAACATTTTAATGCAAATTCACTACCATAATGCACTTGCTGCGTCCAGACTTTTTAAATTTAAATTCTTCAATATTTAATTAGGTTTTGTAATTCCCTTTTATTATATCATTTTACATGTCTCTAGTTTGGGTTCTATTTGGATAATTTTATTTTAAAAATTATCTATTTATATATTCTAAATTTCAATCATACTACTATACTATATATATATATATATATATATATATATATATATATATATATATATATATATATATATAGTTGTGGGAATTAATTTTATCTCAACAACTGTGTGCATAAACGTTCTGCCGCTAACGATATGCATAGATGTCCGGGCGCTACGGAGTGACGCGCGTGTGTCGAGGGACAAGGGAGTTAATAGTGTGTCAGTGTCATTACAATGACGAACGTTGTTAAAAAACACTCATGACACATAGAAAGGTGACAGTACAAAAGTGTCATTCAACACGGTGTTACACATGACTAGTTCGTACGAGACGGTCGGAGTGTGAAGAGAGCTTGAGTGAACATAGTGCGCGAGAAGTACGACGAGAGAGTACCTAGAGACGCCGAGGTACTCAACGACGGTGTGCAAGGCCATCCATCCACGACGACGACGACGATAACAGATAGATCCCGTGACTAAAGACGATAGTCTATTACTTGTTATTTGATTACTTCACCATTGTTATGTTTATAGAGTTCTACAATATAGTTATAGTTAATACCGGCATAGTTTCAGTCTTAAAAGCACGCACGACCTAAAACCTTACATATCTCTAGAAACGGGGACTCATTCCGGGATATACGTGAGTGTTCCAGGGATAAGACACCCTATAAATGGGGGCTCCAGCCGGGATATAAACAGTGTGGTAGCTGAAAGACAGTTTCTTGCCTGAATATAAGTGTGTACAGTGTATTATGGAAATCTACAGTAGCCAGGACTCGACCTAAGACGTAAGGCCGCACCACCAGCAGCTACACGTATGCGACGTTTCAGATACCTGAAGTTACGGTAGACATTCTAAGAATTGAGGTAACAATATGAAGACGTTAGGAGATATAGACAATATTTTGAACAATATAAAGTCGGCTCATACTAGTGCTATAAAGAACTTGCATAAACTTATTTTTCAGAGCGAAGGTGATAGAAAAAATAGACAAAGACTGCGTGAGTTTAACGGTTTTGATTTCGGGGTGTTTTCTGAGGAATATAAAGACAAAATCACCTATGTCAGTGCTAATTTTTCGGACAATGACCTAACGTCGGTTGCAAATATTTTGTGTTTAGACTATAATTGTGATAAAGACGCGTTAATAAAAAACATTTGCAATAATCTAGTAGACATTACAAAACTGTCTATGCGTGACGACGACGAGACTGAAGAATACAAAGAAGCCGAGAAGGAAGATCATCTTTCAGAAAATTGTTCTGTTTATTCAAACTCTTCATCGAATGGAAAAACGTTCTTTGCTATGAATTTTAGGGACGTAGAAGATTCGATTCAACGCTTTGATGGAAGCGGTGGCTACCCAATAGAAAAATGGATTCAAGATCTGGAAGACATGGCTGATCTATGTTCATGGAATCAGCTGCATATGTTTATTTTTGCAAAAAAATCATTGACAGGTCTCGCAAAGCTGTTCATACAAGGAGAAAAGAATATAAAATGTTGGAAATCTTTGAAAGAAGTTTTAATCGACCAATACTCTTCAAGATTAAATAGTGCCCAACTGCATAAAGCACTATCTGAAAGAAAGTTGATGAAAAACGAAAGCATTCATGAGTATTTCTTAATAATGAAGGAGATTGCTAATCGAGGCAGAGTTGAAGATGAAGCATTAATGCATTATGTCATAGATGGTATAACAGATGAACCATCGAATAAAATATTTTTGTATGGGGCCAAGTCATTTAAAGAATTCAAGGAAAAATTGCGAATATACGCTGAAATGAAAACTAAACAGGAATCTTACAAGCCGAACACGGGGAAAAATAAAGCAACAGCTTCCAGTTTAACAGAAATGTCAAATACTAAGTCGACGCAGAGGACAAAAATTCGTTGTTTTAACTGTGGTAACCAAGGCCATAAGTCGAATGAGTGCAGATCTAAAAATCTAGGCACCAAGTGTTTCATATGTAATAAGTTTGGACATAAATCTTTTGAATGTCAAACTCAAAACAGAAAGAGTGGCGCTTCTCCAACCAACCCCACCACGTCGAATGTGCAAAACGTTGAAGTAATCACGATGAGCAAAATGCACAGAATTATAAGGATCAATAATGAAAATATTATTTGTCTGGTAGATACCGGAAGCCAAGTTAACCTTATAGGGTCAGAAGTATACAGACGTATTGGAGCACCAACTATGCATGATTCTAAAATAGTTTTAAATGGTTTCGGTAAGTCAAAAGTGAAACCTTTGGGCTATTTTAACTGTCAGATCGATTTAGATGACGTACTGGTTGATACCAAGATGCATGTTGTCAATGGTGAATATATGTCTAGTAATCCTGCTATACTAGGTCATGAATTTCTCCAACATGTTGAACTTACGATTAATCCAAGTGGGATGACCATCAAGAAGATCGACGACGGCGACGGCATTAAAGAAATAATGCAAGTAGATGTACTTGATGAAGTTGATATTGGAAATGAAGTACCGACGCGTATAAGAAAAGAAGTTGAACATATTGTAAAGACGTATAAACCGAGAAAATGCAAAACTGCAAACGTTGTAATGAAAATATTAGTCAAAGACGAAGAACCGATCTACAATAGTCCTAGAAGACTACCATTTTTTGAAAGAGAGATTGTTAATCACCAAGTTGAGCAATGGGTTCGAGATGGTGTAGTAGAACCCTGCACTTCCGAATTCGCCAGCCAAGTGGTAGTAACCAAGAAAAAATATGGGACACCAAGAGTATGCATTGATTATAGAAGAATTAACCAAAAGATAATAAAAGACCGATTTCCGCTGCCGCTTATAGAAGATCAGCTAGACAAGCTGCAAAAAGATCATGTTTTTAGCACAATTGATCTTAAGAATGGTTTCTTTCACGTTCCCGTAGAAGAACAAAGCCAAAAGTATACAGCATTTGTGACGCACCAAGGCCAATATCGATTCCTGAAAGTTCCCTTTGGTCTTTGTATAAGTCCATCCGTATTTATGAGATACATCGACGCAGTTTTCAGAGATCTAGTAAACAAAGGAATTGTACTGCCCTACATGGACGATTTAATTATTCCAGCCAAGGATAACGAAGACGCATTGGAAAGATTAAAAATCGTTTTCAAGACCGCTGAAGAATATGGATTGGAGATTAATAAGAAAAAATGTCAGTTTATTAAAAGAACTGTCGAATTCTTAGGTCACAGGATAGAGGAAGCAAAGCTCTACCCTTCAGAACTAAAGACCAACGCTGTAACCAAGTTTCCAGAACCAAGGACGACAAAGCAAGTACAAAGCTTTTTGGGACTTGCCAGCTATTTTGGAAAATTCATTCCAGGATTTTCAGTGATAGCATCGCCGCTAACCGATCTTTTGAAAAAGGATCGTACCTTTAAATTTGGGTTCAAAGAAAAAGATGCATTTATGAGGCTCAAGCAGATATTAGCTAAGAATCCAGTGCTAAATATTTACTGCCAAGATGCCGAGACAGAATTGCATACAGACGCATCAATGGAAGGATACGGAGCCGTTCTTCTCCAACGTTCCTATGAAGATAACCAGATGCATCCAATTTACTACATGAGTAAGAAGACATCGGACGCCGAAAAAAAGTACTGCAGCTATGAGTTAGAAGTTTTAGCAATAGTCGAAGCACTCAAGAAGTTTAGAGTATACTTACTTGGAACACGCTTCAACATTGTGACAGATTGCTCTGCCTTTGAGAAGACTATGAGCAAGAGAGATTTATCAACAAGGATTGCAAGATGGGCCTTACTACTTCAAGATTTCGATTGTACCGTAATTCATCGATCAGGCACCAGAATGAGGCATGTAGACGCTTTAAGTAGAAACCCTGTTATGTTGGTTTGTACTAGCATTCACCAAGCTATACGAAATAGTCAAGAAGAAGATGGCGAAATCAAGGCAATCAAGGAAATTTTAAAAGAAAAGTCGTATAAAGATTACATCTTGAAAAACGACTTACTTTACAAAATGGAAGATGAAAGGGAAGTAGTTGTAATTCCCAAGCAGATGCAACAAGAGATAATTAAAGAAGCACACGAAGAAGGACACTTTGCAGTCAGAAAAACTGAAGACTTAATAAAAAGAGAATACTACGTACCGAATGTGAAGAAGAAGATCGAGAGGTATATTAGAAATTGCATTCCTTGCATCTTATCTAACAGAAAGCATGGAAAGCAGGAAGGATTTTTACATCCACTTAAGAAAGATGACATTCCTTTACAGACATACCATATTGATCACCTCGGTCCTCTTGAGTCTACGAACAAGAATTACAAATATATTCTTGCCATAATTGACTCATTTACGAAGTTTGTTTGGTTATATCCGACGAAGAGCACCTCCTCGAAAGAAGTTATTGCCAAACTCGAGATCCAAAGAAAGACTTTCGGAAATCCTGTTAACATTATTTCCGACAGAGGCACAGCCTTTACCTCTCAAGAATTCGAATCTTACTGTAACGAGACTGACGTAAAGCATCATAAGATTACTACTGGTCTACCAAGAGCTAATGGTCAGATAGAACGAATTAACTCTATTATTATTTCTGTTCTAACCAAGATATCCTAGAAGACCTAGCAAAATGGTACCTTTACGTAGATCGTGTCCAGAGAGTTATAAACGCCACCTACCAAAGAAGCATTGGAACCACGCCATTTGAATTGCTGATGGGTGTCAAGATGAAAGATAAAGTTCAAATCAAGATAGGAAAAATCATCGAAGAAGAAGCGAAAAACCAATTTCAAGAAGATAGGGAAGAATTGAGAAGATTAGCAAAGGAGCAACTGCTCAAAGTCCAGGAAGAAAATAAGAGAACGTATAACCTGAGAAGAAGAAAACCTGCCGCTTATGGGTTAAATGATCTAGTCGTCATTCAAAGAACCCAGTTCTGCCCAGGGTCGAAGTTGAAGTCGAAGTTCATAGGTCCATACAGAGTCGTGAAGGTCGAGACCAACGATACCTACGATGTCAAGAAGAAGGTCTCCACGAGGGTCCAACCTACACTTCTACATGTTCCGAATATATGAAGTCATGGCGTCAAATGTGTTCAGATGACAATGGTTCATCATCCGAGGCGGATGATGGTCAGGAGAGCCGAGTTGTGGGAATTAATTTTATCTCAACAACTGTGTGCATAAACGTTCTGCCGCTAACGATATGCACATATGTCCGGGCGCTACGGAGTGACGCGCGTGTGTCGAGGGACAAGGGAGTTAATAGTGTGTCAGTGTCATTACAATGACGAACGTTGTTAAAAAACACTCATGACACATAGAAAGGTGACAGTACAAAAGTGTCATTCAACACGGTGTTACACATGACTAGTTCGTACGAGACGGTCGGAGTGTGAAGAGAGCTTGAGTGAACATATTGCGCGAGAAGTACGACGAGAGAGTACCTAGAGACGCCGAGGTACTCAACGACGGTGTGCAAGGCCATCCATCCACGACGACGACGACGGTAACAGATATATCCCGTGACTAAAGACGATAGTCTATTACTTGTTATTTGATTACTTCACCATTGTTATGTTTATAGAGTTCTACAATATAGTTATAGTTAATACCGGCATAGTTTCAGTCTTAAAAGCACGCACGACCTAAAACCTTACATATCTCTAGAAACGGGGACTCATTCCGGGATATACGTGAGTGTTCCAGGGATAAGACACCCTATATATATATATATATATATATATATATATATATATATATATATATATATATATATATAAATTTATTTAAAAATATTCTACTTAAGCTTGTCTCGCTTCTTAGTATCACTGAGAATAATTTAAATCTCAAGTTGATTTTCAAATTTATTGTGCGAGCCATTGGTTTCTTAATGTTCAGCGGCGACTTCAAACCACCAAAGAACCTTATACTTCACAGTATTGAAATAACCGCTAAAAAATAATTTAAAATTGGTCTGAACCGCGTCTCATTTCTATTGTGTCAGCCGCTAGTTTTGTTAAACTTTGGCGGCGTATTTGAACCACTTAGGCGTGTACCACATTTTCCTTTAAATACTGAATTGCTAGTATAATAATTTATTTACTAAGAATATGACTTTTAACAAACAATATAACAATATTAACATTGACACTTTTTCCACAATCAGCAAGCAATAATAAATCGACAAAGTCAGAGAGTGTATGTCCGTAAACTTCAACATAGATTTGCCTACCTTGTAGATGATTGAACAGAAATGTGTCCCGAAAACCAAACTCGCATAGTGAACAAAACTTAATTAGCACCACATACACCTACACACATAGAGCTACCTACACACATTTGCAATCCTATACACCCGCATACTCTATGTCTCTCTCTCCCTCTCTCTCTCTCTTAAACACATACACGCACACATATTTTACAAATCCTCCTATTTCAATTACTAAACCAAATCAGCGGTTTTTCAAATCGAAAACACTTCGCACTAATTTTCGTGGTACTGTAAGGAGCCAAGTTTTTACCCTGCTTCTGAAAACGAACACTGATCTATTTTTTTTTAATTTCTAGCGGTAGTATGTTATAAAACCTTGGCATAATAAAGTTATAATACTTCTGTCTCACCGTTTTATACACTCTAGGAACCTTCATATGCCGTTCTCTTCGCTTTCCATACGTATGATCTACAATATCAAATTCACCCTTGTGCTTATAATATATCAAGGCAGAATACGAGTACAACTGTCTCATGTCTAACACGTTGGCCTCTGCGAATAACAGATCACTGGGATATACCGAAGGTTTACCATATATAATTTTCAAGAAGTTTTTGAATAACTTTCAAATGTTTAATATGGCTAGCTAGCATTCCACCCCACGCTATGATTCCATATCGAAGTAGAATTTCCACCAGAGCAGAAAATGTTCTTTTAAGGTACTGGGTCTTGAGTAATTTTTTAAGTTGTTTTGTTTTACCAATGAGTCCCCCCTAATTCGTTTACCAAATCTGCAGCATAAGAATCGCATCGTAGGTGTCTGTCTACAGCAATGTCAAGATATTTGATGGGGTCGGCACTACAAACGATAAAATCCTGATCAACAACAAGAGGACCCATGTCTTCAGCTCTATAACTCTAGAACTGTATATATTTAGTTTTTTCAGAGTTGACAGTCATTTTTTTACCGTTGAAATATTCCCACATTCTCCTCATCCCAACCTTAGCCTCAATTTTCAGATCATCCCAGTTTTTGCAGAAAAGAATATGGATGTATCATCAGCAAAGCTTATGATCTGTCCAGAGTTTTCAACCTGGTATAAATAATTTATATATATGTTGAATAAAATTGGTCCCAAAACGAAGTCCTGTCGGACACCACACCTAATACCCGTGCTTTCACTCAAAATGTCTTCAACACTTCTGCACTGTTTTCTATTATGCAAATAGTTTTTCATTTGGGTCAAAGGAAGTCTCCTAAAACCTACGTATTCCAGCATTTGACGAAGAACCCCATGATCAATAGAATAAAATGCTTTCGAAATATCCACAAAGACTACCAGTGCTAGCTCAGGTTTATCAACTGATTCATATACATATTTCATCAGCTTTGCTATATCATCCTGATTCGACCTTCCTTCTCTTAAGCCATATTCAAACTCAGATAGTTTATTGTTTTTTGACAGATAAGAGTTTACTCGAATGGCGATAACTTTTTCTATAATATTCGCTATTACACTCAACAGAGATAGTGGCCTATAGTTACTGATATATCCTTTACTAGCACTCTTGAAAAGAGGCTGAATAACCGACATTTTAAAAATGCTACAGAACATCTTAAAATTAGTCTGAACCTGGTTGTTCATTTATATCGTTTCAGCCGCCGGTTTTTTAAAATTTGGCGGCGGGTTTGAAGCTCTTGGACGGCGTGTACCACATTTTCCTTGAAATATTGTATTCCTGGCAGGCTAAAGAATATTGTAAAATTAGTCTGAAACTTGATTTTTATTTCTACCGTTTCAGCCTCCAGTTTTTCGCACTTTGGCGCCGAATTTGGACTACTTAGACAGCGTGTATCACATTTTCCTTTAAATATTATATTTGTAGGATGCTAAAGAATATTCCAAAATTGGTCTGAACCTGGCTTTTCATATATATCGTTTCAGCAGCCATGTGAAGACTGAAACCTATTATGAGCACTGATAAATACACTTGAAGAACCGTAATCACCACAACACATCTTTTCAAAGACCTAACAATCGTTTCGCTAATAACGTTAGTATCATCATCTCCAAGTCTATTTATTAGCCGCTGGTTTTTAAACTTTGGCGGCGGGTTTGAACAGCTTGGACGGTGCGCACCGCGTTTTGCTTTAACTATCATATTTCTAGTATGCTAAATAATATTTTAAAATTAGCCTGAACTTGGCTTTTCATTTCTATCGTGCCAGTCATACATTTATTGCTTTGTATATTTATATAACAGTTTTGTTTTCAGGTCTTTATATTTTATTTATCGTACTTTAATCAAGTATTGTGTTATATATAATTATCTTGTGTTTATTAAGAAGGTTGACATCGCTTATGTGTGAAAGTTACTTGATTGACCTTGCTAACTTATGAGACGGATGTCACTGTACGCTCGTGCAACTTCGGTCAAATGGCGACCATTTTTTGGCGGCTATTTTCACACCGGTTGAGTTTGCTCTGTGAACTGTATCCTGGTAATGCTTCGTCAAGAAAATACTGGGTGTTCAAGTTTGGTTTGAAAAAATAGATTAATTGCTGCCAAACGGCTAGTAATATTTGGATGAAATTTTGTAGGCATTAACAGCCTTCCAGGTAGCAAGTTTTGCAATGGAAAATATTATTTTTGTTTTGCCTGTGGCGTTTGTACAAGCACCTTACTGGATATTTTTAAAGGCTTTTTCTTAAAAAAATCAATTCTCCATTTAATTTGTGTGAAAAAAGCTCTTTTTCAATTCTCCTGTACGATGCACTGTTTTTGAGTGAAGAGTAAAAAATCAAAAGGAATTTTGGCACATATCATTGCAGGCTTGCTGAATCCTTAAAACTAAATCATCAAAAACGGAGAAGGCTGAAGATGTCAAACAATTCAACAAGCGACAATAGTAAATTCATCTGCCTAATTAATTACTAAATATTTGCTTGGGAGTTGGTGATAATACAAAGAGGTCCACATTGTTTACCTCCAAGGTTAAACTCAGAACTATTTCTTGAATTTCTTACTAATAACATGCAGGACTACATTGACCCTTTAAGTTAAGACATGAAAGTTTGACAAAACTGGATGGAGGCCCCTCTAATTTTTGGAGTAGCCGTAAGAGAATGGCTAAATACTAATTAACCTCAACGTTGGATTGGACGGCTAGGGAGGAATGACATGATTAAATGACGCGTTCAATGGAATTGGACCAGTGGCCTAGCCACCTAGATCACCGGATCTAAATACACTAGACTCTACGTTTCGCGAAACGTAAAAGACAATGTTTACGCTGCTCTAGTAATAAAAAGACATGATTTAGTTTTAAGGATTCAGCAGGTGTGCAATGATATGCGGCAAAACCCACTTGACATATCAGCTGCAATAAAATCATTAATTAGAGGATGTCGAAAATGTATTGAGATAGATGGACTACATTTCGAGCAATTTTTGTAACTTAAATTTCTATTTTACTTTGTTGCGGTTAAATATGTTGTTTTTTCTGTTACACTTTCATTAAATTATTATTAATTATTTTTTATACTTTACTCTTTAGCCAAAAACGATACGTCGACAGCAAAATCAAAGGAGAGCCTTTTTCTCACAAATTACATGGAAAATTTAAAATTTATTTTTATTTAAAAAAAAGCAGCGGCGTAATCATTTTTCCTTTAGAAATATCCAGTAACGTCTTGGTACGGACGCCACTGGTAAAACAAAAATAATATTTTTCATTGCAAAACGTCCTACCTTTTCAAAGTTCACGCCTACAATATTTCATCTAAATATTTCCAGCCGTTTGGCAACAATGAATTAATCTGATTTTCTCAAACCAAATTTTAAAACCCAGTATTTTCTTAACGAAGCATATACCGAATATAGTACATAAGGCAAACGCATATTATTTTTCGATTGTCTATCGTTTGTTGAATTTTCCGCATTGAAAACTTGACGATATATATATATATATATACATAAAGTTCGCTCTATAGAAGATTTTTCTATCACTAGTAATCACACTTATCGATACTCTGATTGACATTGCCTTTAGAAATTTGCTTCATCAGTTCCTTCACGTGGCACCTTGAACTAGCAAATACGTTTGAGCCAAAAGTGCACGCCATTTAGACTATGGATTGCCCTCCAGCAGAAATTTTCGGAGCCACAATCTTCGACTATTTAGAAAGCGAGTATGCATTGTATGATAAAACAACATGACACAAAACCATAATCTTTCAAACACTTTTAGTTTTTAGTGAGATTTGGTAGAACGAGAATTCGCCGTTGAGGAGACCGCGACTATTAAATTTTCAATAAATTTCTTTAAATGAACTCCCCCACCTGGAAACCATATTCAAGGTCAGTTTAGACTATATATATATATATATATATATATATATATATATATATATATATATATATATATATATATATATATATATATATATATATATATATATATATAAGTGCTGTTTTCGTGACGCCAATATTATTATTTCTTAAAAAATTATGCCGTCGGTTGAATGATAAAACAGTGTATTGAATTGTCGAGAATTCGGAATTTTTTATTTACTTATCAACGGACCAACATGGAATGGAAAAAATTACATTTTATTTAAGAAAAATAAAAACGGTTATATACTTACATATGAAGTGGATTTAAAGATTAAACATGGAAAGAAATATGTAGCAAAAATATTTACAATATTTTGATTTAATTTAAATGTAATTGAGATAAACGTCAATCTGGAATATGTGAGCTAACTTATAAATGTCTTTTTGTTTTTATCAAGGAAATATCAATAGGGACAATGTTCTGAAAAGTTATAATCTTTCGTTAGATTTCCTAAATTTTGGTTTAAAGTAATTTCAAAGTCGTCTGAACAGATTCTTCTAGTACTTATTGTTTCACAATGTAAAATAGAATCATTACTGAAATTTATATTATGGTCAGTATCAATATCATGTTGAGACGAAGCATAAGTTTTCTTGTAGATGTATATAACTTTTGTGCTGGGTTTATCTATCTTTAAGGACTCCACAAACACTATCATTTTTTTCTGACAGACACGAGACCCATATTATTTAATCGCCTTTATTAAATAAAATAAAAACAAGAAATCACTACAAATGAATCAAAATACACAACTCAAGCTAATATAAGCTATAAGCTAAGGTGGAACCGCATGGCGAAGTCTAGCCCTTGGCTATCTACTCAACCATAAGGTTCGCTCATGCAATAGTGCAATGTGAGGTATATGATCCACTACAATACAATACCACCAACCACACTCACATCGCAAGCAGTAGCCTTTACAAATTAATAATATATTATTAGTACTACTAATATTGTTCACATTATTCACATCATCTATACCACTAATATTGCTGGGAGAGCAAATACCTCTTAAATGTGTTCCTCGATGCACTGTCGCTGAGACTCAAATATGCACGAGGTAACGAATTATAAAGTTCAACAGCATTATAAATAAAAGTCCTTTTGAACATAGCTGTCCGATGACGCGGAATCGTTAACCGATATGGGTACCGAATATTGACGTCATGAGCCCCACATCTGGAGGAGAATTGTTCCTTCAGAGAAGATGGTGATGAGCGACCATTAATCACGGCCAAAACAAATTTTCCAAGATGTAGTTTTCTTCTATCAGCCATTCTTAACCAACCCAACTCCCCATAAATATGTGACACATGATCCCCACCACGCAATCCAAATATAAATCTCGAACACGAATTCTGACCTACCTGTATGCGATTCCCATCGCTCACATCAATGCAATGTCCGTAAACCAGATGACAATAATTAAAACTAGACAGCACAAGTGCCTCACAAAGGTTTTTACGTAATTGTGTGTTTAATATATGCCTGTTACTGTACAATAATTTTAATGAAATAAAGCTCATCTGAAGCATCTCCTTCACATGCTGCCTAAAACTAAGGTCGGTAATACCCAAGTTCACGGTGGACCGTACAAAATCAAGACTGGTACCACCAATCATTATATTCAACATGTTCGTAGAGATGCTCACATCTCTCTTGCTACCAAATATCATCACCTTCGATTTAAGAGGATTAAGTTTCAAGCCATGCCCCTCCGAAAGGTCTCTCAACCGCAGCAGCTCGGAGTTAACGACCTCTGACGCGTGAAGAGAATCTATGCCATCAAAATCGAGCTGTAGCTGTGTATCGTCAGCAAAGGCTTGAACTCGACAGTGTTCAAGAGACTGCAGTATGCTAGATGTATACACCAAAAAAAGTAGAGGCCCCAAAACTGAGCCTTGTGGTACACATGAAAGAATAGTCACCCCATCAGACCATCTGCCATCAGAAAACATCAACTGCGAGCGGCTATCAAGATAAGACTCGATTAGTCTATGAGACTCATTAGAGAAGCCATAATATCTTAACTTAGACAACAAGAGCCCGTGATTTATAGTATCGAACGCCTAGTAGTCAAGCAGCACAAGAAGAGAACACTTAGCCTTATCAACTGCAGACATTATACTGTCAACAACGTTGATGAGTGCCACAGATGTATTACAGCCACTCCGAAAGCCACACTGTGTGTGAGGCAGTATATTGTTATCATTAATGTGGCTGTATAATTGCTTATACAGAACCTTTTCAAAGATCTTATAATCTCCAATAATTAATACATATCGATTCTTTCGTAATATTTCCAATAAATTAAAGTTCATATTCAAATACGAGACCAATTTTAAAATAACATTTTGACATTCAGAAATATTTAATAATATTATTAGTAAATTTAAACGTAAAGATGAAATTCCTAAAGTATTTTGGGTGGTATAAGTAATAATTGTTATTTAGAATACATTGTCCAAATAAGCAGAATCAGCAATATAATACAGACTTTTATCTAGCAAGTCACGGCTAGCCCAAATTGTCAGAGATGTCGGGAAAACTTTGCAAAATCTTGACAAAAGTCAGGGAAGGTATGCTGGTCAGGGACACATAACTATTATGTATTAGCTTATGACCTACACAACAGATTGTAAAGTTGAAAAACATTACTTCTGATATAGATTGAAAATAAAATAAATTTCGGGATGCAGCAAGTGCGTTATGATAGCGAATTTTCAGTAATTGCTTCAGATTTAAACAACTCTAGTAGGGACAAATACTCACCAAATTTCCTCAAAATAACTTTGTTATTTTTTTATATAGAACTTTTTTTCAGAAAAATGGATTTTTGTAACAAAAACTGGTCCGACCAGGCTAACTAACAAATTCGTCCGCGGTCTTAACAAAATGAAGATATGTCCCAAGTTTCGTTCAAATCAGTTTAGTAACTTTTGAGTTATAGCTAGGATACATACATACAAATATATATATATATATATATATATATATATATATATATATATATATATATATATATATATATATATATATATATATATATTTGTGTGTGTGGGTGACTGCAGTTTTGGCTTGAATAAAAATCATAAATCAACATATAAAAATTTTTACGGACCTTGGTTTCAGGTTATAGGGGCCCAAGTTCGCGCTCATTTGAAAAAAGATCTGAAAAATCTCACCATAGATACCTCTCTATTAGTGATTTTTTTTAAATAAAAAGTTTCTAAAAAAATATAATCTATCAAATGATAAATATTTAAAGCAAAATAAGCTTATATTTTTTAATCTATAAAATGTAGCATTTTTCCAGAAAAACTGGTTGGTTAAGTATGGCTAAAAAACTTAACTAACCCATTCTCAGAATGGAAGGTACCTACCTACCACCTGATTTATAATTTACCCTTTCTTAATCCTTGGACGAGTTCATGAGCCAACCCAATCAAACCAGTTTTGGGGGAAAAAAAGCTTTTTCTTAAACTTATTTATGTTTCTGAAATTAGTTATTTTGTGAGCTGTCTGTCACCTGATTTTTTTTAACGAAAATTCGCTATCATAACGCATAACGCTTTTGGACTTTTTAACCATAAAGTGCAAAAGACAACAAATATTTGGGTAAAAGTTTACTTTCCGCACTTGTGCTCGATTTTTATGAGATTTTGTATACAGACTTGTTTTAGGGTGTAGATGACGAAAGCCACAATAAAAATGAGGGCAAAAGCTAAGTTTTGGAGTTTATCTGGATTTTTTTGTAGAAAAAACGTAGGTTGTACTCACTCTTGCGACATGTTTTTGTCATATTTTACACATTTTCAGGGATCGTTTGTTTTATAACAAGCTAAAGAAGGCTGTATTCCTCTATTATAATTCATTTTCATATAGTAAGTGCACGCGCTATACTGTTTACGTGTCTCTGTAGATATCCCTTCTTTTCACCGATAGTCGATACTAAATATTATATTTGACATATAAAACCAACTTCATTTTAAACATTTTGAATTCTGACATTATTGCAAGAAGAAACCAAAGCATTAAATGAGTATCATGTGAAGTGAGATATGCTCTAAAGCATGTCGTAAAAGTGAGTAATTTGCTTAAAAAATAATAATAAAACAAATAACTCCAAAATTATGCTACCATACACATTTTTATTGCGATTTTCGTCCTCTACACCTCTTAACACATCTGTGTACAAAATTTCATAAGAATCGAACACATGTGCGTAAAGTAAACTTTTACCTGTACTGGTTCTACCGATTACACAAAAATAACTTCTAATTTTAACTATACTTAAACTTTTATAGATGCAGCAAACGTAATTATATTATATACAGTTTTCAGTTTCATTAATTACATCGAGTTTTACTTTTCTTCTAGATCGTTGATCTGAATACAGAGGAACCATTGGGTCCTTTCAAGCAAGGCGAACTACGCCTTAAATCAAGAGTTATGACTACGGGTTTCTACAATATGGATTCCTCGTCAGCATTTGATTTTGATGGTTGGTTAAAGACAGGTGATATTGTGTATTATGATGAAGACTTTTGTTTTTATATTGTCGATCGCATAAAACAAATGATCTATTATAGATCTTGGCAAATAGCTCCAGCTGTGATAGAAGACGTTCTCCAGCAGCATAGATCTGTTAAAATGGCAGTCGTGATCGGGTTACCACATCCAGAAGATGGTGATCATCCAATGGCTATTGTTGTTAAACACGAAGATGACGAAACAGATGAATGGGAAATAGAGAATTTTGTAAATGAAAAAGTGTCTGACAAACAACAGCTTCGAGCAGGAGTAAAATTTGTAGATAAGCTGCCGCTGACTCCGTCTGGAAAGGTTAAACGGCGTGAGCTGCGAAACATGGTTATTAACGGAGAAATATAAATTTTAGTTTTCTAAATTACATAGCTTGATAATTGCATAACATTACAATTGTTGCTTTTCAGGAATAAATGTTAGACATTCCTAATTCATGTTATTGTCATTTAGTATCATACCCAATATGAGTGTTTTTCATTTCCCAAGACGTCAATGCATCACAGTAATACAAAATACAGTCCTATATAATTAATAGTAGGCCCCGATTCACTAAACTGGAAAACTAACGTTTCACCAACCATAGATGCTGGCTTATATATATATATATATATATATATATATATATATATATATATATATATATATATATATATATATTGTGCTGAGAATTGCTAAGGCCATATAAAGTTATAAAAACAAAAATGAAAACCCTGACGGAAACTAGTATGACGAAGCTAAGTTTCGATTATTATTTCACTAAAGTAGATGGTCAGATCTACAAAATTGGAGAATCAGATTAATAATGGGGGGTAGTAGTAGTACCACTGGTCAATAGTAAGTAAAATACTTACGGTTTACACGTAATGCATATGGGTTATCTGTATATTGTATACATATCCACATCGTTCGACATATTTTACTGTACACTAAAACAGAAAACAAACTAATAACATTAAAACACAAGCACATTCAATATTATTGTTAGTCAGTGTTATTTGGAGAAGCAATGAAAGATATATATAGCCATAATTTGTTGGAATGATCATTAAATGAGTCTTTAAAAAAAAAGTATAACTAGCAATTTGGAAAATATCTCAGTTAAAGTGAAATTAAAAGAGCCAAAAATCTATATGTAGATAGATTGAAATATTAAGCATGAAATACATACCAAAGAATTATGTTCTAAATCAATTACCTCAAGGTAATGAACAAAACCCCTGTATGATGTTTTCAATATGTAAATTTAGTTTTTATTTATGTGAACAATGAACTGAAATGTACCCATATATGTGTCTGTGTTTATAAAAACAATGAATTGGAAGTTTCTAAAGACCGTGTTTAGTGTGTTGTGGAACTTTGAAATCAAGATTGCAGCATATGAACTTAATGAATTTGTTATTGACTATAATTAGATTAAAAAAGTAAGGTTAGGCCAAATGTCATTTTTAAGAATAATGATTTATTTTCTACTTACTCGACGGTTTCCAAGGAGATTAGCTGTCAAACGTATTAATTAATTGGAAGAGAGAATGCCCTGACCAGACAGGAAACACCAAATGTTAGAGGAATTTGGGCAACATTTCCGCTTTTGTTAGGGATTATTGTTGGTGGTTGATAAAATTCAGATGCGAGAGAGCGTCATTCTTGCTTCCCATTTTAAATATAAATATTTTAAAGTATAAATTGTGCGAGGAAAATTCAATTTGCCGCTAAAACAGAGAAGAGACGTTACATCAAGTTTTTTAACGTAAGAAAGTACGAGATAAGCAGTAAATATATCAATAATACTTACATTTGAGGATATCCACTACCATTAGCGAGGAAGCCAAGGTTAGAGATTTATTTTGTTTAATGTATATCAGCTCAACCAGACAAATATTTCAATAAAAAGACAGCCCATTATGTCAAATATCATTTTAAGCAAATGTGTTTATGGGAAACTAAGATTTAAACGCATAAAGTAGAAATCTTATGGGATAATTTAACCATAGTTCAACATTGCGAATACAGAGGGAGTGCAGGTCAAGGACCCATATTTTATTAATCCGAACATTTGAATGACAGCCGAAAATTCGGGTATTAAGATTAATCATTGTAAATTGATAATATTAGTTTGACAAATTATAACAACGGATCCGTTTAGATTTTAAATTTTAAATTGTGCCAATAAAATTTGTTTACGAATTTTGAAACATAATTCTTTGAAACAAAATAAGATTTAATAAGGTTACTATAAATATTTGCAGGGTATATTTTTCCCTATTTTAGCAGAACTCACCACTGAGATAGTAAGTATATTAAAATATTTGAATACAATTTATTTGACATACATATATATATAGTAGAAGGATAGGCAACCCAAATAACCCTGAGATAGCTTAAATCACATAATACAAGAGTCATAAAACATTTTTATTCAGATAAAGTTTCACATTATAAAATATACAGAGTCACCCATAATACATGGTGTAAAATATCTTTTTTTTTTAATATCACTTTTCCATATATAAAATAAATAGAAATATAAAAACATTGAATTTTCATATAATTTTCATATAATTTTCATATAAATAAAATATATAATAATAATAAATAATATAAATAAAAGCCAATTAGTATAATATATATATATATATATATATATATATATATATATATATATATATATATATATATATATATATATATATATATATATATATGTATGTATCACACCGATAACTCAAAAAATAATAGGCCGATTTTGATAAAATTTGGCACGTACCTTTCTTTTGTAAATGGCTTGGATAAGTTTGTTAGTCCGGAAAATCGGATGAGGTTTTCTGGGAAAATTTTAAGTTTTCATTCAAAAAAAATTCTTATCTCAAAAAGTAATGAGCCGATTTTAATAAAATTTGGCATGTACCTTCCCTTTGTAAATGTCTTTGACAAGTTTGTTAGTCAGGAAAATCGGACGAGGTTTTCCGGGAAAATTTTGAGTTTTCATTCGAAAATTTTTTTTATCTCAAAGAATAATGGGCAGATTTTGATATAATTTGTCATGTACCTTCCTTTTGTAAATGGCTTTGATAAGTTCGTTAATCAGAAAAAGCGGACGAGGTTTTCGGGAAAAATTTTGAGTTTTCATTTGAAAAAAATTTTTATCTTAAAAAATAAAAAATCTATGATAACCAAATTTGGTAGGTAGGTTTACGATATAAAAAGTAAACTATACACCAAAATTTAGATTTATATGTTACAAAAAAAAAGTTATAATAAAATATTTTGTGCCAGATCATTTCTATGAAAATTCACTACCATAACGCACTTGCTGCGTCCAGGCATTTTTATACTTGTGGGCGATGTTGTATTGATCTAGTAATGCAATCGCATGTATTACTGATTGGTCGTGGATGACCCACGCGTACCAGGACGTGACAATGTTGCCAGATTGTCATTATTATTAATTTTTCGAATAGTATGTACGGTGTCATGTTGTCAGGAAATATATAACATTTTCTGTTGCTAATTGCAGGGAGCCGGGTTCGACTTTACTTGTAACCGCGGTTAGGATTGGGGCTCATCAGGCGCCAACAGCTGAGTTTGAACCCTCATTTGCTGACTACCTATACATTGCAGCAGTTGGAGACTGCTGAACCAACTGTTGACTTCAAGCAGTATTTTGTGACATGTGTCTCATTCTCTCATTTGACAAAGCGGCAACAGTTCAGTTCTAGCAGAAACTTGTTGACACAACTATTCAAATATTGGCGCCTGGTGAACTCGGCCGTTGTTAGGATGTCTCTGACTTTCATGCGCCTATGAAATTCCTTTACTGTGGCAAAAACCTCGGTTTTGTCAAATAATGCTACGTGGTTTTCCGAAATAGCATGCTTAGCTAACGCAGACTTTTCAGGTTGGAGCACCTAACAGTTATCTGAATTCCCATGATATATTTCTGACGTTTGGCGCGGTCCATTGCATGTTTTACTCATCTAAACATGGCTTCAACCTTTGTTGTAGACAACAAAACGGTGTTAATATCATATTTCTTTAGTAATTTGGCTATATTGTCTGTGGTTTTTGTATATATATATATATATATATATATATATATATATATATATATATATATATATATATATATATATATATATATATATATATATATATATATCTCTGAGGCCTAGGGTTGAACCCACTGAGACTCACAGGCGATCTCCGGCGAGATTAGGGGAGTAGGCACATTGAGGCCCCGTAATCGAGCTACAAAAACCCAACCCACCTTTTTCCACCGCTCTAAGGTGTAGGCAGATTGAGGCCTTAGAGTGTCCTTACATATTTTCTTTACCTCTTGAAAATGGCTCCAAAACAGGAGCCAAAACGTCGATTTTTCATAAATTCTGGACGCGGTTCAACCCGAGAACCAAGTATGTCTCACATTAAAGACCGTGGAAATCTTTCTGAACATATATATATATATATATATATATATATATATATATATATATATATATATATATATATATATATATATATATATATATATATATATATATATATATTAAAACGATAATGTGCCAAGTATATTAATTTCTATTTTAATGCCACACAGTTGGGCGTCAATTATATTAATAATGCTTGAATATTATGGGTTTTATTGGGTGCTAATTATATTAATAATGATTATTTTGGAAAAGAAAGAATGGGTACTTACTTATATTTTGTATTACAATACCCTGTATAAAATGGTTTATGTTAAACTTTTATGTATTGAATGTGATTTTAAAATAAAGAAATATATTTGTTTTATGTATATGTATTACTAGTTGCATATATTTTTTCCCGGCTATTTGACTTTCATGCTAAGGAATATATGTGAGTTCTTTCCCTTGATATTTATGGATATTTTGAATTTCTCTTTAAATTTTGCCTACTATTTGAATCATACAAGTTTTCAGTTTCTCAAGTTATAATATTTTATAGCATTTGTACATACATTTATAACACTGACAAATATTTAAAACCCCACTACTAAAACAGTCTACAACTAAAATTACTAGAGATCTCTTTTTATCTATCTTTTCTGTTTACAATCAAATTAAATTCATATGTTTTATAAATTTTACAGTTTTCATAAGCAAACAGTGCTTTAGTATTTTAAATTTTGGTATCTGTCATTTACCTCAGCTGTCACTCCTTAGTTGGTATTTACTTTGGTCCCAAATTCATTCTTGACTATGAATTTGAACTGGTTGCTTCTCAATCCGCGAGTCCACTGTAGTTTGTAGACAAAAAAACTCAATCTTGTTCCTTGACAACAGATATTTGTATCCAGGCACTCCTGTTTCTATGGCAACTACCAGGTCTTTTCTGATTTTCACTTTTAAAACTTATTATTTCACTTACACGTGTTTCTGGATGGTCCTTGGCTTAGTTTTACACTTTCTCGGTATTAGTTTTACACTTTCTGGCTATTAGTTTTATAAATTACCAGTTACAATTGTATTTTTTTTTGACTATGACGCCACTGTAGCGTCACCTAAATTTTATATCTTGAATTACAACGTCTTTTTAAACACTTAGTACTGATGCATTCACTCAAACAGTATTTTACAATGGCATTTATGTTTTAACACTATATTTGGACATTATTTGTCTTAATTTACTTACTAATTTTGGTATTTTATGGGAGCAACGCCTTTTAGCGTCTCCTTTATTCCAAAAACTAATTTTCAAGAGAGACTCAATTATTTTTTCAATAATTTCAAACTTTTCTTTCATGGAAATCTGATAATTTAAATTCCTTCTTATGTCAACTGTCAATTTTTACGTCACGTAAAACGCAGTATAAATTTGACATATTGAGATATTGATGTCTAACCTATAAGTTTTAACAAACTTCAAAGCACTTGAAAACTTTGAAACTAATTACATTTTGTATAATTTAATGGTTCAATCACTGCTTTTAACTGCCTGAAATTGCATTGCACATTAAATTAACTCGTTTTTACTAGTGGTTTTAAATAAATTCCCCCATTTATAAGGTTAAATATCTTAATAAACATCAACATTTCGTTTACATTTAAGCTATAACAAATTTATCTTTAAAACTCAAATTATAACTTAACTAGATAAAACACTTTTGGCTATTTGTGCAGTTCAACAACACTGTCTATATCATTTACACTTTAGGTAAAAAACTTACTTTTACTTGTAAGTACTTAGTTTAAAGTTTCTGGTTTTGAGCTTTGCGTGACGTAGCTAATAAATTTAGATTGATATTGCTAAATATCAATACAACATATATATATATATATATATATATATATATATATATATATATATATATATTATATATATATATATATATATATATATATGTAAAAGCGTTAATTGCTGGACATCGGTTTTTATATGTCCATGCGTCATTAGCTGGACACAAACTCCATATATTTAAGCGCAAATTGCTGGACAGTGTTGATTCAACGTTGCCAATAATACATGTTTCATTTCAAAGCGAGAGAAATTTGTAACCTCATGCAGTGTTTCGAATTTTACCTGCTTAGATAGAATTTACTTTCTATGTAATATCTTCCTAGGCTAATTAAAACTACACTCCCAGAAAAAATTATTACAATAAATAATTTTCGTTTATTTTTTCGTTAGAATCGAACTTACAACATTTTATTTTCTGTCAACTAGCATGATACCGTAAAACGAATTGTGTGAATAAAACAAATAAAACCGATGATTTCTATTATTAAAGTTTGAATAGAAATAGATAGCGTGATTAGGTTTTGTATAAAAACATTGAAATATGGTGTGTGTAATTTAAAAATATGTAAAGCTGAAAAGGTTTAATAGTCCCTTAGTTGACATATATAACTTTTAAACAGCGTAATTAGTGGTACACGATAGTTCCAAATAAGAGTGCTAGAGGACGCAATATGCAATAATAGCAGTTTTTTTATATTTTGTCACGAAAACTTACATTGCACGGTATAATTAAGATATCATAATTAAAAAGATTAGATTTTCAATAGAAATCTCAAAACCGCAGTTCGATATCTTTGTTTGTTTCAGAATTATTGGCAAGAGAATAATTTTTTACATTACGAACATTGGTTTCATAGTTTCGTGATCTAACATTCCATAGCTGTCTTAGCTTTATAATGAAACTCGTTACAGTTTTTAGTTACCTACTTTTTCAACCATTTATAGATGGATTTGACTTATAGTTTACAAGGTCCTGCTTTCTCAATTACAAATTTTAAATTATCAGGTTGCTCTCTATATGCCGGAGGACCTAATAACAAAATTGGCTGAAAGCAACTACATAATATTGATCCTAAACTTCAGAAATACATAATATATATTACCTACCTAAGTATGTGTGTGTGTGTTTTGTGTTTTGTTTACTTAACGTCGGCCTATTTCCGCGACTATGGCCAATCACCGACGCCAGGGAGCAGTTTCACCTCACCATCGTGGAAATTTTGCCGAACCCCTGCCTTTATGTAAGGACGGTAGGGATATTTAACGTGCCCAACATCGCTTGGACACGGGAACGACGGATTTACGCCCCATCCGAAGGGCGGAACGTACAGACATTCAACTTGCTCAAATACAATATCAGAACCTCGGTTGATGTTAATGTTACAGTTTCTACTGAAAAAGTAAAAGGAGAACCCTGGAATCGAACCCAGTACCCTTCGGTTCAGAGGCACATGTTATTACCTCTGAACCATCGATTGTCTACCTAAGTAGGTGTGCAATAGAAAGTGGCTACGTATACTATTTTATTGTAGTTACATTACTGTAACTTCAATACCAAAGTTTAAATCCATTTCTTCAAATTAAGCGGATTATGAAAATTCAAAATGTGCCTACTGTGCATTATTTTTATTCCTTGTCTATATATTAGTCAATAGCAATCTGCCTTGTTGGAGAAGTTATTTATTTCACATTGTTCATTAATTAAATAAATTTTGTCCAGATTTGTGTTTAATTTTATTATTGATTGAATAGGGTACGTAAACTATTTAAATATAGCTTGCAAAGAAGATGCATGTTCAAATATGCATCTTTCACGAAAGCGAGTATCTACCTAATTTAGAAGAAATCAGCAATAATTTGATTTCTAATTTCTGGTAAAGTAGCATACAGAAAACCCGTATATATTAAATTTAAAGGAATCTACATAGCTTTGCATTTATGTAAAATCTACCGATTTTGTGCGCCATCTACCTAAAAGTAGATAATGTAAAATCTACCGATTTTATGCGCCATCTACCGAAAAAATGGGTACTTTCTACCGAAAAAAGGACCGTAGGGGTTAACATTACAATCTGACATCAAAATAATCTTGATTTTTTTTTTTGAAATACAAAAGCTTATTTTACTGTTTAAACATTTTTCGATGCCTTAACCTGAAATGGTTTTCGTCTCATTGAACGTTGTTTCATTATAGAGTAACAGTAGGTTTTAGAATCTAGAAATTATTCTATTTTGTGTGACATACCTAGAACAAGTTTTATTCTCCTTTAATTATAAATGACAATTTTATGCAAATTCCTATATTTTCTGTGCGCAATGTGTTGAACGGGTGCGAAACGGGAGAAGGAAATTTCATTTGAAGTTAAAATGACGAAGAGAACTTTATTCGAGGTACGAGCGTTGTTTCCATTTTTTTTAAATATTAATAACATTTATATGTAAATTAGCAGATTAGCGTATTGTTCGTTGTTTGAAAAAATAAATAAATCAGAAATATGCTTAGACAACCCCTTTATGCATTAACCATCGGACAATTGCTGTGATCTCAACTCCACAATACAGTTAAGAGACCTATAGTAAATGTGAGGTACTGTGCAATGCTACAACGGAGCTAGAAATGCAAACTGTAAGAAATTCACCTTACAGAAGTCCATAAAAAGGAGAGACTACTGACCAACACCGTTTCTCCATAGAAAAATCACTATGCCCAATTGAAGAAAAAAAAACGCTAAATAATAAGCGTAATCAGAATCCTGAAAATTAAATAAATAACTGAAACTGCTACCAAAGCATCACATAAAGGGCCTATTTTAAATTAATTTTCTTCAAATAATTTAATAAAATAAAGAACAATGAAGATTGTAGTTGAAACTTAAGGCTTTTTTAACTTCTTACGACATTTATGCTGCATAGCCGTTCATGTAGATTCTCTATCTAGAACATGTCAGTTGTGACGTTTTGAATCGCGATTTTGTTGACGTTTTAAAAATAAAAACTAAAAAGCTTATAACTTTTTTATTTTAACGTAGTGATTCAAATTTTGGTGAATGGTTTTATGATATAAACCCTCGCAACCAATATGGTTGCCCTAACTTTGTTGTTAAATGGTGCGAAGTCATGCACGTATCAAATGTCATGGCTGCATTGTTTATGTCAAAAAAAATGTTGACTGTGCTGGCAGCTGTTGGCGCCTGGTGAACTCACTCTTTATTATTCTCAACTTTTACTTTTAATTAACAAAATATCAAGATCCTTAAATCCTAAACAAACTTGATATGTAAATTTCTGATGTTTATAATAAAATCCTGATTGCAAAAAGAAACCAATTATTGTCAATTTGGCGTATTAACGTATATAGACATAAGAAAGAAAAAAAGAAAATTGTTTGCTCTGAATTTCAAGCGAATTGCTTAATAATCTGTTCCAAAGATAATTACTACATGAGATTAGGATTTTTGTATTATAATTGAAAATGGAGTACACTATGCCATATGTAGCAGCAAGTGAATTAATTTTATTTATTATTAGATTATAATATATTATCTAGATAATTGTATTGATTGCACAATGAGTTCGAATTTTCTAAAATAATTGTTAGGTATGATGTTGTATTAACCAAATTATTAATTAATAATAATTTCAAATTTTGTTGAAGCGATTGCGTTTCGGAATAGATACAGATCAATTAAATCAATTATTGTTTGAACAACTTGCAATTTTGGTATTCTGAGACTTAGGAAAACGAATATGTAACAGGTATCGAAACTGACCGTTACGTATCTCATTGAACAGTTTGGACACTTGACGTGTTTGAAGAATGCTATACACGACATGTGACTTCCAAGTGATGATAACCCCGTCAGTCCATAAAATCGGCAGATCTTACATTAGCTACTTTTCGGTAGATGGCGCACAAAATCGGTAGATTTTTAGATAAATGCAAAGTTTTGTAGATTCCTCTCAAATTAATATATACGGGTTTTCTGTATGCTACTTTACTAGAAATTAGAAATCAAATTATTGCTGATTTCTTCTAAATTAGGTAGATACTCGCTTAAGTGAAAGATGCATCTTCTTTGCAAGCTATATTTAAATAGTTTACGTACCCTATTCAATGAATAATTCAATTAAACACAATTCTGGACAAAATTTATTTAATTAATGAACAATGTGAAATAAATAACTTTTCCAACAAGGCAGATTGACTATTGACTAATATATAGACAAGGAATAAAAATAATGCACATTTTAAATTTTCATATTCGGCTTAATTTGAATGAAATGGATTTAAACTTTGGTATTGAAGTTACAGTAATCTAACTACAATAAAATAGGACCACTTTCTATTGCACACCTACTTAGGTAGAGCATCGGTGGTTCAGAGGTAAGATCTTGTGCCTCTGTACCGAAGGGTACTGGGTTCGATCCCAGGGTTCTCCTTTCACTTTTTCAGTGGAAAGTGTAACATTAACATCAACCGAGGTTCCGATTACCATGGTAACATTGGAATTTTTCTCTTCAAGCTATTGTGTATTTTTTTCGGGATAGCTTCCTGATCTTCCGGCCATTAGCCGCAGACATGAATTTTTTATATCTTTCTATGACACATCCATTCTCCCATTCACACCATAGACAAGGTATTAACAAAGTGCTTCCCCGCCCGGGAATCGAACCCGACACCTCCATGTTATAGGGCGTCAGCTCAAAACCCATTGTGTAATGACTATTACGCAACACTTGTAATAATTAATATCACATATACAATGATGTAATAGACGATTTATATTCACATAGGACAGAAAAAATTGTTTGCTTCACTAGATATTATAATTTCAGTCAACATTTATTTATTTATTCATTCTCGGTCAAATTCCGTTAGTATGGCCAGCCATTGATGCCAGGGAGCAATCTAACATCGCAATTGAAAAATAGTAAGGCCAAACCACTTTCAGTAAGCCAAGTTTGGTATTTTTACGTGCTAAAGATCCCATAGGCACGGAACCGACGGATCAACGTCTCCTATCTGACGAACTGTGCGTGCATTCATTCAATTCAACTTGCTGCAACACGATGATGTCACGCACTTTGTTATTCATTATAACCTGGATGAAAACGGTATAACAGTTTTAGAAAATATCTAAGTTTTTGTTAAAAGCACATGAAAGATCAAAGTAAATTAAATAGTCTTTTAAAATTACATCGTGAAGGTCGTCGATATTCGGTATCCAGACACACAAGGTGACGTCACAGTACACAGGTTAAAAATTAACAATAATTTCAGCAGTCCAATAACAAACAGGCTCCCCTCTCTGTTTACAACCAAATGAAAATTAGTTAAGACAATGCCGTGACTTTCCGCGATTCACACGAGGTTCTATTTTTTTTAAAATTCATATTCAGTATGCATGTAGCTGAAGATAAATAAATAGAAGCAACCACATTATATAATTTACAGTAAATTATTGTTACAGGTATGTCCTCATTCTGAAATTCGTCCACTTTTCCGTTCTTCTTGTATTTAAAAATATTTAATTGGGGCATTAAAGCATACTGTTATTATCATTATTATTATTATAATTAATTTAATATTGTTACTAAATTATGCAACTCAATGTAAGTACCTATGGAGTTCTTAATCAATGTCAAGAATTGTACTGATATTAAAACGAATATGTAACAGGTATCGAAACTGACCGTTACGTGTCTCATTGGACAGTTTGGACACTTGACGTCCTTGAAGAATGCTATACACGACATGTGACATCCAAGTGATGTTAACCCCGACAGTCTTTCTTCGGGGGAAAGTACCCATTTTTTCGGTAGATGGCGCATAAAATCGGTAGATCTTACATTAGCTACTTTTCGGTAGATGGCGCACAAAATCGGTAGATTTTTACATAAATGCAAAGTTTTGTAGATTCCTCTCAAATTAATATATACGGGTTTTCTGTATGCTACTTTACTAGAAAGTAGAAATCAAATTATTGCTGATTTCTTCTAAATTAGGTAGATACTCGCTTAAGTGAAAGATGCATCTTCTTTGCAAGCTATATTTAAATAGTTTACGTACCCTATTCAATGAATAATTCAATTAAACACAATTCTGGACAAAATTTATTTAATTAATGAACAATGTGAAATAAATAACTTTTCCAACAAGGCAGATTGACTATTGACTAATATATAGACAAGGAATAAAAATAATGCACATTTTAAATTTTCATATTCGACTTAATTTGAATGAAATGGAGTTGAAGTTACAGTAATCTAACTACAATAAAGCAAATAAAAAAGATGTATTGATAAAAAAACTGAATTCATAACTTATTATTTATTGTCCATTGTCTCGTTACCATAGTGAAATAGTGCCTGAGTTTACAGCCGAAAGGCCTAGATGGTAAAGGTTTAAACTTGGATGGAAAAGACATGCTTATTGGAAAAGAAAAATGGTACACACAAGCGGCTTTAAAGATCCGTATACCTCTTAAAGAAAAATAAGGGTTTTCAATAGTAAAGTCGTAAGATGAAATTCTTGCCTGGCGCCGATTTTTGGCCATAGTCGCGGATAGGCCTACTTTAAATGAGCGAATCAACAATAATTTACAACACCGTAGGTACTGGCACAGCATTATCAAATATGCTGTGGTACTGGCTTCAATCTACTGCCGAGTGGGGTCGGTAATGGTCTGGGATGTTCGTTTAAAAAAATATGGAGGCTGTTACAAAATTCAATGCAAATATTTTAAGGGCGTATTCCCAGGGTCAAAATAAGACTTATAAGTTTATGACCTAAAGCCTGTAGATACAGGGTGTTCAAGTTTTAGTCTCTTTATCGTTTTTCGCTAATATCTCAAAAACTATTCGGTATTAGAAAACCAAATTTTACATATCGGCTACTACTAAAAAACTGCTTCTTGCCATTATAGTCATCAGTTTCCAAAACATGCTAGTGGCGTAGAATTAGAGCCCGTCAAAGGACCACTGAAAAAATGCGGTTTTATGCATTTTTTTGGATAAGAAACATCTTTTACATGTAAAAGGTACTAATATTCTTATTATTTCTATCAAAAATTGAATTTAATTTGGATCTGAAGAAAGAGGTTAATCAAGTCATACGTATAGAGTGTTATAATGATGGGGCGGACGTTGACTAAACAGGATACCAAGGGAATAGAAGCTTTTGAAATGTGGACATTGAGCAAAATAACAAAGAGTATATAATAAGTATACGTAGTAAATATAATAAGTATTAATATCAGTATATCATATATAAGGTATACCGATAGAAACACGCATAAAAAGTGTGCTAGAAGAATAAAAATGCTTGCTGAAAGAAATTGATAGGAGGAAGGCAAAATTAGGTCATATTTTAAAACATATTTCTGATAGTTTTATTTGAAAGATACATACCTAGACAAAAAGAAAGAGGTAGATCAAAAGGAAAACTTCTGGAAAACATGGTACAATATTGATTAAGGGCGGACGCTACACTGAATTAAAATGGGCAGTTGCATACGGAGAGCCACGATTGCGACAGGTGGTATCGCCTCATGATTATTTATTTATAAGAGCCTCGGTAGTTCAGTCGTCAGAACGTGTCCCTCTGAACCGAAGGGTACTGGGTTCGATCTCAGGGTTATTCACTTTTTCAGTACATACTGTAGCACTAACATCAACCGAGGTTGTGGCATTGTATTTGAGCAAGTTGAATGTCTGCACGTTTCGCCCTTCGGAGGGAACGTAAGGCCATCGGTCCCGTGCCCATGGGATGTTGGGCATGTAGAATATCCCTACTGTGCTTGCAGAACGGCAGGGTTTGGCAAAATTTCCAGGATAGTGAAGTGAAACTACTCCCTGGCGTCGGTGGTTGGCCATAGTCGCGGAAGTAGACCGACGTTAAACAAACAAAAACATACACATATTTATCTGCTTCTAAGGCTGGCTCAACATTAATTGAGCTAAAATTTCCATGGCCATAATGTTGAATAAAACATTTTTAAACAGCAATATATAGTTGTATATTTATACGACGACTTACGTACATAATTAATAAGACCATTATATAGGCATCTATGCATTATGCATTATTCTAAGTGAGATGTAATACACGAAACACCTGCCGCCATCTCGTTGCAGAACTAGATAGCCTACCAAGTTCCGCAACGAGATAGCGGCACGTGTTTTGTGTCTTACATCTAACTTAGTTTTGGGAGGCTAGCTACCATAGCCGTATTACTTTATAGGTGTATTTTCGCTGCAATTAGTATACCGTACTGACGAGCTCTAATTACAGCAAAACCGGTCTACGGTTCTAATTGTGGTAAGAATGTATCTAGCCTTACATGTATTATTCTATTAACACCAGCAGAATCATAGTCAATAAACCAATTTTCTTACCGTTGAGTTTGTAAACACCATTAACTGACTCTAAAACCGGCACAGGTAGAGCTACCTACCTAATTACACATCAATAGTCAATAGGTAAACGTTTTGCAAGTGGCACTACCTGGCCCCTTCGTATAAAACTCTCGAATAATTCTGACTTTTTGCATCAGAATTATTACTTTTTTATCTCAGAATTCTGACTTTTTATGTCACAATTCTGAGTTTCTATCACCGAATTCTAAGTTTTTATGTCACAATTCTAACTTCTTTATCTCAGAATGTCTAATTGAATTTTTTCATATTATATTTAAGAAGTGTGCTGATTTTTGCTCCTGGGCTGTTTCCTCAGTTGAGAACAAAAATATTTTTAACGCAAAACTTTAATTTACAATCTGCAGGTTCTTGAAAAACTATGTGCATAGAAAATACTAATTACAAGCTCTTTTTCATTTCATTCTGAAAATACAGTTTGATTATAATTTTATTAGGTATTATAATAGTTATAATATTCAATACATATGTTTAAAGTTTAAAACTACTTATTTTATATTTACAATAATTACAAAACTGTAGGAATGCGAAGGAAACAAAGAATACTGAAGCATAACATATTTTGGCAACGAAGCTAAAACTCATGTTTTTGCTTGTGTCCAGCCATTAACGCTAGTACTTATAAAGAAGTAGTGTTCATAGCTGGACGTCCAGCTATGATGCGGTTTGTCCAGCAACTTACGCATAGTCATATGATTTGGTCCAGCAAATTGCGCATTGACATATATATATATATATATATATATATATATATATATATATATATATATATATATATATATATATATATATATATATATATATATATATATATATATATTGGCGAGTACGTGCTTAGCAAACCTGAGGTGCCTGAGCTAATCTGTCCTTGCTATATCCTTTATACCTAATGTCCTATTTTTTATTCCTTTGTTATTTTTTAACTGGACCACGAAGGTTCATTTGCAGCATAACCACGAAAATCTAGAGAAACAGTAGCCCCTAACTGTGGTGCGTCAAGGCATGTCTGGAGTCTGCAACGGACATGACAGCATGCTGGACGTCACTGGCAGCGTGCTGTTGGGGAAGGCACCAATTGTAGATGATACTACAGACTGACATCACCATCAGAGGAGCAAAGGAGATTAGGAACTTGAAGTCAGTCGGTGCTTACCTAAATAGGAGTACGAAGATGGCTCATAAAATAGACCACAGGAATGTATTAGATTATGTGTAACAAAGTAAAACATAAGTTTAATAGCAGACGATCGGCTTTAGGCAACAACTTTACGCGCAGTTTCTAATAATGCGTTAAGACATTTTTACCGCTTGTTTCCCTCATCAGAACAGATATCTGTTTTCGAAATAATAATTTTAGAAACTTCACCAACTCCATTGCCTAAATTATCCTATTAGGCATGAAAACTAGTATTCCTCATCTACTGAAACATAAAAAAATATTATAAATCTAAACTTTGGTTCAATAAAGCTTTCCGAAAAGTCATAATAACTAAAAATTCTGCCTACAAGTCTTGGTGCTAAAGCCGGAGCAGCAAAACCACGTTGCCTTTCTATCAGCAAGCAACTGTTGCAAGCACATAATTGATCAAGTCAAAAATGACTGCCAAACAATACCGGCCTGTTCTGGTTGATGGCGAAAATTATCGGTAGAAACTTCACCAAAAACACACCGCCTTTCTTCCCTGGCTTCACATGATGAAGTGTTCGCTGTATCGTCGAAAGTTAACCTATTATCCCGTATTTTGCTCGAACTAGACACTTGATTGTGAGGAAAATAGCCCACCAACTATTTCAGCTATGAAGTCAAACAAGAAATATTTTAGAGATCGTACTCTTAAGCACATAGGCTGATTTTATGCCTAACAGCATAAACAACAAAAGTGTTGAATTTTTAGCCAGCCTTTATAATGCGAAAACCTCATTTGAACAAAATATCGTCCAGTTGGAAATAATCTAAAGTAAATACATTTTCAGACCAGATAAGGCTCATCAAAGTCCCTTATCGCGTTTCCAAATTACAGTGCTTTTAAAATATCGCTACTAAGATTTTCACAACTTCTTTGTTTAGCCCCGTGTAAAATGTCAAAAGACCTTAATCAAAAAACTCGCGAAAACGTCTGTAGATAGTGATATTAGCTTATTTATTATCCATAATGAGAGAGCTTATTTTTCTAAAAACAAAATGGCGGACAACAAAACTTTTGCAACTTTAACACGGCTTTATATTACACCCAGTATAATATGAAATTTAAAATTTCCAAAAATTGTCTTCTTCTGCATAATATAGACGAAGTGGGCTTTTGCGCAGTGTAAACTACAGCTTTTAAAAAGTAGCAGTTAATTGAAAATTACGCTAAAAATTGCTTTTGTCGATCTTTTTCTTGACCACTTCTCCTAACTTTTGGAATCACCTCCGTAGTATATTAAGGTAAAGTTTAATGACTTAGTATATCTTAAAAAGAATACCTTTTATTCTCTAAAATCACTAATCAGTAAAAATGACGACGCAAAATCAAATATATTATGTTGTACATATCTTATAATATGATAAAAAATTACAAAAATATTAACGTATTAATATAGCAATTCTAGCTTATACTTGATATGCTTCTTTTGTGAACCAGCACAACCTTGGTGAGCCGACTTTTCAAATTGCCTCTTCTAACGTTACCGATAGGAGTTTTAGGGAACTCAGGAAAAAACACAAACTTTGTTGGGAGCTGATCTTCAGTTCTTTCTTTAAGATACCTATAAAGTAATAAAATCTGTTTAACTAGTTATTAAAATTAAATACTGGCGACAAGTAAGTACGGTTAGAAAACTTAAGACTTTTTAAACTAATCCCTGCTGATATTTTTTACCACAAATCCAACTCGTATCAACTTTCAAAGTTCTAGACTTATGAAATTTTATATTTGGGAATGTTCGTCACAGGAAACATATCAGATTAATCCCAATTAAAACCTATATCGTAACTTAATTGTCATAAAGATTAAATGAGGTTTGTTTCATGCTCGTTGCAACTAAGCGCATTAGCAGATTAGTTTTAGGTATTAAGCGTACTAAATACTACAACTTTTGTAAAACCTTTCACATACCTGTAAGAATGTATACTAAGTCTCAATAGAAGTAAATCAGCTATGATTTTTTGCACATGCCACATGAGTTACCATTATTCTTGCGCCAATTTAAATATACCAGATGTTACTGAAATTGTTGAAAGCATTTGCAATAAAGGGATAGAGACAATGGACGCCTGACTAGATAGGTAACCCACAACCGTTTGAAATGCGGTTGTTTTACCTTGCCTAGACCAGGTAGGAGAATGCGTTGCAATAATATACATTTGAGTGTATAACTAACTTCTGGTTTTCCAAGTGCACATGTCAGTGTCAACCGGACAGTGTGATAATGCTAATTGTCTGTCCCTATCTTAACAACCTAATTGACTCACTTTGTCGGTACCTTCTCTCTTTCTCTCGATCACAAAATATATTTACCTGACATATGGGATAAAATGCATACATTGATAGTTGGCATACCTGCTTAATTGTGTGATAGAAACAACAATTCAGAAAACAGGTATCATCAAAGTAATACTGTTGATCATACTTCGGCAGACTTAAATAACACTGCAGTGGGGGATGCGTTACCGGATATGAATGGTTAACTCAATATAGAAATTAAAATACATTAATAACACTTATATTTCGTTTGCTGAAGACATGTCATTAATTTGGTTGACATGCAAAACAATTTGGATGGAATTATTTCGGAATGCAGGTCAACCCCTGATATTCACTCTAATATTCTTGCAAAATACAGCAATATTTCGAAAGAATATGCGTCTTATAAAATTGTCAGACACTTATGACAAAATTGAAAAAAAAAAAATTAAAACATTATCGGCAGTTTGTTTAAATCTATTGTACGGCCTTTATCGACTGATTATATAATTTGGGAGATGATTGATCCTCAATAATGGAAAATATATTTGATTGTATTTGGCATGTAGAAGTTTCAGAAAGAATGTCTGAGTAAAATTCTGTAATTGTTTAATATACTCATTTTTGGTTAGGTGATGGGATGAACAGAAATGTCTCGTTTTAAACCAAATACTAAAATTTTCTTTAAAATATTTTTATTAGCAAATGTCTTTCTTTGATGAAAGCAGGCATCAAACTTGGTTGCCTATATAGTAGAAACAATGTACCGTATCATCGAAATAACTTTACTGTTTGAAAATATATAAACATTTTTCAAAAGTCTGGATGCAGCAAGTGTGTTATGGAACTGAATTTCCATAAAAATGTTTTTAATAGCCAATGCGAGCAGACATCAATCTGATTACCGGTATAGCCTATGTACTAGAAACAATGTACTATATTTTATCAAAATTACTTATGGTTTGAAAATATAGAAAAATTTTCCGAAAATAAACCTAAATGTTGGTTTCCTAACCAACACAGATTACGTTAATAGCAAATTGAGTTATTGAAATTTGAAGGATTTAATGAAAATTCGGTAAATATGCAGATTAGCCCCAGAACGTTTTTCAAAAAATTGTTTTTAAAAACTAGGACCTCACCTGGATGCACAAAACACAAGAAAAATTTCTTGTTCACACCCCCCAAGAAAGTTACGGGACTGGGAGTGAATAGGGGTGCTGGGTGGGGTAGGTAGTAAAAAGTAAACATGAGCAGAAAATGCGAAGAAAACTGCTTGAAAGCTGTCTATTTGAAGCCATATCCCTATTAAATCCTGTCTCCCAACCCACCAACCACACACCCACCCCCGAGCAACCCCTATTTGCCCCAGGTCACGTAACTTCCTTGGGGGTTATGACAAGAAATTTTACTTGTGGTTTATGCAACGAGGGTGGTTGTATGCACACGAGGGGGGAAGGAAAACGCCTACGACAAAGCACCCCCCCTTCGACTTGCGGCGGGGGGTTGAGGGGTGGCTGCTTCGTCATGGGGATTTTATTTCCCCCTCGCGTGTATACAACCCCCCTCGCTGCATAAACCACAAGAAAAATGTCTTGTTCCTACCCGACAAGGAAGTTATGGCACCTGGGGAGATAGGGGTGCTGTGCGGGGTAGGCAAAATTTAAGGGGGGATATGACTTCAAGATGTGGAAAAGACAGCTTTCAAGCCCGTTTTATTCGCATTTTCTACTCATATTTCCTTTTTACTACCCACCCCGCACAGCACCCCTGCTCACTCCTGGTCCCGTAAATTTTTTGGGGGGTGTGAGCAAGAAATGTTTCTTGGGATTTGTGGATCCTAAGGGGGGTACTAGACAGGTTTCTGAAAACAGTTTTTTGAAAAGCGTTCGGGAGCTAAACCACAAATTTACCGAAAATTCGCTACCAAAAGGAACTTACTGCGTCCAGATTTTTTTTATAAACGCATCATATTTCGATAAAAAATGCAAAAATGCATTAACAAATTTGTTCTTCGAAAATTAGCTAAAAAAATTATAGACCGTTAAACCATGAACTTCACTAAACCTACAGCAAAAGAATCAAGTTAACTAAACTGACAGCCAAAGCATCAGAGAAAGGGTCTATTTGAAATGAATATTCTGTAAACATTTTAGTAAAATTAAGGGCAATGTAGTTGAATCCGAAACTTAAGGGTTTGTAGAACACTCTTCTTGCAACATTTTCTTTTCACAATCGGTATTTGTTTCACGTTCTTTGCCTAAACATTGCCAATTTTGACGTTTAAAATTGCGAGTTTGACGTTTTGAGGAAAACGCCAAAATTTGTTTCGTTAACTGCCCATAACTTCTTTGTTTTTAAAGCTAGGGACCTGATAAATGTTCGTACAGAGTTCACTCTTTATAATACAAACACGTGTAACAAATTTGGTTGCCCTTACTTTGTTACTTACGTAGATATGAATTTTTTTAGAAAGAAAATACAAAATTTTCCGGGAAAACCTGGTCCGATTCTCCTGGCTAACGAACGTATCGAAGCCACTTGCAAAAGGAAGGTACGCACCAAATTTAATCGAGATCGCTCCATTATTTTTTGAGTTATATATATATATATATATATATATATATATATATATATATATATATATATATATATATATATATATATATATATATATAGATCTCCTCATTAGCGAGTTTTTTTTAATCGCTAAAAAGCATCATCCTAAACCAATGAAAGTTAAACTTTCATACTTTCTACAAGGTTTTTGCAGAGTAAACAATCTTAAGAATATGTCACAGTACAACAGAGTTTAGATATTGGCAGATCGTACTCTCCATCAAACTGCTTTTTCTCGCAATGTCAAAAAAGAGCCTAAAAACCGAATCAGTGGTGGTACATCAGACGTGAATATAAAATATTTGCAGAATCTTACAAATGTAGTTAGAAAAACTTCTTTTGTACCTGATGTTGCTTCGATATCAATTACTAGTTTAAGCTACTTTTCTCGCCCCGAAAAGCTAAAATTTGTTAATGTAATTGCCGTTATTCAAATGTTCGTGAAATCTGCTTTAGCCTGTTATTTTTTCTTAAGTGCGTCGTTCTCAAATCTGGACGTTATCGCAGTCACTTAGTCTTCGTCGACCATTAATAATAGAAAGAAACTAGACAATACTTATAACACTAGTAGTAGATAAGCCGAAAAAATACCACGAGTATGACAAATGGGTCCGGGGACGACCTAAAGACTAGGCCCAAGGCAACTCCTGCCTGTCGTAAGAGGCGACTAATTGAAGTCAAAGATTGGCCGGGATCTGGTCCAGGTGAGCCTCAAGGGAGTCATGTGTGCCTAGATTTTGAGTTTGACTTAGAACAATTGACCTTTCTTGGTTCTTACTTGTGAGCGAAGTGCCAGATGATACCGCTTTGGGTTGAGCGCTGATGGTGTCATCTGCACAATTGCGCCGGGTGGGGCATGGTGTGGGGGGTGTGGGATTGAGGTATATCATGAGTGGTATACACCCTGAGTTTAAGACCCCCACTGTGTGCTTCGAAACGGCGGGTGTCGGGTAGAGACGAACCCGGAGAAGAGCTGAGATCTCTAGAGGCGGATTACAACTGGAGATTGAGACTGACACACGACCTCACTTGGATGCTGCTTGGTTACGGAAATTCAGGATACCGCCTCGAGTCCAACACTGACAGATATCTTGTCCAAACCAACTCGGAAAGAAGTTATCTCTCTTTGAGCTTCAAAACGGGAAAACGACTGCACTCACGTGGCAGTACACCTGTAAAACCAACTTTAACCCCCAAAAATATCGTCTCCTGCAGGGAGCTCGATTTGGTGTGTAAAATTTAAACAAACACTGGCGCGAATCGGGTCTGGACGAACCTGGAGGAGGGTTGAGATCTTCATAGGTAAAATATACCTGGAAATTAGGGGATACTCTTTGACTTTCGAAACGGGCTAGCGACCCCGCTTCGATGCTGATCGAGAGCATGACTTCGCCTCTAGTCAAACACTGATGGATATCAGCTCCAGACCAACTCAGAGAGATGTTATCTCCCCTTGAGCTTAGAAGCGGGCAAGCGACTTGACTCACATGGCAGTACATCTGTCAAACCAACTTTCACCTTCAAAAATATCGTCTCCTGCGGGGACGATTTGGTGGGTGAAACTTAAGCAAAGAGGACATCGGTTCTAGCTGAACCTGTAGAAGGGCTGAGATCTCTAGTGGTAGATTTCACTTGGAAATTGAGGCCTACTCTGTGAGGTTCGAAACGGGCTAACGACCCCGCTTGTATGCTGCTCTCGAGAGCGGGACTTCATGATACCGCCTCAAAGCCTGACGGATGTTGGATCCAGACCAACCTAGAGAGAGGTTATCTCTCTTTGAGCTTTGAAACGGGCAAGTGACTTCACTTAGATGGCAGTAAATCTGTGAAACAAACTTTCACCCTCAAAAGATCGAACCCGCAGGGAGCTGAACTTGATGCGTAAAAGTTAAGCAATTACACGTGAACCTCAATAGACCTAGGGCAGCGGTGGAGGGACTGGAATAGCCCACTTACAATGAATCTAATCTAATTTAATATAATGACAAGTGGAAAAGTAGTGATGATTCCTGTAAGAAAACCAATTTTTGTTCAGTATTTCAAAGTTGACTGATGTAAGTAACAATTTTAGTGCAATAAGTATTGTTGGTTCTTTAGATATATCTTGAAATGTTTATGTTTATTTTATAAACTTATATTACATCTAAAACTTTTTAGGTCAATTTATTGCTTTCTATGAGACATTACAATTGTACTCCAAATTCGATAGCAATATTCTAATTTTTCTGACTTTAGTGCAGAGTCTTTGTGTGTAAATATTATAACTGACTTAAAACCACATTTGATTCAAAGCCAGTCTTTATAGATCTTTATCAGCGTTTTTAAATATTTATTTTATTTTACTTATTTAATTACAACCCAATAGAAAAAATTATACATTAGGATTCTTAACATACAGTTATACAAAAACTATAGAAGCAATAGAAGAAAAAGTGAGACAATCTAGGATAAGAAATTATACACTAGCAAACAATTATTAGCATATAAAAAATTAGTAAACATGGTGAAAAAAAAAATTATACATTACATATTCCGACGCCTCAGGGGGCACTATCACACATAATGTCTGCAACATTGACAAGGCAGGCTTAGTTAGCAAACTTGTACATCTGATATAATGGCGATTCTAGCATAATGTCTGTTCTTGCTATAGGTAGAACAAAAAAAGTTACCGTTCCCAGTAAACATAGTCGATACTCTTAAGTTAATCTGCGAAAGCGGCTCAAATGAATTTTTGTCTTATTGGACAGAAGTTTTTATAGAGAGCAGGCTCTTCTTTTTCTAGAGAACCCATTTTAAATCTATCAATAAATTGATGATAAGGTGTGATTCGTGATCGATAAAGATTAGCCAACCAGTAAGACGTATGTTTTAGGCATCGTCTCTGAACACTACCTATGATATTTTTATAGTAGTGGTATAAAGGGGACTAAACTTTGCTAGCGTGTCCCAATTTATGTCTCACCAATGTGTTATATAATACATCTACATAATCTGTACCAGTAAAAGCCTTACAGACTCTAATGACAATCCTTAGAAGCTCCATAGCGTCTGACACCGATGCAGGTCAAAATATGTTTTGGTCGAATGCAACGTCAAAATATTTCCTACTATCATTCCTGTGCAAAACACTCTCCCGTAATGTATAATAAAAGTTATGTTGATAACTCTCCTAGAATAGGTAATTACTGTACATTTATCTTTAATGGGTGATAATAAGCTGTCAAGATACGGTTTGTTAAATATGAGTAAATAAGTTGAACCAGATCCTCAGCAAAACAAGTTTCCAATAATTTAGACAGTATAATAGAATGATTGACTTTGTTACATGCCTTGGATATATCCGTATACATAACATCAGACTGTTAACTTCTCAATTGACTCAGCTGTGAACTGAGTGAAGAATAATAAATTTGATACAGTTGAGCGCTTAGAAACAAAACCCTGCAGTTTGGTTCGTAATTTATCATTTAAATTATTTTTATGTACTCATAGAAATAAGTCTCCAGTACTTTCGAAATAATCAATATGGGCTATTGTTCCGGATTTTAGAGTAACTGTTATATTTTTCGGTTGAGTTAGTGGAACTAGAGCAACTACGATGTCTTCGAGTTTGTTTAAATCTCTAAATATAATTGCTAATTTAGTTGGGCATCTTGAAGACTGCTTCTTAAAATAAGTGCGGCAAAATATTTCGTAGTTTGAAATCGTTTGGCGTGTAGGTTTATTTAAAGAATCTTTCTTAAAAAGTATGTTCGTTTCGTAGTTTTATTACGACATTGATATAACTTTGGCATCCAAGTACGGTTCTGTATTATGAAATTTTATCTCTTATCGTTATCAGATTTAAACAGCTAAGCACCGTTGTCTACATAATAACGCAGACCGGTTATTTGTTGTACAATATCTAGTTGTTAATTTCAGAGCTAACAAATACTAAATTTCCATGTATATCGACAATTGTATTTACACAACAAAACAATTCAATTTTGTTAAAAACCTGTGACTTGAATCTTTGAGCTGGCATTTAGATGAAAACATGTGTATTTGTAGTCAGGTCCGAACTTCACAAATGTCTGTTTGCTTTTTCGATTATTTGTTAACTCTACCGTACAAGACGTTGTTAATCGTTAGTCCTTTTAGCGAGATCCTCTATTGGGCAGTGATTTAATGAATAAATAAAATAAATACCGGGAGATGGAATTGTATCTTAAATTCACTGCTATTTGATAAATCTGGATACCAGCAGATCTGCTGATGTGGTTAGTAACAGCAGGTATGGCTCACTAATGAGTCCTAGTAAGGTCAAAATTGGTTTATCCGTGTAGCACTAGACTTGTTCTAGATAATAGCAAATACTATATAATGACAATACAGGACGTTCCGGCTGATTGGCGGGATAGTACTGATATTACGTCGTTCGAGAACGTTTTTATGTAAACACTAGATTTCTGGTGTTTAACTGTCTATAATTAAGTTTGAGCTGTGTTTTTTTTTACAGTAAATGCCAATGGTTGGGTGTGTGCAATCTATAATTGTTCGAATTATAACGTGCTAAATCTATCAAAGTATGATTTTGTGTGTTTTATTTTGTTACCAGTGATTTTTTTTAACCAATTATCCTAATAGTTAATATTAAAGAACAACTATAACACTGACGATAGTTTTGTACTATAGATGCAAGAAAATGGTACTGTTATCACAAACAACTGATTTGGATATATTCTTGAGGACACAAGGTTAATTTTACATTTCAATGTCACTTCAAAAGAATTAATTTGCTGTAACAGAAGATAAAGTCAGAATCACTTTTATGCCAAGATGTACAGTTGGCAAAAGATAATTTACTGTGTAATATTTACCATCCTGTAAATATTTATAGATAAAATTCGTAAACGGATGGTTGAAAAGTTTCAATCATAAACTGTCTTTCAGTGCATCAAAGAAAAGACATATGAAGGTAAAAAAATAATATAAGAAAACTGTTCTTTTATCTTCTTCTGTGTCCTTTTTTACTTCAGTATGGCATATATTGTCACATTTTTTACATTTAAAATTATTTTGTTTGGTAAATGCTTTTAATTCTATTCCCAAGACAAGTTTTTAAAGAGACAAGTAGAAATAGCAGATTTAGTCCCATAATAGATTTATTCACGGAAGTAAGTGTTAGTCTCACCTTTAATCTACACAATTTCTTAATTATGTCCTAAGTATATTAGTAACATATTTCAAAATATTAGATTAATAAGACAATTTTCATGTAGAGATATAGCAAATTAAATACTGTGCTACCATTTATACCTATTATTGTGCTGCCTATCCCAATTATTTACAGGTAAGTAGATAAGTACAGATTGTAACCTAATATCGTCAGAAACAGCTCTCAGTACATTCCTACACGTACCCTTGAAATAGGCGCCTCCGTGGCCGTGCGGGAAAGTCGATTCAGAATTTCCAATACGGACTCGGGGGTCGACGGTTAGAGCCTCACCGGCGGCGGATGATTTTTCAAAATCACTGTCGTCGTTGAGATCGAGCTCAATGTGGAGGGTAGGTTAGTTTAGATGAGCAAAAAGGGTCAGCAATGGCCTAATTGCCAGTAAGCATCTTACTTTTTTTACCCTTGAAATAGTAGTTTAACGACCGTTTCAAGGTAGTACTTTAAATTATGATGAAATGAGATTATGGGTAAGAGAAATTTGCACAATTACTCATGCTGAATTCATTTAGGTTTCAAGCTGATTGTTGATACAAATTCTATTTATAACTATATAGTCAGGAAATTTTCACTGTTTTGTCATGTACAAGTTTTTATATTCGTCTATAATAAACCAATTTTCTAAATTAAGAACACGCAGGTAAATATACAATTCACACTACCCGCTCAGTTGACAGTACTTCACGCGAGGTGGCGCTAGTTTGCTTGTTACAAACATTACCCATGATAAAGCATAGGATTGTCCTGTATTGCCATTATATAATATTTGATGGAATGACGGTTCAATGAGGAAAAACTTGCGCATTGGTGAGAGTTCGAGAAGTGAATTATTGTTTTTCGTTTTTCAGATATATCGGAAAAAGTGTTGCTTTGGTATTTTTCTTTCTATTTATTTATGAAGTTATTTAAGGATATATCAAGAAGGGAAAAGTACTTTCTCATGGCACTCTTTCAAGCACTTCAAGCTTGCATTCATTCATTTTCATTTTAAAGTTTTGTTTCCAAAAAATTATCATCAACTTTAGGAAACAAAAATACACCCTGTGTATGATAGCATTTTTCATAGCCACTTCAACAATGTAGACACAATAGGGAGCGTTGCAGCCTTTTTGGCAAAGAGGGCTTTTTGGTGAATTTCGCTGATTTTTAGTAGGCATTTAAAAAAAGAGAGTTATATCTATTTTTTAATATTGCTACCAGTTTTACAAAGCTATACTAACAATATACTAACTGAAGATAGCATATCAAATTTTTATGCGTGCGTATAATTATCCCCCGGCACAACAAAATACAATCGAAATAAATAAAATATTCAAAACAACTCTAAACTCAAGCTGAATACAACGTTTATTGTTGAAGTGTGTCACTTGCAATATTTATTGGCACATGTCAAAACTAACAACTGCCTTTCTAAACGTCCATTGGTAAAAAATGAACCAATTCACCAGTAAGCCCTTTTTGCAATGCTGAAATGAACCCTATTGTGTCATACATAGTTGAAGTGGCTATCAAGAATGACATCTTATACGAGGTGCGTTTTTGTTTCCTGCCATTTGAAAAAAATTAAGTTGATGAAAATGTTTTGGAAATGAAACATTAAAATTAAAATATATGAATGGAAGCTTGAAGAGCTTAAAAAAACTCTGGACGCAGCAAGTGCGTTATGGTAGTGAATTTTCATGAAAATGTTTTTATTGCAAATATGTGTGTTTTCTTTTTAAGAAAGCAGGCATCAATTTTGGTTACCAGTATAACCTATATAGTAAAAGCAATGTGCCATGTTTCATAAAAATAACTTTATTGTGTGAAAATGTACCAAGATTTCCAAAAGTAATCTTAAAGTGTTCCCGAAAAACTCGTTTCTTGGTCAACCTTATGGGTTAATAGCAAATTGGGCTATTCAAATATGAAGCATTTGATCAAAGTTCGCTACCATAACGCACTTGCTGCATCCAGAATTTCTTTTCTTACAAACATGCATTATATTTCGATGGAAAATGCAATAACATAAGGCGTGTTTGATTAAAAAAAAAAGAAAATTTGTATCACCAATGACTTATGGGCCATCCTGTGATTGTAGAAATATTTTTTTAAGATGTAGCTCAAGACACCCTATAATTAATATATACAAATTTTTTTCAAATCTTGTATAATAACGGATATATTGAGCTTTATTGATTTTTTACGAAAATTCGACAAAAATTATATACCATTAAACGATAAACTCTATAGCTAAGGCTACTGCCAAGCATCAGGGAAAGCGTCTATTTCAAATGAACTTTCTGGAAACATTTTAGTAAAATGAAGGACAATGACGGTTGAAACTAAGACTTCAGTGTTTGTAAAACATCCTTCTTGAGACATTTGATTTCCATAGCCCGTATTAGTTTCAAGTTATTTGCCAAAATGTTGCCGATTTTGACGTTTTAAGTCGCAACTTTGACGTTTTGAGGAAAACCCCAATTTATTTTTCTTTAAATGCCTATAACTTTTTTGTCTTTTGACATACAGAGCTAAATTTTGGCAGGTAACTTACATATAAGGACATAAACCCGCGTACCAAATTTGGTTGCCCTTACTTTGTTAATTCGGGAGATATAAATTTTTTTCGAAAGAAAACACAAAATTTTCCGGGAAAACCTGGGCAGATTTTCCTGGCTAACGAACTTATCCAAGCCATTTGCAAAAGGAATTTATTCACCAAATTTAATCAAAATCGGCCCATTATTTTTTGAGTTATCGGTGTGATACCTATATATATAAATATATATATATATATATATATATATATATATATATATATATATATATATATATATATATATATATATATATATATATATATATATATATATATATATATATATATATATATATATATATATATATATATATATATATATATATATATATAAACATATAAAAATTCAAACTGACCCCGGATATGTGTTCTGGGGGGCCTAATTAGCGCTCATTTGAAGAAATTTTTCAAAATTCAAAAGTCGAGATCTCCTCATTAGTGAATTTTTTTAAGAAAATTCACTAAAAGTGACATTAGAAAGTACTTTCTGTTTCCTGACATTTCTTCAAATAACATCAGAGATAAATACAAATGAAAATCCGAAAAAGCACTTTCGCCGAAATATCTGAAAAACGAAAACGGTTATTCAATTCTGGAAACGCTGTTTCTTAGCTCTCACCATTGCGCAAGTTTCCGCTGGCTAAACTATCATTACATTTCTCACCGTTTTCCATGTCCCCATGCAGTACATCCTTATATTGGACACCTATACTATTAAACTATCAACTAAAATTACCGTTGTATAAAAACTTCGTATTCTATACTAAACAACCAGGTAATAAACGTTTTGGAAATAAAATGATTGAAGTAGATTTAATTCTGATTTTACTACTGGTCAAAGAAAGACAGACAGGTTTGTTAATTATTTTGCACTTACTTCATCATGTTGTTGGCATCTAATGTAGTTCCTTTTACTGCAACTATACATGCAATGAGTTGATTATTACTTTCTAGAACAACACAGTCCTCAACGAAAGGGTGAGAAGTAATGAGGTCTTCTAAGTCACTAGGACATTGACTGATTCCGTTATAATTTACAAGATCGTCCTTCCTCCCATAAACGTACAGCCACCCTTCGGTGTCAAACTGACCAATATCACCAGTGCGTAAGTAATGCTTGTGCCTGACCTCGCTTGTCTTTTTTGGATCACGGTAGTAACTGTAGAAATAAACGGAATTTAATTTAGGGTTATTTACTGTGACCGCCAAGTTTGTGTTTATTTCTTAGCTTAGTCAACATGCTTTTTTTATTATTTTTAAAGTACAAGCAAGCTTCACAAGGAACAATTATTTTCGAGGCGGGTGTTCCGCTAAGTTCGGCTAGCGGCTGTATCTCGAATACTATGTTTTGTCCTGCAGCTTTTCGAAAAAAATATAACGAAGTGACCTCTAGACATATACCTAAATTATTTTCCACTTTCAAATTTGACCGCTAGATAGCGTATTTTGGATTCAAAATAGAGAAATTAAATTTTCTCCAAAAATCGATAATGACGGTGAGCCACGTAGAACGGTTTTGGACTCTCCTATTAAAACTTCCGAATTAGTGATTTGACATTTCCGCCTGTCACTTACAATGAGGGGTGGGGGAGGGTTGACTCGTATTGCAGAAACAATTTTATAACTCCTGAACACGTTAATCCATTTTATCGAACTTGAACTTGTTTTAAAGCCGTCCGATAACTGAATTATAGTCGGTAATAATACTTACGTTTTCGTTTGAGCCTTAACCGCTAGTGGCGTTTTTTAGTCGCTTTAGTAGTTTACTCAATTTTCTATAAAAAGTTAAATAGAAGGCTAACCTTTTATTTTACTAGTCTTATTACTCGTAAAATTATTTACAAAGTGGTTCAAACCGAAAATCAATATCATTGAGTTATGACCAAAAATACTTAACAAAAATATTTCTTTCTTTTGAAAGGAAACTTAAATCATTTTGTGCAACAGCCAGTATTAATCGACCTAAAACTAATGAAAGTTTGAAAAAATATTGCCATCATAAGGTAATCAAGAACTAGTAAAAATTATTATTTTTGTCCTAATATTTTAATCCTTTTAATATTTCAGCGCATATACAAGTTATTAAATTTAGCTGCTCTGTTTCTTTTGTACTTTATAATTAGAACAGTTTTTCATTGTTCGCTAGTATTTTTGGCCCTATATTTGTTTGCAACTGTATTTGTCTAGCTAATTGTTAAAGGTTAGCCTTCCATTTAACTTTTGATGGCAAATTGAGTAAACTACTGAAACGACAAAAAAACGCTTTAGGCTTGAAAAACACGGAGTCCAAAACCATTTTACGTAACTTGCCTTCACTATTGATTTTTGGAGAAAATCTGATTTCACTATTTTACATAAAAAATACGCCATCTAGCGTTAGAATTTTAAAGTGGAAAATAATTTAGGTGTACTGTTAGGGGTCTTTTTTGTCATAATTTTTTCCCGAAAGCTCTAGGACAGATGGTTTTCGAGATATAGCCGCTAGCCGACCTTAACGGGACACCTGTATGCATACAGGGATCCATTGTAAAAGGCTGCATTGGGGTTTTCCCGAGAACTGCTAAGAATTTCGAAAAACCTTAAAATACGTCGATTTTGCTTACGAAGGTGACGCTTTTTTGAACCATAAGAGAACTTGTAGCATTTAAGCCCTAGCGGGGTAGCTTTTGCTCCCTTAATTTGAAAAGGCAAGGTAAGTCGGTTGACATTTTTTGGAAAACTTTTTTATTCTCTTTTCAAAACTGCAATTTTAAAATTTATCGTTCATTTTAGATATTTGCTATCAAATCTTTGAACAAATTTCTAAAATAATATTTATTTAGTATTCAAGCCATCCATTAGTTTTTGAAAAATTATAAAATGTTTGGTGGTCACTGGATATTGGGAAAAAATTTTTCTTTTAGACTTGTTGTGTTTTCGTTAATTTCGATAAAGTGTACGGGTTGGTAGAAAGAAGCACCAATGATGATAATCCGTTAGTAGGTTCTTAATATTTCTTTGTCATGTTTTCTTTTGCTTGTAAAATCCGAAGTGGATTGCTTCAATTATATTTTTCACTTAATTTGTTTTAAAGTGTGGTTCATTTGAAATTAATTTAAACCAAAGTGACTTACACAATTCCTTAAATGCGTGGAAATTTAAATGTCAATTTAAAATGGAAATAATCAGTCTAGTAGGGGAGCAAAAATTCACTAGGTGAAGATTGGAACCTGTGATGAGCACTGATAAGTACACTTGGGGAACCCAAATCACCACAAAACTTAACGGTCGTTTCACGAACCAAATTAGCGTCATCAGAGGATGAATATATCTAAATATGCTACATCTACAGCTCTGCTTATATTTTTGCGCAGGTAATCGGTCCATAAGGATATAGGGTAGCCCAGCAATAGAAAAATTAACATATTTTGTTTTGCGGATATATCTTCATTATGATGTGTAACTGAATCGAACCCCTTGTTGTAATTCACGTAGGCAGCAAAGAGATCCCTTCGCCCATAGTACGTTTGATTGCATACAACTGAGTCAGTTATTAGCTGCTCCTTTCATCCCATAGATCATTCAGCATTAAGCATACACTATTTGCTGGCTTGTAATTATGTCATTTTGTTCGCAATGCGCATATATACTCCCAGAGTGATTTCCTTCGGCATGCTGTCGGTCGTTTGTTTTGATCTGTACGTTGTCCACCTCGCCACCTGCGTGTATTAAGGCAGGGTATGATCATCTTATATAGAGTCGGAAATAAGTTATTGACGTATACCTGTCAGGGTCTCTAGAATACTGTTGGTCCTTTAATAAAAGATACGTATTTATTTATGTGAGAAACGTAGGTATCTTCTCAATTTATTCGGTCAAAAATTTGGATGTTGTCAGTCCCTGGTGTCTTCCATTTATAAAGCCCTTAAATAACCACAAACATGAAATGTGCTAAAGGGCCCATGATGAATCTGTTCATAACTTTGACAAGCTTGGCGTTCTTCATTAACCCAGTTGGCGCCAATATTGCAGAAAGCTGTTGTAGATAGACATTCTCAGAACTATTCGATTTGTTCCTTACTTGGAAAGTGCCGCTGGCTGTATTATTAGCTGTACTAAGCTAACGGTAGAAAGTCTTTCAGAATGCTGAAAAATAAAACTGTGGTATTATCTGTCGTTTCTTCTTAAACTTTCTGCGTATACACAAGGTTTCTGTTGTACGGTATCCAAAGATTCTTGTATAGTCATTTACTGGATCTTGTGCTGAGTGTTGCCGAACTCACCCTAATATTTATTACATCTACATGTTTCTGAAATTTTCTTGCCTGTACTCCTTTAATGACTTGCATAACATTCCAATGTCTTTTCGAAGTGTTTCCACACTACCTATCAACATTGTTTGCCGTGATGGCGAGGTGTGGTGATGACGTAAGGTTCTGTAACTCGCTTTTGATCAGTATTCTTAATGCCTAGAGTTTTGATTGTTTCAGTTGCTGAACAGTAAATCAGCGTATGCAAGTGCTCCAAGGTGTTGGCTTCTAGCAGGCTCGCTGTAAAAGTGTCAATATAATTTCCAGCTTTCAAGATTATATTAGCCTACGTAATATTGGTCTACTAAGAGGATTTGTTGTTTCATATTTCACGACTGCACCTATTAATTCTGTGCACAATCTGTTGATAACTACTTGATCTTTCTTTCTCGCATTCCCAAATGTGTTCTTCTTTTTCACTATTTATAAATTACAAATTCCTACCATCAAATGGCATATCGTTATTTTACGTGACCGCTATGTTAGTACCGTCACGTTTGATTCTCTATTTGATAGTATTCGGCCTTGTTTGTAAAATAACGTTGTTCACAAGTACCACACGATACTAACCCGATAGTTCTTGTTGAGTCACCTGTGTGCGTGGATACATTCTGAGAAATTCAGTTTGAAGTTGTTACCTTTACCCGATCGCCTATTGTCCAAGTTGTGGTACTCTGTAGTAAATGCGCACACTCGTTTGGTTTATATTTATAGTCCATTTTATGCTCCGTGTTAGTAATTATATCTGGGTGGGCGTTGTCTGATTTTCCGGTGCAGCATCCTCAGAGAGTGAAACTCCTGGTGTCCCTTTGCTGCTCTGCTGGTGACGTTGGATCGCCTTGTGACTATGACGAAGCATGTATCCATTACTATGGCCAAAAGACTAAAAAGCAATCGAAAAAGTAAAAGCATTCCGGTTCTTCGTGACCCAAAAAATGTCCTGTTTAAAAGTCGACTAGTAAGGTTTTGGTTTCAGTTTTCTTGGACAAAGATGAGACAATTCTGGAAGGTTTTCTGTAACAAGACATAACTTTCATGGGAGCATACTAAAGTGAGTTAGTAACAACATACGCTGTAAAGTTCTGGAAAAACGCCGCGGAAACCTAACCACAGGTGTGCTCTTATGCAAGACAGCACCATTGCTCCTTGGTTTTGATTGAACTGCAAACAATTTATAAAATTTGTTTTGAATTGTTTAACCACCTGACGACCCATTCTCTGGATCTACCATCATCAGACTATTATTTATACCCAAAGCTCAATACACATTATAAACGTCAAAACTATTTTTGACAACGAAATCATGTATGCCATTGAGGAATGGTTTGAACGACAGAATAAAGGAATTTTTTAATGCTTTAGAATTGCTATGTGAAGGTTTTGCTTAACGTGTAATTCCCATTTTTACAAAGCTTGATTAAATATTTAACGGCCGGGCAGTTAATCAAGGCTTAACACAACCAATCATTAGGCTAACTGGTTTTCAATATCTCTTCGCACAAAAGCGAACTAATGATAAAAAGCATGTAACGATTTAAGGGAACAACATGATGTGAATAAAACGGATACAATTGTATAAAACAAACACTTATCACCTAAGATAAATGTTTAAGTAAATTAAAATACTACATACATCTTTTAAAGCTAATACAATTCATTTTATCAACAGCTCAAAGAATTGAAATTCTAATGATGATTGGTTATAGTGACAGGATCTGAACTCAGGCAGATGTATGTATTCTGTTTAATACTAAACATCCGGATATGTTTATTAATCAATCAAGATGAGTCAAAGAAATAAAAAATTTTGAAAAAGTCTAGCGTGGAATATTTGCCAAAAACTATGCGCCGGTCTATAAGTGAAGAAGTGAAATTAAACGTCCTATTGGCAGTGGAAGAGAATCTCCACAGTAGTGCAGGCAAATTAGCCGAGATAAATTGAATTTCATTCCAGATGGTACATAAAGTATTAAAACTTGAACAGCTCCTGCCTTATAAAATACAGCTTTTGCAGTAGTTATCCGATTATGCTCCAGACCGAAGGATGCAGTTTTGTGCAACATTAATGAATAAATCTAATGATAACCCTTTGCAAGTACCGAATATTCTGTTTTCGGAAGAATATACTTTTACACTAGAAGTTAACTGTCAAACCTGCAGATATTAGGCAAGGGAAAATCCAGGCTGGATGCGACAGAATCACACACAATATCCACAAAAGGTAAATGTTTCGGAGGGAATGGTTAGGAGTAGGATTATTATTCCCTACTTCTTTTATGGAACTAGAAATTGACCACGATATATACAATTTGTATATATCGTTATTTCCTGAAGGACGCAATCCTGGTATGGTAAATCATAACTTGTGGTATCAACAAGCTGGTAGGATTATTGGTCCCTACTTATTTTATGAAACTATAAGTGGACCACGGTATCTACAATTTATACAGCAATATCGCATTCCGGCGTTATTGAAATTATTTTCTGATAGAGACAATGCTGGTATGGCAAATCATGACTTGTGGTATCAAAAAGATGATTGCCCCGCGCATTATGACGCTAAAGTTCGACAACATCTGGATCAACAATTTACCAACAGATAGATCTGCAGGCGTGGTACAATCGAGTGGCCAGCAAGATCACCTGATCTAACTTTCCAAGATTTCTTCTGTGGGGTACTTTGAAGAATGTGGTATTCAAAAGTAAACCAGATCCTATCGACGATTTAAAAACAAGAATTAGAACTGAATGTACCAACATTTCTTCAGGGATTATACATACAGTCCAATAAGAATTCGTTGACCGTTTGGGATATTATTAGGCACAAGAAGGCGGGAATTTCGAACATTTGATTAGATAATACTGAATTATGTAATTCTTTATAGGCTTCACTTGTGTTAGGTATTACTGATAATAAAACTGTTATTACTCATTTTATTTTATACCTACAAAAAACTTGGTGTTGCTAAATAGATAATTGGATTAGCCCTAAAAAGACGTATGACACTACCCACCATCCAATTCCAAAATTTAGATAGGGTATCTACCCCTTGAAGAGGTATAACGATAGTGGTGAGACTTTTTTATACAAAAAATATACCCGTTTTTGAATGTTCCTTAATAATGGTCACTTTCAATTTAATTGAATTTATGCGTTACTTTATAGACACAGTGTATATGTTGAGTGATACTTGAATATCTAGTATATGTGTGTTTATTTAGAGAAAAATAAAAACAAATAGTTGCTGATTTATTTAGTTAATAGATTTAATATGTATTGAAATCTTGGTTGATCGCTGAGTAAGAATTAACTCACCCCAACATTAAGGCTTCACTGTGTATTAAAATCTCTCCCATAAGATTTGCCCCAAGAGTACTTCCAGTTTGTAAGTCAACAATTTTTATTTTTACACCAGGTATCAGCTTACCAGCAGTGTTTGGATGGTCCAGTGATAAAAAGTAATCCTTAAATGGAGTCAAAGAGATACTTCCTGCTTCAGTTGACGCATAAAACTGTGAAAACTTGACCTTGGGCAAGGTCTGTCGAAGTATATTCATGTCCTGCGTTGCTGTTCTGACACTTCCAACAAAAACGCATTTTAAAGACGATAAGTTGTAGTCCTAGAAGATGAACAACTTTAAAAGTTACTATATAAATTAGCATCAAAACATTTATCAGTTCATAATATCTTTATGTGGTAAAACACTAAAATTGCATTTGATATCGTTTCTAACTAGCAGTTTAAGCAAGTGATTTACAAGCGACGTTGTGACGAACTATCAAATACCTATTAAACACAGACGAAGAGGCCTGTTCTCTGGCTTCACATTTGTTTATTTTCTTCTTTGTAGCCAGTTTAGCAACTTTACGGCATCGTCAGACAAGAGAAAATTTAATTTATTTATATGCATTTATTACTGTACATTTATTTACTGTAAATAAAAGTCAGTTGCATCGTTGGGGTATTTTGATCAAAAAATTCTCTCAAAGATAATATAAAGAAGACAGGTAGCGTCTTTGGAATGTCTATGATATTTCTTTTAATATTTAATATGAAAATTAAATCTGCTTCTAATAATAATAATAATAATAATAATAATAATAATAATAATAATAATAATAATAATAATAATAATAATAATAATAATAATAATAATAATAATAATAATAATAATAATAATAATAATAACAGGTTGTACTCGGATCTGACCGTGCTCACAGATTAACGAGTTGCACACAACAGGCCAGATATAATAATAGTGGATAAGTCCTGCAACCAAGTAACGCTGATTGATGAGGCCATTCCAAATACCACTAATCTAGAGATGAAGGACAACGAGAAGATCATTAAGTATCTGTACTTAATGATCCTCTCGTTGTCCTTTGTATCTGTACTTAATGAGCTTCTCGTCCTTTGTCTCTAGATTATTAGTATTTGGAATGGCCACATCAATCAGCGTCTCTGGACCTCGAAATACAAGTAAAGAGACGGTGGAGGGCAAATAGTGTCCGAGTGATTCCAATAGTCATGTCGTCAACTGGCGTGGTTCCTAAGAATCTTCGAGAGAACATTAAGATACTGTGTCTTACAGAGCATCTTTATCAGGTTATGCAGAAGGCGGTACTACTTGCAACAGCCCACACCGTGCGGAGATTCCTGGTAAATGAGGATGTGTCGCGTTGTCATTCAGGGCGCGATAACTTGGAAAGTGCTCCATCTGAGCTCAGTCCCTTTGGTATCTGAGATACCTGGGATGAGTTAATGTTCCCCTTTGAGGGAGTGTGAAAGCCCTTCAGGCTAAAGTCGATAATAATAATATCATCAAGTATCAAGACTTGGCATATGAAATAAATAAGTCTGGACGCAGCAAGTGCACTATGGAAGTTCATAAAAACCTTTTTAATAGCAAATTTGTCTTTTTAATGCAAGCCGGTATCAATTTGGTTACTGGTATAACCTATATAGTAGAAATAATGCAACATGTTGTATCAAAATAACTTATTGTTTGTAAATGTACAAAAATTTTCTGAAAATAAACTTAAAAAATATTTCCGAGGAAACTGGTTTCGTAGCCAACGAATCTTAGGTTAATAGCAAATTTAGTTATTTAAATTTTAAGCATTTAATGAAAATTCGCTACCAAACCACACTTACTGCGAGGTAGCAATAGGCAGATCATAGATTGTATATAAATAACAGCAGATCCCGATTCAACACCCAAGGTCGTTGACCAATGGAAATAGTAATAGAGCGCAATAAAATATAATAGACTACCCATGGATGGGTAAACAACCAGAACCAACTCAGCAAACAGCCAGCTGCCAAGATCACCTTCAAAACAGCAAACCCGTGTGGAAACCACCTTTCGATCCACTCCCAACCAGAGACTATATAGGGAAGTATCCAGACAACGGACAAGCATTCCTACATTACTACATTGGTAGTGCGAGAGTCTGAACTTGTCATTATATTTTATATTAGTAAGTCTATCATTTATTATTTTGTGTATTTGTTAAGTCAATAAAAATCTTTTAAAAAATAAAGTGTGTTAACCATAAAGTTCACTTGTGTCGATTTTTTCCTTACAAACCTGCATCATATTTCGAAAAAAAAATATGCAAAAATTCAATACTATAAGAGATGTTCGAAAAAATAGTTGTAGGTATCACCAGCGACTTATTGGCCATCTTGTGATAGTCAAAATAATTTTATAAGATGCAGCTCAAGACACCCTATAATTAACATATTCAGTGTTTTCTCGTATCTTCTATAATAACAATTATATTAAGATTTTACGTTGAACGGCGTCATCCTGTATATATATATAAACAGATAAAAACTTAAACTTAAACCAGATATGAATTCTAGGGGGCCTAGTTTGCACTCGTTTCAAGAAACATTTTTGTAATTCAAAAGTCGGGATCTTCTTATTAACAATTTTTTTTTCTACCAAAATTAGCTAACAATTATAGACCGTTAAACCATAAAGGGGTCTATTTGAAATTAATTTTCTGAAAATATTTTAGGAGAATGAAGGACAATGACGGTTGAAGCTGAAACTTAAGGGTTTGCAGAACAGTTTTCTGGCGAAATTTACTTCACACAAACCATCTTGGTTTCAGTTTCTTTGACTAAATGTTGCCAATTTTGACGTTTCAAATCGCCACTTGACGTTTTGGGGAAAACCCATTGTTTTTTCTTTAAATGCCTATAGCTTCTCTGTGTTTTAACTTACAGACATATATTTTGGTACATAGTTCACTTTTTATAACACAAACATGCTCACCAAATTTGGTTGCCCTTACTTTGTTATTTCCGAGATACAACAATTTTCTGAAAGAAAACACGAAATTTTCCCGGACACCCTGGGCCGATTTTCCAGGTTAACGAACTTGTCCAAGCTACTTGCAAAAGGAACGCACTTACCAAATTTGATTAAAATCGGTGTGATACATACATAGATACATATATATATATATATATATATATATATATATATATATATATATATATATATATATATATATATATATATATATATATTGAAATATCCTGGTATATTAGCATATTATTTTCTTTCGAACCCGTCAGCAATTAGTCATTTTATTGGCCTTTTAATGTTTATTAAATAACTCTCATACGACAAGTGAAATGCCAGATAGGGATTGTATTTTTGTGTTTGTTATGCCCTGTATAGAATTAATATTAGATAGCATTAAGAAAACTATGCATTAGGGAGACTTCAATATATCATGTAAGCCGATAAAAACGAACCACGTTAAAAGACGTTCACACGCTGTGCAGCCAAAGGTCAAGATATAGGTCGCACATTGAGATCACTTGTAACAAATTATAGTCCTTGAAAGGGAATGAAGAGCTCAGTTGAAGATTTTTAAAAGGTTTTTGTCATTAGAAAATGACTAATTATAAGTGTGTCTAGTTTCATGTGTGGGAACGTATTAGATTTTACTTAAAAGAGGGTATACTAAAATGTAGTCAGAGAGTTTTTTATAAAAGACTAGAGTGACATGCTGCAGATCACGTAGGCACTAATAAAGTCGATAATTATGTACATAGCCGGTATATTTTAAACCCTAGTGTCTAGGCCTGGAATTATTGGTTCTCACGCTGAAGGGGTGGTGGATTCATATAAAACCACGTACGATTGGGACATGGTGGACGATTTTCATCGATATCTCAGAGTTGTCTCTTCTGCAAAGCGGTCTTCGAACTGAATGTTCTTTAAGAGACTTGTGGAACCCTGTGGTGACAAGGCACCGCATACTATCGCAACGATCAATTCTGGCAGATGTATGCTGTGTTGAACACTGTGGGTTTCATATAACCGCGTCTGAAGTCAGCTGATCATAGTGCGGGAATTCTATAGGTCTTTTCCATAGCGTACTTGCGGAGAAAGCCTGTGATAAACACTAGCGCCATGAATAAAATTCGAGCGAGAGTGTCGAAGTAGGGGACCTCTGCTGGTACTGTTAACGCGAATCGCACTACACCCCCCGCACATAGACGAGACCCAGGAGTCGAGCCGCCGTCCCCGCTTGGAGTCCCTGTCGCAGCCTGTTGGGACCAGATGTAACAGCAAACGGTGAGTGTACCTTTAAAATGACATATGCTATCGGTGTCCCTATATTGTTTGCCCAATTTGATATATTTAAACGGAAACTTGAACCCTGTAAGTTTATTTGCCTGCATATTATTTGAATAAATTTATTTGTGCATTAAATGTTGCCAAGTTTGTTATATTTAATCTAAACTTGAAACTTAGCATTTTATTTACTTATATATCATGTATAGAAAGTATTTTTTGCATCTAAATGTTGCCAAATATGCCATGTGAAAACTAAGCTTGAAACCTAGCGTTTTAATTGTGAACATATAATGTACAGATATTGTTTTTTGTTACCGAAATCGGCGTATTTGGACTAAACTTGACCCCTAATATTTTAGTTATTTTTATTTGTGCATTAAAAGTTGCCAAGTTCGATATATTTAAACTAAAACTTGAGAGCTGAGATTTTGTTGATTTGTATATTATCAAAGCGAAATTATTCGTGCATTTGAATGTTGCCCAATTTAGTAGATTTAAACTAAACTCGAAATCGGGAATTTTATTAGTTTGAGTAAAGTTATTTGTGTGTTCAGAGTTGCTAAATTTGAATGAAACTCAAAGCCTGAAATTCTATTTGTTGGTATATTAGTTCATGAAACTAATTGTGCACTCAAAAATATCACCAGACATGAAACCAGGAGTTTTATTTGTTATACGTTTTAATAAGGTTAGTAGTGCATTTGAATGTTTCCAAATTTAATATGATTAAACTATAACTTGAAATCTGGAATTTTATCTGCTTGTTAGGTAAAGAAATTATCTCTACATCTAAAAACGTTGCCAAATTTAATATATTTAAACTAAACTTGAAACCTAGTATTTTAGTTAGTTGCATATTATATGTAGAAATTATTTGTGCAGTTAAAATTATATAAATTAAACTGAAACCTGAAATCTAGACGGTTATTTGTTTGCTAATCATGTAGAAAAATTATTTGTGGGTTCAGATGTTGCCAAATTTGATATATTCGGACTAAAACTTGAAGTCTGGAATTTTAGTTTGTTTGCATATAGTGTGGAAGAAATACTCGAGCATTGAAATGTTGCCAAATTTAATATATTTAAACTAAACTTGAAACCTAGTATTTTTGTTGGTTGTATGTTATATGTAGAAATTATTTGTGCATTTAAACTGTATAAATTAAACTGAAACTTGATATCTGGACTGTTATTTGCTTGTACAGTATGTAGAAAAATTATTTGTGCGTTCAGATGTTGCCAAATTTAACATGTTCAGACTAAAACTTAAAGTCTGGAATCTTGATTTGTTTGCATGTAGCATAGAGGAATTACTCGAGCATTGAGACGTTGCCAAATTTATTATATTTAAACTAAACTTGAAATTTGGAAACTTATTTATTTACATTTTGTCGAGAAATTATTTGTGTCGGTAAATGTCACAAAATCTGATATATTCAAACTGAAACTTGAAGCCTGCAATTTAATTTGTTTGTATGTCATTTAGATAAATTACTTCCGCATCTAAAGGCCAAATTTCCTGATAGGTAAACTGAAACTTGAAATCAGAAACGTTACTAGCTCATGCCGTATTTAATGAAATTACTTTGCATTTGAAAACAAATATCTTGTTCACATCTAATGGAATTTAAATTTGGATCATGAAACCAGAATTCTCTAGCTCTTTATAATATAATTTAAATCTGAATCGTGAAACCAGAAGTATGTAGCTCTTTATAATATAATATAAATCTGAATCGTGAAACCAGAAGTATGTAGCTCTTTATAATATAATTTAAATCTGAATCGTGAAACCAGAAGTATGTAGCTCTTTATAATGTAATTTAAATCTGAATCGTGAAACCAGAAGTATGTAGCTCCTTATAATATAATATAAATCTGAATCGTGAAACCAGAAGTATGTAGCTCTTTATAATATATTTTAAATCTGAATCGTGAAACCAGAAGTGTGTAGCTCTTTATAATATAATTTAAATCTGAATCGTGAAACCAGAATCATGTAGCTCTTTATAATATAATTTAAATCTGAATCGTGAAGCCAGAGTTATGTAGTTCTTTATAATATAATTTAAGTCTAAATCGTAAAACCAGAATTGTGGAGCTCCTTAGAATATAATTTGAATCTGAATCGTGAAACCAAAATTCTGTAGCTCTTTATAATATAATTTAAATCTGAATCATGAAACCAGAATTATGTAGCTCTTTATAATATAATTTAAATCTAAATCGTGAAACCAGAATTATCTAGCTCTTTATAATGTAATTTAAATCTGAATTGTGAAACGAGAAGTATGTTGCTCTTGATAATATAATTTAAATCTGAATCGTGAAACCAGAATGGCGTTGCTCTTGATAATATAATTTAAATCTGAATCGTGAAACCAGAATGACGTTGCTCTTGATAATATAGTTTAAATCTGAATCGTGAAACCAGAATGAAGTAGCTCTTTATAATATAATTTAAATCTGAATCGTGAAACCTGAATGAAGTAGCTCTTTATAATATAATTTAAATCTGAATCGTGAAACCAGGATTCTGTAGCTCTTTATGATGTAGTTTAAATCTGTGTTATGAAATCAGAAGTATGTATCTTATTATAATGTAAATTAAGTCTGAATCTGGAAACCAGAAGTATGCAGCTCTTTAGAATATAATTTTGAATCTGAAACTTGAAAACGAGAGGTCCGTAGCTCTATATAAGATAATTTGAATCTGAAATTTGAAATCAACAGTATCTAGTCTTACATAATACAATTTTGAACTTGAATCGGGAAACCAGCAATATCTAGCTCTACATGAGGCAATTTTAAACCCGAAACTTTCAACTGAAGGTATGTATTTCCATCTATGTGTAATATTGAAGCTGAAACTTGAAGTCAAAAATATATGGCACACTTTTAATGCACTTTGAAACTAAAACCTGAAGTTAGGAATCTCATTATTTTATATGTTACCTGATGAAATTGTTTTGTACCTGAAACATACATCTTGGCTCCCCCTTTTTTATTAAACTAAAACTTGAAATTGAGAATATGTGGTGTGCACTGGACGGTTCGGAAAATAAAGCAAAGGGATATAGAATAGATGAAGTACTTTCCCCTATGTTTTGACAAAGTTGTGTAATTATTCTCCTTGTGTCTAGAATGACATTCAGGTGCAGCCTTGTTTCACGAAGTGCCACTATCCGAACATTTAAGACCTCCAGTGAGGCATACTCTATGATGGACTTCGCCATTTATCACAATTTTGCATGACTGAAACGAGAGGGCAACCTGAAGGTCAGTAATTAGTTGAAAGGCTTGCGATACACGTCAAAATATTGGGCGAGGTAGTAGTAGGTTTGTTACCGTCTCCGCTTAGTCAGTCAACAGTGATCTGGCCTGAATTACAACAATGCCTTCCCCTTGCGCCTCCTAGAGCCTACAGGTCCAAAACAAAATACTTGTCAAGCGGTATTTGGGTGAACTTTCTACTTCTTGACCTGCCAAACCTCCGAAAATCTAAGACCTCCAGTGAGGCTATAGCCCAAGAAAGGGCTCGCGAAAAATCTTAACTGTGGCACCATGGAAGTGGAAAAGGCAACCCAAATGCGCAATGCGTCATTTCCTAGTGACCAATGGCCACATGAGAGACGTAGAGGGAGGAGTCGGTTAGCCTTAAGTATATGCCCGGGTGTGGTGTCATGTTTTGCGGTGTTGCTCAATCAGTCCCACGGTAATAAAGCAAAGACAAACCAAAACTGAAATGTGAACGATGAAACCAATAAAATCTAAATAATGAATATTGAAATGAAAATACCAATCTTTAATTCTACACCACTGTGGGAACTGAGAGTGACATCGGGGACCTTGATCCACACCAGGTCATTACCCCTCCAAGCGATCCAAATTTTTATGCTAGTGCATTCCCCATATGTGTAATATTAGGCCCATCCGTGTGATTTCGCGTAGCAATAGGGCGCCTAGATGTCTGTGCTTTCATGTCCGTTTCACTGTATTGGTCCAATGGGAAACTTTGTTAAATAAATTAAGTGTTTGCGAATTATAGCGTTTCTCTCACAATGTTCCAACACATAGTCTGAACAAACACAACCTGGTCCTAACCCTAGATTTTCACGCCTTAATCCATCCTGGTAGCCATCCTGGTAGCCCAGAAAATTATTCATTCTTAGTAAGCAAATGTAGAGGCCTTTAAAGTAAGGTAAGTGAATACATTTCAGGTGACCCGTAGTAATTTAATGAAGTCAGGTATTCAATTACATATTAGTCAACAATGCAAGACAGACTAAGATGCATTTTCTTTAAAATAAAACATGTTTAAATTAGATATTACACAATATCATGCTATGTTGCCATTTTAGTGGCATTAGTTCCTTTGTTTTGTTGCTTTTGTTGTAAAAATTCGTTTAGCTTTAGGGATATTACAATATATATATATATATATATATATATATATATATATATATATATATATATATATATATATATATATATATATCTTACTAAATATTTAATATTGCTACATAGTGCGCCTTGAAGTAACAGCATTTGTAAAATGTCTTGACGCAGTAAGTGCGTTATAGTAGTGGATTTTCATCAAAATGTTTTTAATAGCAAATATCTCTTTTTAAATTAAATCAGGCATCAAATTTGGTTACCCGTATAACCTATATAGTAGAAACAATGTGCCATATTTAATCAAAATAACTTTATTGTTTGAAAAAGTCCAAAATTTCCGAAAAGAAACTTGCAATGTTCTCGAAAAAGTTAGTATGGTTTTAATATTTTTCCTCGGAATTTGCTGTATAGTCGCACAATCTGATCGGTTGTAGAAATGGAAAAAGAAATTTTAAATTGATGTGTACATGAATCATGGTGTGCGAGTATAAATATTTCCAAAACTAAAGTCTGTAATTATAAAGAGTATTATACAAAAGTGGAAGCAGAGAACATGCCCTTCAATGGGACACAAAATGCATACTGTTCCATTTGAAAAAACTGAGTTACGGTAGTCTGAATCTTTTCAAATTCAGTCATTACATGAGAGCGCGCTGTATACGGAATCTTGATTTTTTCGACGAATTAAATAAACCAGCACCTCTTTGCATACGTCATTCTCATATGCTATCTATTGGTAAAAATGCCGTATCCTAATTTTGGATATGTGCCAAAAATGTTAACAGTTGCAAAACAATTGAAATAACTCGAAAAAAATTAACGTTCTCAAATTTTTTATCCCCACAAACATGCATTATAATTCCATGAAAAATCCAAAAGTGTGTTTGATTAAAAAAAAAAAAGAAAAGAAAATTTGTATCACCACCAACAATTTCATCTTGTAGTTGTTAAACTTCTATAAGATTAAGTGAACTAAGTGAAATTTGGAACTGTGATGGCCACTGATAAGTACACTTCGAGAACCCAAATAACCATAATATGTCTTTGAAGACCTGAAGATCGCTTCACTAAAGGTGTTGGCGTCATCAGATGATGAAAATGTCTAACTTTAGAACTGACTAGACCTGACCTGGCATGACCTGACCTAATATGACGTACATTTCATTAACAAAGTTACCGTCAGCAGAGCATGAAAAGTTCTGGATTCAGTTCAGATGAGGCTAATTTTGTTAGTGAAACGATCGCCAGATCTTTAAAAGATATGTAATAAGTAGAAATGGCACTTGATTTATGTAGGTCATCGTGAAAGAAGGACTTAAATCGTGCAATTGGCAACACTGCCCGCATAGTGAGTAATTTTAGACTACCTTATATTATGCAAGGGCGTATAATTATATAATTGAAAAAAAAAACGATCTTAGAAAGTTAAATAACTTCGAGCCTTATCAAAATACGCAAGCATGCTTTGTAAGTTGTTTTTAAAATTAACAAGGTACCTATTCTCAGTTTAGCATATCTCGAAAAAATTATTATATAGACTTAAAAATCTCATTTCTTTTAAATTCGCAGCCACTTACTATCTTCCAAATGTTTTTGATGCTACTAGTTACCAAACACGTATGTTAGGTGGTAGTGGACTTTTCCCTTACGTGATAGTAAAGGATATTTTTCACGCCCCAAGAGGTACCACCCCTTACATCAAGAGGCCGGTGAAGTCCCAACGGACGTTACCGGTTCTGGTGTATGAGTCGGTTTTCCTTATAAACAAAATTGATGATGGCTCCTCCTTGTACAAAAGATTTCTGAGATAAAATACCACTCCATTCGGTTCTCCGGGAGAGGGGTGTGCAGTGGGCGCCAGCATCAAGATTTAACCTATCCTTCTCGAGTATAAGTGGCCTAGACTCTAACCTGAACTCCTTCCACCATTTCCTCCAGGTTAATAGGCGCCAACTTCTCTTTCTCACCGAAACCAAAATCTTTGCAAAACAGCCACTAATCACTTTAATTTCCCGGAATATGAGCTGCTTACTTCCTTTAGAGACCGGAAGAAAACACATACTTTGGATGAAACTCTCTCTCAGGGCTGCAACTAAATTCATCTGTTGCATTTACCGGTCACTTTCTGACAACAACTTTCTCCAGCGTTTCGACTACCTTTCTGAAAAAACCGCCCATCTGATTTCTGAATATCCTTCCTCCAAGGTCACTATTCTTGATGACTTCAATGTCCATAATAAGGAATGACTAGGATCTTCAGGAACCGATCCACCAGGGAGAGCAGCGGAGGTCTTTGCAGTCAGAAATTCTTTAGCCAATATGGTTCAGCAACCTACTTACTTTCCCCGCATCCCAACACACAGCTCAAATCGCTTGGATCTCCTTCTTACTACAAAACTTGAATGCTATAAGACATCAGTCACCGCCCGTTTGGTCGCTAAGACCACGGAATGGTCACTGCTCCCTGCGCAATGCAACCCGAGGTCACACTGTCATTACACCCACGTCTCGTTTGGCACTACAACTTCGCAAACTGGGATGAAATGTGGGATAACTTTTCCAAATTTCGACGTGCGTCTGTCTGCTTCTCTCATCCTGACCCCTCTGATATCTCACAAAACGTCACCGAAATCATCCAAGCTGCTATGGAATTATTTATTCCACGTACACAGAAAACATCTTCATCCACTCAAAAGCCCTGGTTCTCTAAATCCTGTGACAAGACCAGACTTCAAAAGGTCAAAGTTCACAAAACGCTTCTACACAATCCCAGTCAAGAAAACCGCCAAGCATTTAACGACGCAATAAACCGCTATGTCCGGCAAAAAACTCGTTTAAATGCGCACCAAAACTTGTTCCTGTCCTGACTAGTCTGTTTCAGACATCTTACAATAGAGGCATATTCCCTAGTAACTAGAAAAATGCTCGAGTACAACCCGTCCCCAGGAAAGGATCCAAAGCGCTTCCTAGCAACTACAGGCCTATTTCTCTCCTTTCAGTTCTCTCTAAAGTGATGAAAAAGTACATAAACACCGAATTACTAAAATTTATTAAAAAAGACAGTCTAATCCACAACAGCAGTATGTATTTTGTCAGCGCAAATCAACTGCCGACCTCCTTTCCTTTGTCACCCATTCTTGGAGCATGTCTATGGAATTACACGGGAATCCCAGATTGTCGCTCTAGACATATCCAAAGCATTCGACCAGGTCTGGCACGCAGCGCTGCTTAATACACTTCTGGTACCTGGCCTACGACCAAAACTCTGTACCTGGACAGCAAATTTCTTTTCCAACCAGAGCATTTCTGTTCTCGTGGATGACCATTCCTTTAAACTGTATCCAATTAATACAGGAGTCCCTTAAAGTTCAGCCCCTACTTTGTTTCTTCTCCACATCAATGACCTCCTCTCTAACACATCCAACCCAGTACACAGTTACGCGGATGACAGTACCCTCCACTCAAATATACAATATTCTAAGCCTGATGTCTCTGTGGATCTCCAAAAACTATTAGACTGGGGAAGTAGAAAGCTTGTACAATTCAACTTCAGCAAATATAAGTCTGGCTTTCTATTTCATAAGAGATACACCAGCCCTAGACCCATCACAATGAACATCCAAGTTATCTAAAGTAATAAGTCATTTTCACTTGCTGGCATTTTTGTGGATCGAAATCTCAATTGGCACTTACATGTCACATAAAATGCAGAAGCAGCTGCTAAGAAATTAGGTTTCCTCTTCCGAGCTTGCAAATACTTTTCACCAGCTAATCTCTATCCCTTATATACTTCACAAATAAGGCCAAACCTCGAATATTGCTCCCACATCTGCGGTGACGCTGCCGCTTCTACACTCGCTATCCTGGACTCCATTCAGAAGAGAGCTATACGTCTTATCAGTGACTCTACCCTTACCTAAAGGCTGCCATTCCTTGCCCACCGACGTGCCGTTGGTGATCTCTTTCCCTTTTACAGATATCTGAACGGGTAGCGCGCGGGGAGCTTTCTTCCATAGTTCCTCCACCTGCTGCCCCCGACAGATCTACGAGGGGAACAGAGCGAATTCACCCTTTTACTGTCCAGGTCACTAGACATAGAACATCTTGTTATGCTCGCTCTTTTGTCCCGAGGACTTCCAAGTTGTGGAGTTCTTTGCCGACACATGTTTTTCCTTCTCCTTCGTACCTCCAAACCTTCAAGTCCATAATTAACAGGTTGTCTCTTTCCTCCTTGTCGACACCCACGGTACGATGGTATTTAGGCTGTAAGCCCTCTTGGTGTGTTCTTGAAATATATTTAAAAAAATGTTTTGAAATTGACTTGACATGGTTCTTGTAACATTGCCTAGTGTCAGATAGGTATTTAGCATAATTTATTTAAAATCAGTATTAAATTTCTATCATTATTATTTAAACATTACTTACTTTCACTGCAACATCTTTGATTAGCTTACGAGCGTAGCTGGTTGGCAAAAACACGTAATCTACCCTCATATCGTGAATAAGTTTGCATGTGTTCCTTGGTGTAGCCTCTGTGGGTAAGATTCTCGTGACCGGAAACTCAATACAAGAACACATTAATATCGGCTCCAGTATCCATGATAGCGGAAAATAAGACAGAATAGCGTTGGGCATTTCAATGAAATTTAAAAAATGAAACGTTTGATACAAGATAGAGTAATGGGAAATACAAATTAACTGTGGATCGCCTCCTGTGCCTTGAGTTGGTAAAATGAACGCCACGGTTGATTTGGGATCTGGCACCGAGTGAGCCTGTAATAACAAAACATAAAATAATGCAAATAAATAAATAAAAATAAAATAAATGATCTTCGTTTTGTATTACTTAGCTTAGAAAACTATTTACAACTTGTCTCTTCTAAAGTCATCATGGATACATAATTAGACAGGCAACCATCAATAATTGCATGTAAGCTTAACATATGGGTCAAAGAAAGGATGGAGACACAAAGCGGGGAGATGTAGATGATTGTAATGAAATCGTTTAGTTTCAATGAACATATTTTTTTCGTAAAACATAACTCTGCCAATTTTAATAATTAATATTTTTGACTAAACACCATTTTAATAATATGTGCATAAAAAAAACGCCGCACAAAATATATTCTCAATCAGAAAAAAAGTAAATAAAAGCAACAGCGAAATGTTATCACTTTGATAACCCCACCGAAAATGTGTAAATTTGCAAAACTTACGATCGTAAAAATTTTAACTGGTACACAAGATAAATAAAAAAGTTCAACTGCTAGAACTACACAAGGATACATATTTTATATCATATATAAGCCCATCCGCCGACCGAGAGAATAATTCAGAATTCAGCAAATTAAATGTTAGCATCCGAACTTCCGTCAAAGTACAGTTTTTATTTAGTCGTTTTAATCCGTTTAAACTACGTACCGCTTACTGTTGAGAAAATTCATAGATATGACATTTCGAACCTATTCTAGAGAAAGTGATGAGAAATATTTTATTTTCGCTTTAATTAATTTTTACTTCCACATCATCAATACGTGTGGAAGTATGGCATCGGCGACAAAAATAATTTTTTTTCTTAGCTGTCGATCTGTCGGTCTGTATGTCTGTCTGCCTGTTAGTAGCCACGGTAACTTTAGAAGGAATTGAGATATCGTCTTTAAATTTGGTATAGAGTTAGAACCCGATAATCGGGGCGGCAAAGACGCGGACGAGCCTTAAGGAAAAAAATGCACCCGATAAACGAACAGTTCGGATCATTTTCGAGTAAAATCGATCCAGAGAGTAGGGGATGAATGGGGGTTGATTTGGTTAAAATCGAAATTTTTTCGTTATAACTCTAGTAAAATAACGTTTTTGGGTTGGTTTATCAGACAAATTTCTATTTCATTAAACATCTGGTATTCTGTGCTGAAATTAAATTAGGGGATAAATGTGTGGGGGTGCAATACCGGTGACACAAATTTCAATTATTTTTACTAAAACGGCATATACGATTCCTGTATATATGTAAACATGTAAAAGCTTTTTGAGAGACATTTAAAAAAAGTTTGCATGAACAACCTGTTTCAGGAAAGTTTGCCATTTGTTTTACAAAGACTGGCTAAGTAACTTGAGAGCGGCCTGTAATTAAAAAAGTGTGTCATTTTCATGGGACTCCGATTTTCATTGGTAAAAACGATGTGTCACAATTTTTGATATGTTGTAAAATGTAATAAGTTGAAAAACAAATGAAAACGATGTGCGATGTCGATTTTTTCTCCTTACAAGCAATTATTAAAATTGGATGGAAAAGGCAATAATGCTAAAAAAAAGGTAAACTTCTATCACCAACGACTTATGAGCCACACTGTGATTGTCAGCATAATTTTATAAGATGTAGCTCAAAACACCCTAGAAATAACTTTTATAACATTTTTCCGTATCCAGTATAATAACAGATATATTAAGGTTTACAGTAAAAATGCACCACGCTGTATATATGTAAACATGTAAAAACTGTAATTGACCCCGGGGAGGCCTAGCTCTCACTCCTTTGAAGAAATATTTTAAAATTTCTAAAGTCGCCGTCTTCTCAGTAACGAATTTCCACGAAAATTCTCGAAAAAGTATGACTAATAAACCACAAACTCTATAGCTGAACCTACTGCCAAATAATCAGAAAATGGGTCTATTTAAAATGAATTTTCTGCAACTATTTTAGTAAAATGAAGCACAATGATGATTGAAGTTGTAACTTGAGGATTTATAAAATACATCTATTATGACATTTCTTTTACATATCCTCTATTTTTTCAGGTTCTACGTCTAAAAATTGCAAATTTTGACGTTTAAAATCACGACTTTGACATTTTCAGAAAAAAAAACACAAAATTTTTAGAGTGAGTTTTTTTAAATTGACCTTTTTGCGTCAAGGAAACTTAATCTTTGTGTGTAATATACAATAGATTTTGTTATCCATACAAAATATTTTGGTTTTGTGCCCTTCTCTGGTCATCAGTGGCACCCAATTTTACTTTAAATGTCTATAATTTTTTTCCTTTCAACTAAGAGAACTGAGTTTTGGCATGTAGGGTACTTCTAGTGTCAATATAAGTACCAATTTTGGTTGTCATAGCTTTGTTATTTTCACACAAATTTACAGGAAGAAAACATAATATTTTTCAGGAAAAACTGGTCCGATTTTCTTGGCTAATGAACATATCTAAGCCACTTACAAATGGAGGAGACCCAGCAAACTTTATCAAAATCGGCCCATTATTTTTTGAGTTATTGGTACGACATATATACAGTGTGACACACTTAAGATAAAGACACGCTTGTATTTTCTTTATTTTTAGAGATATCGATTTCATTTTTTGTACAGATGTAAAAGGACATTAGGCTGTTTGAATAGCCTACCCACTTCAAATGTCAGCTGTCGACCAAGCCTACTATGATTTAAGGAATAGGTCCGGTTCTCTATGTTTCACGATGCGTTAGAGATATAAAAAAAGTTGCTTAAAAAAGTTATTCAGAATTCAATTCTAACTGCAGATACCGACTTTCAAGTCAAAATTCGAATTCTATCTTTTTTGTAAATTTTTAGATAGCGTCCAAATTTTTCACCAGATTTTAACAGGTAGATTGCCATGGAAACAACAAACATCGTCAATATCAAAAGAAAACAATGGGACGTGATTTACTCAATTTAAACATAAACTCTAATAAAAGTACAATTAAATTGAATATAAGATTATTAAATGTAGTCTGTTTCAACTAGCCCACCTTCAGGCTTTATGCATTTTCGATCCGTTCGCGATTATTGCTGGCAACTTTTCTTAGTTCTGCTATATTTATTTCACGGCAAGCCTGTCTTATTTTCTCACAAAGTTCCTTGCCACTGTGGAGCCTTTCTTTGTACACCTTATTCTTAACAGAACCCCAGAAATAGAAGTCTAGTGGTGTAATGTCAGGAGATAGAGGTGGCCACTGTTCAAAAGGCCTATTCCTGTCTATCCATCGTAATGCAAAATGTAGATTTAACCAATTTCTGACTAACTGAAAGTTGTTAATGAATGCACCGTCTAATTGAAAATACATATCTTGTCGCACGTTGATAGGCACACCTTCGATACAGTCCCATAATCATTATTAAAAAAATGAAGCAATCGATCTGCGTTCAAGGTGTTGTCCAAAAAAAGGACCAATTGTTCTATCCCCTAAAATTCCACACCACGTATTAACTTTTTGTGAATACTGGGATTTACAATTGATAACCCAGTAAGGGTTTTCAGCAGACCAATATCTGGAATTTTGGGCAGATATTATTCCAGTGGTAGTGAATGCTGCCTCGTCGGTAAATCAGATTTTACTTAAAAATTTTCTATCATTCAGAAAGTTACCTTGGGCCCAAAAGGAATAATGTATCGTTTTAGCTTATCGCCTTCTCTCAACGAGTGCAGAAACTTTGGCTTGAACGGCTTTATTTTATGACGCACAAGGCATCTTCTGATTTTTTTCTCCACTTACTTCCAATGCAACAGCCCTTTGACGTAGACTCATCTGGGGATTGGCTTGACTTGAAGCCAAGACTATGCTATCATCACTACTTCTTTGATTTCTAAGAGCCGAGATATTGTTCACCACACTTACCGTTTGAGAAATTCGTGCGTTCAGAGCTCCTGCAGTTCCGCGCCTAATTGTATTTCTCTGTGAATGTCTCCGATTGAATTCATCAGCAACTTCTCTGTTATTTCAAGACTTTCAACAGGTATTTTCCTGGCAGACTCACAGTTAATGTCAATTTTACATTTATCGCAATATTTTGCGAGGTGCTAATTGGTTTCCATGGCAATCTACCTGTTAATATCTGATGGAAAATTTGGGCTCTATCTAAAAATTTACAAAAAAGTAAAAATTCGAATTTTGACTTGAAACTCGGCATCTGCAGTTAGAATTGAATTCTGAATAACTTTTTCAAGTAACTTTTTTTATATCTCTAACGCATCGCAAAATATAGGGAACCCGCCCTATTCCTAAAATCATAGTAGGCTAGGTTGACATCTTGACATTTGAAGTGGGTAGGCCATTCAGAGAGCCTAATGAGGCGTTATATCTGTACAAAAAATGAAATCGCTATCTTTAAAAATACAGAAAATACAGGCGTGTCTTTATCTTAAGTGTGTCACACTATATATATATATATATATATATATATATATATATATATATATATATATATATATATATATATATATATATATATATATATATATATATTGCTGCAGAAAGACCATATTGTATTTTAATTTGTTGAAAACAACCCACTCTTGTTTTTAGTATTCAGTTTTTGTGACGGTAATGGTGTTATTTACTTAAAAGAGTTTGTGGGAAAGCCGTCAGTTGCAAAATAAAAGTCTTTCTTAAAAGCCGAGGTTTCGGAAAAGTTTATTCCATTCTCAAGTATATAAGAGCGAGTTTTACTATAACTAATGAAATAACAAACATGAAAAAACCTATATATATATATATATATATATATATATATATATATATATATATATATATATATATATATATATATAACGCAGATCTCAGCATCAGTGATTTTTTAAAAGAAAATTCACTAAAAAGTTAACACCAATTTTGTGATACAATCGTCAGGTCCATGATATGTTTGAGATATATAGATTTTAAGTTTTATGAGCTACTTCTAAAGAAAAACCAACATTTTACATTAATTTACCTTAAACGGTTCCGAACTTTGTGTCAGAAGCTTGTTGAATACTGTTTTAGTAGCATGCCCCTTGTCAAAAACAAACACATCGCAAATCAATTTAGTTTCTGTAATACTCTTTTCTATAATTCCAAGAACCCTTACATCACAGAAGATCATTTTAGGCTTAACGCTCTTCAGACGGTTTATATATTCTTGGTGAGGTAAATCTGTATAAATAGGAGAAACAATTGCTCCAATTAGAAGCGATGCTAACACAGTAATTGTTTGGTCACAATGACATCTACTACAAACACCAACAATATCTTTTGGTTTTAAACCTTTGTTTCTAAGTCCATTAGCCAAAAGGATGGCTCTTGTTCTTACTGATCCATTTGATTCTGTAAAGCCTGTTGTTAGGTCAACCTAAAAAATTAGTGAAGTTATGAAGATTCTTCAAATAAAGGTCATATATAAACTGGGAAAAGAAAAATTTTGTGAATACGTTGCTCTTACAGTCAATTTAATTACGTCAATATTATTATCAATATATAAGGTGATAAATCATATAAATACTTGAAGTATAATTGGTAGCGAGATATAAGTACGCATGTGCAATGTAGGTGTATAATATTCTAAGAGTATAAAAAATATGCCATAAAAAAGCCAATGAAAATAAAAATGACCGTAGCTGAATGAGTTTATATCGAGGCTAGAACATACACAAAAAAATCTGGACGCGGCAAGTGCGTTATGGAAGTGAATTTTGATAGAAATGCTTTTAATAGCATATAGGCCTCTCTAATGCAAGTAGGCATCAATCTGGTTACCGGTATAGCCTATACAGGGTGGCGCATTGAAAACGAAACAGACCGATGTGCGTCCAGAGAATTTTTTTACGAAACGCTGAAACACGTCAATTTAATATTGAGGGGGGCATGTTTTGACATAAAACTCAACTTTGTCACATCAACCCCTTAAGGATGGTGATAACAACCCTTATATTTTAAATAGGGAACATGGGTCGAGTGTTACCTCATTTGAAAGCTCTTTTTTTATGAATTCAGCACACTAATTTTTTTGGAAGTTTTATCAACTCGTTTAACAAATATTCACAGTTGGAGTTGCAAGAACGCATTTCATTCATTGTGATAAGAAATGCACTAATTAGTAATTTTTTCGTTAAAGAAAAACTAAAAAACAAAACCAAACGTTCAAAAATGTTTATTCAGTTAAGTAAGTGTTCAAATTGTTGACCACCAGCTTCCATAGAAAAGTACAAATTTTGTTCCAAACTAGCTCTGACATTCTGGAGCATTTGTGGAATTATTAGACGGCATTCTTCAACAATGCGTCGTCGTAATTCTTCCAGAGACTCCGGTTGTCTTGCGAAAATTCTACTCTTCAAATGGTCCCATAGAAAGAAGTCTAAAGGAGTTAAATCCGGTGATCTAGGGGGCCACTCAATAGCACCTCTACGCCCAATCCATTGCTCTGGAAACTCTCTGTTCAAAAACTCCCTAACACGTTGTGGAAAATGCGGAGGAGCTCCATCTTGTTGAAACACTAATTGATTTCTTGATAGCGATCATCATTTTTAACAATGTCAATTAGTAGAGGGTAAACGATATCTTCTAATACATTTTGCCACTCAAATTGCCATCAAGAAAAATTGGTCCGATTAAACGGTCTCAAAAAATGCCAGTCCAGACATTCAATTTCTCTGGAGTTTGAGTGTGGACTTCGTGAAAATTTCTTGGATTATTTAAACTCTTTCTTCTGCAGAATACACCATTTTGAAATTAATTTTCGGTACTACTATCAGGTATCAAACCGACCGATAAACTGAAATAATAAACCGCATTTCTCTCATTCCGATAAGAAATGTTCTGATAGTCAATTTTTTGGTTACAAACCAACAAAACATTGACTATCAGCACATTTCTTATCGGAATGAGTGAAATGCGTTTTTGCATCTTTAACTGTGAATAATTTGAGTTGATAAAACGTCAAAAAAAAATAGTGCACTGAATTCAGAAAAGAAAGAGCTTTCAAATGATGTAGTACTTGACTCATGTTCCCTATTTAAAATATAAGGGTTGTTATCACCACCCTTAAGGGGTTGATGTGACAAAGTTGAGTTTTATGTCAAAACATGTCCCTCTCATGTTTTGTTAAAGAAAATAAAAACCCCAGAACTTTTTTCAAGTATGTCCTTATATATGAAGGCAGCAGGGGAAGAACGGATTAGTCCATTTTCTGCTAAACTAAGCTCACAGCTATATTTTCATGGCATTTTGTAGTTACTATCAGATACTGAAATCTTTGTATAGTAAAAACAGCTACAGTCCGCAAAACAACAGTTTCAATATTGACTCTACCTGGGAAGAATGACATCATCCGTGCCCATGTACGGAAAAACGGCATCAGTCCTTGTCAGCAGGTTATTGGGATGACGACGTGACGTCATGTAGTGCTGGTTTTTATTGCATCGGCCATTAGTTTATTATAATTCGTGTCTACGTGCATGTGTTGTTGTATTAAATACAACATTTTGGCAATATTATTAGCTACGCCAGTTTATTTGTTATAGTATATAGAGTTTTGTACACAATAAGTATGATGAATAATGACTATTCAGTGTAAGTGAAAATGATCCCGGTCTATCAAGGAGAGAAACGAAGACACGCAGAAAAACAGGTAGAAGCCGAGATGTAATGAAAATTTTGCGTGCCACTATCCATGAATTAGGATCTAACTACTTTTGTAAACGTTTTCGCTGTTTTACTGTTGTTTCTAAACCTTAACGTGGTAGAGTCCTTCGGGAATTTAACGAACTAGGTATCACAAACAAACAAAACTCTTATCTTCGTGGTATCATCACAGTTCTTCCTATCATGCGTAGGCGTCTTCGGAAAAATGAAGCAGAATCTGGACTTAATAGTACGTCATTTAGCTATCGTGTTCGACTGGTTGAGAATGGAATTACTCGTCATGTTCCAGTTTGTATTAAAGCTTTTTTGTCTTTACATGGAATCATAGGGTGTCGAGTAAGATACGTAAGAGAATCTTTGCTTTTCACTCGAAAAGCACCCGTCGACTTGGGTGGAAAACACAACACACGACCTCACAAACTTTCAGAAGACACAAAACAGAAGATTATTGAGTTCATTAAGAGTCTTAAAGGGCGCAAATCTGATTATTCCTTGTCAGACTCCAAAAAATTTACCTGAGCGAAGATCTAAATATCGTCAAATTACACAGAATGTATTTTGATCGCAACACTGATAATAAAGTTTCCTACGAAACTTTCGGAGGTATTTTTGAAAGCAACTTAAATATATCGTTTGGATATCCACGCGAAGACACGTGCAGCGCGTGTGATTACTTAAAAGCCAACATATCTTCACTTACTCTAAAATTAAATTCCATCTCCGATTATGAAAAGAGGAAAGCAATGATTTGGAGAAAAAATGCGCGAGAAGGAGCTACGTCTAAGAAAAAGTGAGTGATTCTACAGTCTAAAGAGAAATTACCGCAAACGTTCCGCAAAATCGCTGACTATGGAAAGTATCACCATGGATTACCAAAAAAATTTACAATGCGGAAACATTACTACCAATGATGTATACTATAAACGTCAATTAAACTTCTTTAGTTTTAACGTTCATATTTTGTCAAATTCGAGATCTGTATTTTACACCTACGATGAACCTGTTGCCAAGAAAGGAGCTGACGAAGTCTGTTCCATGCTGTTTCACTTTTTTTATAACATCCTGCCCATGGTAGTAAAATAACTGGCAATTTTTTGTGATTCCTGCGCAGGGCAAAATTAATACTTTACTATTATTCGATTCCTGTATTAATTAGTTACCAAAAAAAACCGTTTCGATACTGTGAAAGTAATATTCCCGATCAGGAGGCATTCATACTTCGAGTGCGATCGAGACATGAGTCTTGTAAACCAAAAAGCATACACTGAGACACCAGAGACGAATGAAGAAATTGCCGTGTGAAACCTACACCATTTGAAGTCATTGATTGTGGCAAAGATTTTGATTTTAAAAATTGGAGTACATTTTTATCGCCGCTTTATTCAACGAACTGCCATTTTCCGACCCGGCCCATCAGGATGCTGAAGTTTCGTAATGAGAATCCCCGATTAATTTTCCACAAATCCACTTATATGGGCATATATACTAGTTCTAAATTCGACCAGAAACCACTTAAGAAGAACCTAAGAATGAAGCAGGGAGAACATCAGAAAGAGAAGAGCAAATGTTGAGAAAACTTTACCAGGGCCCAATCCCAGTTAAAATGCTGAAATGAAAGAATTTCCAAGATCTAACCGCATTCCTTGAGAGAGCAGAACCCAGTGTGTTTTATCAACAATTGACATTTGCCGAACAATCGGAAGAGAACGATGACGAATTTGTGGACTACCCACGAACAGACGGCTGATGCAGGGGAAAGGTGGCACGAGGCCAGGGTTAAACTTTTTTTTTGTTACGTCACTGGTTTTGAAAAAATGTTTATTTAATCATTATATTTTTGTCAATAAACACATTGTTTACCAAAAACACTGTTTGAGACTTTTTTTGATTTAACTTTATTTTCTAACGAGTCATTGAACTTATATTTTCGATTTTCTCCAAATCTGTTCAGGTGGACTATAGCCGTTCTTCCCCTTTACCCTTCATATATTATTATTTTTGAGTTACTCTGATCTCTCTTCTCCACATCCAACCCAGTTCACAGTTACGCGGACGACAGCACCATCCACTCAAATATACAATATTCTAAGCCTGTCTCTTTAGCCCAATTAGATGAGGATCGCAGACTCATGGAGGGTTCTGTCTCTGTGGATCTCCAAAAAATATTAGACTGGGAAAGTATAAATCTTGTACAACTCAACTCCACCAAATCCCAGTCTTGCTTTCTATCTCATAAGAGATACACCAGCCCTAGACTAATCACAATGAACAAGCAAGTTATTCAAAGTAATGAGTCCTTTTTACTTGTTGGCATTTATCTGGGTCGAAATCTCAATTAGCACCATCATGTCACATCAATTGCAGAAGCCGCTGCTAAGAAAATATGTTTTCTCTTCCGGGCTCGCAAATAATTTTCACCAGCTAATCTCTATACCTTATATACTCCACAAATAAGGCCAAACCTCGAATACTGCTCCCACATCTGGGGTGCCTCTGCTGCTTCTACACTCGCTATCCTGGACTCCATTCAGAAGAGAGCTATACGTCTCATCGGTGACCCTACCCTTACCCAAAGGCTGCCATCCTTTGCCCACCTACGTTCCGTTGGTGACCCCTCTCTCTTTTATAAATATCTGCACGGGCACTGTTCACAGGAGCTTTCTTCCATAGTTCCTCCACCTGCTGCCCCCAACAGATCTACCAGGAGAGCTGTCCAGGTCACCAGACATAGAACGCCTTGTTATGCCCGCTCTTTTGTCCCGAGGACTTCCAAGTTGTGGAACTCCTTGCCAGCACATGTTTTTCCTTCTCCGAACTTCCAAACCTTCAAGTCCAGAATTAACAAGTTGTCTCTTTCCTCCTTGTCGACACCCACGGTATGATAGTATTTAGGATGTGAGCCCTCCTGGTGTGTTGTCGAAAAAGAAAAGTTGATTTTACTTCCACATCATCACGTGTGGAAGTATCGCATCGACGACAAAAACTTCAAAAATATTTTTTTGCTTAATAGTTGTAAAACGTATCGAAACATATAGAAAACATGATCTGGGACAGATATTTTTTGTCGTCTGTCGGTTTGTCGGTTTATCGGTCTGCCGGTGTCTCGGTTTGTCGGTCTGTATGACTGTCTGTTTGTAGCTACGATAACCTTAGAACGAATTGAGACAGCGTCTTCAAATTTGGTACATAGTTAGCACTCGACAAACAAACGGTTCGGATTGTTTTTGGGTACAATTGATTTAGCGGGTAGGGGATAAATGGGGGGTGATTTGGTTAAATAAATATATTTTTTTTCATTAAAACTCGGGTAATATAACGTGTTGGGGTTATTTATTAGCAAACTTCTAATTTCATCAAACATGTGGTATTCTGTGCTGAAATTAAATTAGGGGTTGATTGTGTGTGTCTGGCACATTGTTGACAAAGTTTCGATTTTTTTGTTGCTAAAACGGTGTAAAAAGTCTTAAAACATATGAAAAACTTGATTCTGGAAAGAAAATGGTGTTGTATGTCGATCGGTTGGTCTGTCGGTATGTCGGCATGTACGGCTGTCTCTTAATAGGCGCAATAACTTTCGAAAGAATTGAATATCAAATTTCGTATCTAGTTAGCACCCGACAAAGAAACGTTTCGTATTGTTTTTTGGTAAGATCGCTTCAAGCGGTAGCGGATAAATAAGGGGTTATTTGGTGAAAACTGACGTTTTTCAGTAAAACTCAAGTAACGTAACGTTTCAAAAGTTTAGTCGTCATGAGGCCTAAATTCATTCCATTAGAATGTCTTTCCGAAGGGGATAAATTATTATAGCTATGTGGAAGTTATGACTCAATTTGCAGCAGTATTTTTATTTTACTTAATGTCTTAATTATATTTCTGGTTATTATTCATAGTAGCCATTGAAACAATTGCCCAGGTCAAATATTTATGAACTGTCAATATCATTGTAACTATTGTTCCATTTCGTTATCTACTTAAATTTGTTTATGTTTTGTATGTTTATTAATTAAATAATGGGTTACTCTAAAAATGAATTAATTGATATGATTTACATGTCAGAAGTAGCACAAAAAATGCTATCTTGCCCAGAGGTGATACTGGAATAAAATATCCTGATTGACGCCCACCTATTTGGCTTGATAAGTATAATGAGTTTCTATTCGAAATTAAAAAAAAATGCTTATATTTTTTTGTAATGTAGAGATCAAAATTTTGATGTATAGTATACTTTTTATAACGCAAACCTACGTACCAAATTTGGTTACCATAGCTTTGTTAGTTTCGTGTAAAAATTTTTTTAGAAAAAAAAAATTCCCGAAAATCTGATCCGATTTTCCTGGCTAAGAAACTTAGCCAAGCCACTTACAAAAAAAAGGTACCTGCCAAATTATATCTAAATCGGCCCATTCGTCTTTGACGATGTGACACGTCGTATGTGAGTTCTGGAGCCCCAGTTCGTGCTCATTTGATGAAACTTTTTCACAGTTCCAAAGTCGGGATCTCCACATTAGTGAATTTTTTTTAGAAAAGTCGCAAAAAATACCAACCTTGTACTGTAATCCATTTTTGGCACACTCTGTAGAGTCCAAAATAATTTTAAAATGCGCACACTTAGCAACTATACAATGTTGAATAGTCAAATAAAACGAACTCCGTATCTCAATTATTGCGCTTATTTTTAAGAATCCCGAAACACGTCAATTTTAGATTTAAAAATGACATCCTGCATCGTGAAAACTTCACCCCTACATTTCGCCCCCTTCGAAAGACAGTTGTAACTCCTAAATTTTAAATAGGAAACAGGAATTTGTGATACCTAATTTGAAGAACCTCTTCACTCTATTTATAAATGCTATGACTTTAAAAGTTATTGCAAAAATCAACGGTAAAAGAAGAAATTCAAACTTCGCTACAACACACTAAGGAATAAATAACTGATCGCGTTTCATTCTTTATTAAGAGAGAGCAAGCAAAACCAATTCCATAGTCCTTTTTGGGCGGTATTAATTAAAAAGAAGACATAAAAAGTTATCACCATTGTTCACAGTTAGTTTTGTTCAAAATGCCTTAACAACTTTCTGTGTGATTGTACTCGGATGACAGTAGGTGTCAGTGGGTAACTGCATGTCAGCAACATAGTTTATTTAGCAGAAATGCATCAAATAACAATTCTACAGATGACTGGTTACGGAGATAAAATACGATCACGGATCGGAATGGCTCGCCTATTTCAAGAACATTTTCCCGATGTGCCGCCTGTACCCCAAGGGACAATTAGTAAAAGAGAAAAGCAGTTTTGCGAGCTTGGACATGTAAGGCAGATAAAAAAAAGCTTCTAATGGACTGAGTAATAATACCAAATTGGATGTAAATGCGTGAGTGTCAGAAAAGCCCGCATACTTCTAGTCGACAAGCAGTCACAACATTGGATGTTAGCCAGTCATCGATTATTCGAGTAATAAAAATAAAATTCATTCTCATAAATTGATACAAACTCGGGAGCTCATGGAAGGCGGCTTTAATAGAAGAACATCTTTATGTGAACAAATGGTAAATGTTGGATAACCATTTTCTCCAACTAAAACGTGTTGTGTTTTCTGATGAGTGCAGTTTTACACTTCATGCCCATGCAAGTCGTCAAAATTCTCCTTACTGGTCTAAAGAAAGACAATCCACCCTGGATGAGGGAAGAATACACGCAATACCCTGAAAAGATTAATGTTTGGGCAGGAATAATTGGAAACTACGCTATTAGTAAATTTTCCATTCATGGCTATTTAAATGGAGATAATTGTTTAGCACTGCTCCAAGATAATGTCATGCCAACTTTGGAAAACTAACATCCTGATCGAGCAAGCCTACAAGTTCTAGCGAATATTATATAATTCCAGTAGGCTAGAGCACCAGCACATAAACAAATAAATGGTCGGCAGTACCTCTACATAATATTTCCAAATAGAAGGATAGTGAGGTGAGGGTCGTTAGAATGGCCAGCTTGCTCACCCAATTTTAAGTTGTTAGACTTGTTATTATGGGAATATGTGAAAAGTATGGTATACAAAACTAAACCCCGCGATTAAACTGACTTTAGAAGAGAAATAACGATTGCGATTAGGCCGGTCATGCTTCACATGTTGTCGATTGTCTAACAGTATTTTGTCAGAAACCTGTCAAATTACTTTGAGAAGTTAAAGTAGACAACATCATCAGGGGTTTGCATTAGCGAGACGTTCTGCTCAGTCGTTAATAGATGACAGTAAATTTGTAATGGTCATTTTTCCCAGAAGGTTGCCACATTTTCTTCACGCATCAAAGCTATGTTGAATGAAAGACAGGCATAACGTGATGTCCAAAAATAAAACCGGATATATTAGATGTAAGCATTTTCTTTATCATTTTCAGGTAGGTAGGTAGTGAAACTGTATATTCTGACAGCTATCATTGGCTATCCTTAACAAGTATGATCACATCTCCCACAAACTACGACTTTTCATACGGATACACGCCACACATCTGGAATTATAACTCTGCTGAATGGGTCAAATCAAGAGATTTTCACTATTTGTTTTTCCGGGTCTGTTTTTGAAATAATAGCCCTACAAAATGTCCTAATACCATTACCGACATTATCTTATTAGGCACTAAAACCTATACTCCTCAATCATGAAAACATGCCAATTTCAAATCGAAACCCTGGTTTAAGAAAGCTTGCCAAAAAGACGTATTTCTTAAAGTTCTGCCTGTAATTTTAGGCACAAAAACCCTGGAAGTTGAACTCACGTCGCATTTGTATTAGCAAGAAACAGGTACAAGCAGATGATCGGTCAGGTCTAGAACGACCTCCGTCAATCAATAAGAGACAAAGCCATCTCAGGTCCAAAACATTTCCGACGTTTCTAGACTATGGCAAAAACTTTAGGTAGACATTTTAAAGAGAATTCCTGTATCGTCGAATTAAAAGGCTAATACATTTGCTCATGTGTTTGCTTCAAATTCAACGCTTGATCCAGAGAAAAAGAATCCATTCCTTGTTCAAGTTGTGAAGTCAAAAATTAGAGAAATGTTTTTCAGCCATTCAGACCTTCTGTTAAAAACCAACAATTCAATTCACAGCCTCTCTGATGTAGAGTATGTTTTCATAATATGCCAGTATCTGTCTATAGCTTATTATTAATGAGAGTCGAAGTAAAACATTACCTAAATTATGGCCTGTCTATGATTTTTCATTGAATTTTGCAAAACTGCACATCAAGATTCATACAACAGGACACTTTCACTTTCTCTCAGCATATTTTACGACAGCCGCGAAATTCGCACTTGTGAAAACAATGCTGAAAGAGCTCAAAAAGCGCAAATTCTCAGTAATTTAGCTGAGGTTGTATCTTATCAGATCTAAAGGTGCTTATAGTGTGAGTGTTTCAATTGGGGCCTCGGTGTATATATATATATATATATATATATATATATATATATATATATATATATATATATATATATATATATATATATATATATATATACATATATATAGCTATAGTATTTGCGGACTACATATTTTATTAGACTCGAAAGGAATTCAAGAAATTACTGACCGTTTCTAAGTTGATTAATTTTAATTACATAAAGTTGGCACTCATCCAATTTGATCTGTAAAATGCCTGATTAACCTTAATATTTTCTTGTCTTTTGAACATGTCTTTACCTCAGCTGATATCTGGGCACGTTCTTTTTATTGCTTCAATATTTTGTGGTTAGTCAATATCTTCTACAATCGGTCAACATGTTTTCTTTTCAATTTATCAAAAGATTCAAGCTAAGGTTTAAGGCAACGTGCCTAGTCTATAGACCAATGAGGGGACGCGAGCATTTTTCTGAAAATATAAGCCCACCCTCTGTATAAGTGCTATCCTTGGACATGCAACGTTTTGCTTAACCACACCATTTGTCTCTCCGCTACTCTAGCGATATTGATCCGGGAATCTCAAAACTATAAAGGACTGAAACGTGCTTAGATCTAGGACACCGGATCAGAATTTTAGCAGGTCTAACAAAATCCACAGACATCAAGAAGGCCAAACAACAAGGCGAAGGGGCAGCTGGACAAAGAACGCCGAAAATGAGCCCAAAAAGAACAACGCCAAGGGTCAGTCAGAACGCTGGATGTAGAACGTAGGGCAAAGTGGCTCACAATAGCAAGAATATCTCACCTGCGACTGGCTTTATCCACACATGGGACAAGATACCACGTCGTGGCAAATAGGAGCGAGCGCAGGGTGGTTTTAGGGCCGTTCCTTTGCTCCGGCTAAAGAATAGTGCAAGGCTCAGAGCACTGGAAATTTATGAGGTATTGCAGCTGTATACATGCACCGTTTACGTCTTACACAAAAATTGAGAAAGCCGGAGGCCAGTAGAGTTCCGACTAGATTGAAAATGAGCAAAGATGTACAGACAAAATCCTCGACAGCTATAGGAAAAGTTTTAGCTGACAGGGCATAATTATAGACTCTCTTCCTGGTAAAACGTTGTTACAAGAACTAGACAATATCCAGTAGTGTCCCTTCTATAAACGCTGGAAGCTGCACAAAGTAACCTCTTTAAGGTTCTCAATTCCAATGAACTAAATATTGCTGGCCACAGTCCCTCAGAGAAGCATAACAATAGATTTAAAGGACGCGATGATGACAGCTGAATAGCCAGCTTCCCCCCAAACCTAAAAACCTAAACCTCTAAGCCCAAATATTAACCTGGTACGTGCTGAGGGTTATTTACATATTATTTGAAAGCTCTATTTGTTGGACTGAACAATAATGAAAAGTTTCTTTTGAAAACCGTGATCTTTAAAATTAAAATCTATAGCTTAGTAATTAAAATTTCTAATATGGAACCCTTCTAGTGAAATTTGCAACGCCATGAGAGCTGTGACTTGCTGTTATTAACATCTTTCAAACAAAAATGTTGGAGATAATTTGCAGTATGGGATTTAGTAAACGTAGGATACAATTTTTTTGCTAATAGCTTTTAGCTGATATAGCTAAAACTACACATACCTGGTAAATGTGTTCTGCCTTTTCTTCTAAAAGTTTCAAATAACGCTTACCCAGTCCTTCGAAATTATTTAGTTCAGATTTTTCATCATTATCAGAAACAGAATCAACACTCATCCTAAATTTTCAACAAAATATGAGAAAATCTTGAGTGTTAGTTGGCCTTAGCTTTATTTTGAAGTCCATTACATAAAAAATGGGCGATTCGCAATCAACTCATAATTTCAAAATTTTTGTCACTAACTTTAAAGCTATTTGTCATAAAGTCAACCATGACAACTGTCATACATAGTTATGTTTTATCAATACCACCATAACACAAAGCCAGCGCACGGACTACAAAATTATGGGTGACCTCATAACTTTTGGTCTATATTTGACTTTGAAGATTTTGTTTAATCACCACAGTTCAGTTGTTAGTGAATTTTGGTAGAAGATATTCACTAATAAGGAGATCGCGATTTAACAATTTTGAAAAAAAAATTTTTAGACGAGCGGAACCGGGGCTTTCTAGAACACATATCCGGGGTCACTCTTAATTTATATATATATATATATATATATATATATATATATATATATATATATATATATATATATATATATATATATATATATATATATATATATATAAAACAAAGCTCCCACACCACCATCAACTAAAATATTGCTCTCTACCACTATATGTCCATACAATTATATTTCACTATACGCCTTCTATGATCGCTTATTCTACACCAACGCTAACTCACTACTGGCTGACTCCCTATATCTTCGGCTCGCCTATTTATATTGTCCATAGAGTAGTTCTAGACCATTCTGCATTGTTCAATATCTGTCATTTCTAGTTCATTCTCGAAATATATCTCTAGAATATTCGCTGTTACCAATACACTTTACAACCTGCCTGTGACCATACAAGTAACAAAGTTCGTAAACACAAATCTCACAGAGACGGGTATGGCACTGCCTCCCTCTTACATTTGATCCTTCTGGTCGAATTCTGATATTTCTTGGTAGGGCGTAAGCCTGTGCATATGAACCAGCTTAACCTTGCTCTTTGGGCTCCTCTGAATGCGATAGACGACGTCATTGATCCTTTTGACCACCTTATATAGACCTTCCTATAATTTCTGTAGTTTTGGTGAGTCGTACTGGATTGTAGAACCACAGCCGATCTTCTTTAAAATCAGCCGGATTACCTCGTACGTCACAACGGGTTTTCATGCCGTCGCTTTCTACTGGTATGTGGTTTCTAACAGCAGAATGGATGGCTTTCCTTCTCGTCAACATGTCTTAGCTCTTTTCAATCGAAGTTTTTACGTTGCACTGGTTCTTCTGCACAATTGCTCTTTACACTCTTCGTCTTGTATTTACTCCATAATTTCTTTTCTACTTGCTTCTGGCTAGGAAACTGGGTCGTCTTTTTCTCTCACAGATCTCTTCACTGGAATGACAGTTTTACGGTAGATGTTGCTATTTTCCTCTATGGTGATTTTCGGCACTACCAGTTACTGTAATGGGACATTATTATTCCTTCTCCGCCGATAGTCAGGATGTTTGTGCCAAGATCAAGTTTAGCGCACTGACCTTGAAATATGTCTAAGTCAATTATAATCGGGTCTGATATGACAGCAACTAGGACTCTGTGCTTTGCCTTCCGTGTCCCAATTTGCAGTTCGACGTCCGTTTCGCCAAATACCTGGATCCGATCACCACTGGCTGCATTTACTCTGTACACTCTGTTTGGCTCTCTTACTCGACATGTTGGTACCATGTCGCGGCGAATAATTTGTGCCAGTGTCGACGAGCGTCTGGATCTTTTGCCGCTTATGTATCCTTCTACGACGAGAGTACTGCCAGAATTGCTAACCTGAGAAGCGATTACCGTCCTTAGCTTTCTCCCATGTGCCGGATATCGGTGATCTTAGAGCCCAACATTCGCCGCATATATGTCCCATCTTGCTGCAGTTCCAATAACGCAAGGCATTTGCACAGTAAGCTCTTATGTGCTTCATATGAAATGTAGGCTTTGTCTGTTCTACTATTTTCTTTAGTAGCTGAACCACCTCGGATGTATAAGTTTTAATTTCTTCTCGCACTTGGAGACTGGGAACTCTCACATGACTTTCTGACGCTTACTTTGCCGCTTTAAACTCCAAAGAATGTATCAAAGCGTATCAACAAGGGAATGACTAACTTGTAAGGAAGCCAGGACACTAAGGATGCAATGAGAATGGAAAACGCTGTCCAAAAGCGTTCTTGTAAACTAAAAAGCAAAAAGGTAAAGTTCAAATGCAGTTATCTTGCAAGTTATTAAAAGCTAAAAGCTACCAATATGAATGGTTAGCACAAGTCGGTTAATCTTTCTCAAAAGTTAATAATAAAAATTTGAACTCGACAATACTATTTACTGCTTCCTAAATGGAAGTTCAAGTGTAAAAATCATTAAAATTGAAGAGCTACCAGTATGAATGGTGAACCAAGAAAAGGTGTAAGTGAACAAGTAAAATTAGTTAACAGCTTTGAAAGTCTGAAGGAGAAATGATTACTAAAAAAATTAATTTCCTCAGAAATTACCGAATATTAAAATTTAAAACAAATTCAGAAGAACAATCGAAAAGAGGAAACTAAGAATTTTAAAATAGAGAAAGAGAAGGGTCTGATAGCTCGATTTTCAAGCTTCCACGACAACTGATCACAAGAGCACAACAGGTTTACACTACCTGCCCGTGTCTCGCTGAACGTTACATATCCGCCAAATTAAGAATTGACCATAGTTTATAATAAGGAAAAATATTTAATTGAAAGAGAAAAGTTATATTAAAAAAAAAAAAAATAACAAAGGTGAAAGTGAATAAAAAGAAAGGAAAAAGTCTGGACGCAGCAAGTGCGTTATGGTAGTGAATTTTCATAGAAATCATCTGGCACCAAATATTCTTTTATAACTTTTTTTTCTTGTAACATAGAAATAAAAATATTTATATAGAGTTTATTTTTTATATTATAAACATGCCTGCCAATTTGGTTACCATAGCTTTTTAATTTTTTGAGAAAAATTTTTTTTCGAAAGAAAACTAAAAATTTTACCGGAAAACCTGCTGAGATTTTACTGGCTAACAAACTTGTTCAAGCCACTTACAAAATTAAGGCACGTGTCCAATATTATCAAAATCAACTGATTATTTTTTGAGTTATGGTTGTTTTACACACACACACATAGATATAACATATAAAAATTGAAACTGACCCCGGATATTGGTTCTAGAGGTCCTAGTTGGTGTTAATTAAAAAAAATTGGCCGATTTTCTTGGCTAAGGAACTTATCCAAGCCACTGGAAAAAGGAAAGTACTCAGCAAATTTGGTCAACATCGGCCTATGCTCTTGCACAATGGACAGTTTGGAACCCACGTACAGCTGTAGATAACTTCCGTGGGTAAATATGTTTATCGTATGTACTGTTTTTTTTTTTCAAACATTGAGTTGCTTTATTATTATTATTGTACTGATTCAATAAAGGTTATTATCATTATTATCGACTTTAGTCTGAAGGGCTTTCATACTCTCTCAAAGGAGAACATTCACTCATCCCAGGTATCTCAGATACCAAAGGGACCGTGCTCAGATGGAGCGCTTTCCAAGTCATCTTGGACCGAATAATCTCTAACTATATACTTCAAGTAATTTCTTCTTGGGGTGACCTGATCTTTTATGGCCAGCAAAAACCCCTCTGTCTCTGAAAACATTTTCCGGACACCAACCAGTAGTTAGAGCCTCGGTGATTCAGTGGTAAGAACGTGTGCCACTGAACCGAAGGGTACCGGAGTTCTCCTTTAACTTTTTTAGTACATACCGTACGACTAACAGCAACCGAGCATGTGGCATTGTATCTGACCAAGTTGAATGTCTGCACGTTCCGCCCTTCGGAGGGGGCGTAAAGCCGTCAGTCCATTGCCCATGAGATCTTGGGCACGTTGAAGAATCCTACGCACCTGGCAGAGCAGGGGTTCAGCTAAATTTCCAGGATATTGAGGTGAAACTGGTCCCTGGCGTCGGTGATTGGCCATAGTCTCGGAAATAGACCGACGTTAAAAAAAAACAGTAGTTCGACGCCAATTTGTCGACATGTACCTGTGAGGTCTCATTCACATGTCGCCCTTGGAGAGGCTTCTGCATCCAAGATTGCAGCTTGTTCTGATTAGTCCGATGGTCACTTTGTATTTTCGTTTCTCTTAATTGTAGCGGTGTTCAGCCTCTGATATGTCACGGTGAGTACAGTACAGTACAGGAACAGAAGTAACCGCCTGCTGATGGAAATATGTACGTGGGTGAGGACCTTGGTGGCTAGGTAGGGTTACTCGCTAGATGGCGCTACGGGGGTGATCTTTTTGGATTTTGCTAGGTGTGTTCGCACCTTCCGTTGTAGATGTTCTATGTCGGTTCTGCTCCAGTTCACAATCCCAAATAAATTTGCCGGCCATTCTGCATTTCACATACATTTGGTTGTACCTTCCTTCTAACTACACATAAGGTGCAACCTTTGTCAAGCCCAAACTGCATGTCAATATCTCTGGAAAACCCTGCCACGATTTTAAGGAGTTGTTCTAGATGGTTCTTTATGAAGGCAATCAGCTTAGAATCATCCATATACAGCAGATGATTTAGCCTCATTTGCTGCCAGCCATTGATTTTTATACCGGAGCCATATCTGGTAGAGTTTAGGAGGTTTGATGGTGGATTCAATGTGAGGCAGAACGACAATGGGCTAAGCGAGTCATCTTGAAATATACCTCTTCTAATTGGTATCTTGCTGGTTACGATGTAGCCGTAACTGAATTTTTGTTCTCCAGGTAGACATTGTATGTTCAAGGAACCTTATGCATTAAGTGCCGAACTTATAGATCTTCAGCACACTTATAAATCGTGTGGAACTGAATAAAATGCCTATTTGTAATCCACGTAGGCAGCAAAGGGATTTATTCGTCGTTTGTAAGCTTTAATGCACACAGCCGAATCAATTATTAGCTGTTATTTGTATCCCGTGAATTCTTTAGCACCCCCTCTTTGCCAGTTAGCAATACGCATGCGTTTCTCAAGGCAGAATGTGATCACCTTATAAAGGGTTGGAAGACAAGTTATTAGCCGGTATCTGCCATGGTCTGCCTGCTGGTCCTTTGAGAGAAGATACGTATCTCATTGTGTGAAAACAGTGGCAACTTCTTTGGGTGAAGCATCACATTATTTATTAACACCGCCAATAGATGATGTATACACCGATGTTTCTTCAGCCAAAAGTTTTGGACGCCAACAGGACTGGGTGCCTTTCAATTATGAAGTTCTTTAATAACCTCGAAGACTTCATTTGTGGTAAACGGCTCATGATGCATCTGTTCACAACTCTGACAAGCTTGGTGTTCTTCGCTAAACCAGCTGGCGCCAATATTGGTGGTTAGCTGACTTTTCCAGAACTCTTCAATTTGTTCCTTATCTGGAAAAGTATCGGTGGCTGCATTTGTAGCTGAATTAAGCTGACGGTAGAAAATATTTTTAGAGCGCTCAAACGTTGTTTTGAGGCATTTCCTATTGTTGCTCTCTCTATATCTCCTTAAGCGTCCTGCGTATACAAAACGCTTCTGTTTTAAGGTGTCCAAACATTCTTGCGCAGTGTGATATACTGGATCTTGTGCTGAGTGTTATCGAAGTCGCCCTATTACTTCATCTACATTTTTCTGCTATTTTATTGTTCAAAAGTTCCAAAATATGTGCCAGATTTCTAGATGCTAAGATCATCTAGAAATCTGGCACATATTTTGGAACTTTTGAACAATAAAATAGCAGAAAAATGTAGATGAAGTAATAGGGCGACAGGTAACGGTTGGTTACTAAGAGGATTTGTTCCTTTGCACTCCGCGACTGAACGTGTGACTACTGTGGACAATTTGTCGATGAGTTCCTAATTTTCTTCCGTATCCTCGCTGTGTTCTTGCTCATTGCTTATTATTATTATTATTATTAATATGCTGAATTTTTTCTCGGAATAAGCCGGCGGATATATTCTCAGATCCTAGAAGAAAGAATTCACTTCATTCACAGGATATTTAAAATTTTTGGGTTGCAGGACTGTGGTTCTCTGCAGCAACTTGACCAGGTTTATTGGTAGCTCGAGTTTCGCGAGTGATTCTGAGAACTTATTACTCACTATCCCCGTCACCGATATTACTAGCGCAACTACGCGTACTTCCCGTAGCTGACAGGTCTGAGCCATATCCATGGCCAGGTCTTGGTATTTTCTAATATTTTCTGCTTTCATCTTCTCGATATTGGTACTTAGTGCGCAAGCGATATCAATGATATAAGCACCTCCCTGCCTTTTTTTTGCACTAGAACCATATCCGGCTTGTTGAAGTCTACCGTCCCGTCAGTGATAATTGGTTTGTCCCAGTATAGAAGGAAATTGCTCGATTCCAACACCGGCTGAGGAGATAATTTACAAAATGACAGAGTGTTCTGCGGCAGATTATATTTGATGGCAAGTTCTTTATGAATAATTTTTGCCACTCGATTGTGTCTGGTCAAGTACTCAGTCTGGCTCATAGCGAAACATCCGGATATGACATATTCTATCGTTTCTGATTGCACATCCTGCATATGTCGAGAACTTCTTTTCTCATCACAAAACGTTCATGGTTCGTTGTTGATACCATCATATCCTGGACTGTTATGATGGAGCCTTCTGCTTCTGGATGCAGTGTCCATGGAGTGCCTTCTCGCACCAAATAGTTATGTGTTTGGAATGGCCACACAAATCAGCGTCACTTGGTTGCAGGACTTATCCACTATTATCATAGCTGATCTGTTGTAGGCAACTCGTTGATCTGTGAGCACGGTCCGATCCCAGTACAATCTGTATCCTGAGTTCTCTGGAACAGGATCAGGAGTGTATCTATAGTAGGGCACCTAACTAAGATTTAAATGTCCCAGTTTCGGAGCCCGTTCTCGATAAAGTATTTTAGCAACTGCGTTGTGACTCTCTTTATACTCTGTTGCAGCAAACGCTTGACATCCTCCGGTGGCGTGCTGGATAGTCTCTGATGACTGACACCCAAATGTACATTTGTCATCTTGGACCGAATTATCTCCAACTATATACTTCAGGTAGTTTCTTGTTGGGATGACCTGATCTTGTATGGCCAGCAAAAACCCCTCTGTCTTTGGAAACATCTGTCCGGACATCAACCAGTAGTTTGACACCAGTTTGTAGACATGTGCCTGGGAGGTCTTATTCAGATGTCGCCCATGGAGAGGCTTCTGCATCCAAGATTGCAGCTTGTCCTGATCAGTCCGATGGTGACTTTGTATTTCACTTTCTTTTAATTATAGCGGTGTTGAATCATCTGCCTCGCATATGGAACGGTGTAGTTCAGAAGTAAGCGCCTGCTGATGGAAATATGTACGCAGGTTCACTATCTGCTGGTCCAACTCTCTCACAGATCTCTTCACTGGAATGACAGTTTCACGGTAGATGTTGCTATTTTCCTCTATGGTGATTTTCGGCACTACCGGTTACTGTCATGAGACATTATTATTCCTTCTCTGGCGATAGTCAGGATGTTTGTGCCAAGATCAAGTTTAGCGCACTGACATTGAAGTATGTCCAAGTCAATTATAATCGGGTCTGATATGGCGGCGACTAGGACTCTCTGCTTTGCCTCCCATGTCCCAATTTGCAGTTCGACGTCTGTTTCGCCAAATACCTGGATCCGATCACCATTGGCAGCATTTACTCTGTACAATCTGTTTGCCTCTCTTACTCGACATGTTGGTACCATGTCGCGGCGAATAATTTGTGCCAGTGTCGACGACCATCTGGGTCTCTGATGACTGACACTCAAATGTACATTTGTCATCTTGGACCGAATTATCTCCAACTATATACTTCAGGTAGTTTCTTGTTGGGATGACCTGATCTTGTATGGCCAGCAAAAACCCCTCTGTCTTTGGAAACATCTGTCCGGACATCAACCAGTAGTTTGACACCAGTTTGTAGACATGTGCCTGGGAGGTCTCATTCAGATGTCGCCCATGGAGAGGCTTCTGCATCCAAGATTGCAGCTTGTCCTGATCAGTCCGATGGTGACTTTGTATTTCACTTTCTTTTAATTATAGCGGTGTTGAATCATCTGCCTCGCATATGGAACGGTGTAGTTCAGAAGTAAGCGCCTGCTGATGGAAATATGTACGCAGGTTCACTATCTGCTGGTCCAACTGTTTACTAATATCCAACACTCTCTTCGACCTTGGTGTCTAGGTAGAGAGTTACTCGCTCGATAGCACTACGGGGGTGATGTTTTTAGATTTTGTTAGGAGTGTTCGCACCTTTCGTTGTAGATTTTCGATGTCCGTTTTACTCCATTATTATTATTATTATTATTATTATTATTATTATTATTATTATTATTATTATTATTATTATTATTATCAATGAACACCTTATTTATCTATTTACGTACTTATCTAACTGCAAACTTTGAAATAGATTAGATTTAAATAGATAGAGTTGACAAGGTTCTTCGTCATTTATATAAACCAATTTGCAAATAAAACTACAGTAAATTGGAAATAGGCAACATTAACTTCAAAAAATGCAATATAGATAAGTAGCTATCAGTAATCTGGAAAATTTAACTGATCATTCAAACTGATAAGATGTTGTCACTATTTATAAAGCGAAGGCATGCCTAAAAAAGAGAATTGAAAAAATCGAGCTAAAATTTAATCTGCACACTTAAACTATGCACTCTAGATTTAGATTTATATTTATTTATTAAGCCAGTCCATATTAAAAAATATATAAGCCAACTGATTATAAACTCATAAAAATTTGAGATGCAGCAAGTGGGTTATAGGAGTGAATTTTTGATAACAATTGTACACTATCTGTACAGCATATTACTAAAATTAAAGTTTGAAGAGTTTAAATTTAAACGGACCTTGAAAATCGATTTTAGAGATACGCGCTCACTTGAAGAATTTTTTCCATTTTTTGTTACCATCGATATTCTTATGAAAAGTATTTTTATCTTGTGTCCTGGTTCCTTTTGAGAAAACACCTTTAAATGCACAAAATTCAATTTGCCATAAAGCTAATAAATTAATATTTTGTATATTTAGGTACTGTAAGTTTCTTTAAAAATCACTGTGAGTCTTTTTAAAGATTAGAAATTTCATTATAGTTACAAAAGGTTAATAAACCTTTTTTAATTCAGAAAAAGAATGTATCCGCCAAATTATGTACATGTCAGGTATTTTCCTTTATCGTCTTTCCAACAACAAAAAAGGTGTTTTAAAAACGAATTCTATATTAGTGAATTTTCTTAGTAAAAATTCACTAACATCAGTAATAAAAAATGTCTGCTAAAAGATATTTATAGACTATTTAGACGTTTGATAAAAAAATTAATCTCGGTTCTAACGTATAAAATCTCGGAACTATTGTTTCTACCAAATATTAAAGTCAGTGAAACAAACCAGAATGTTACATGCATCGGGCGGGAATCGAACCCAGGTCGCACGTGAGCATTTTACCACAAAGCCACAAATGCTAGCTAATAAATTGCGTGCTTACGTGATATATAGAGGACAATTTGCTGCCCCAGGAAATTTTATATTATATCCTAAAATCCTAAAAGTAAATGTAAGTAAACATATAATTACAGAATTAATTGAATTGTGACTAGTACGTCGATTGTTAAAACACATTCGACTCTTTCGATCTTAGACAAAGTCTTATTTTTAAGCTTAAAGAGAAAAAACAAACTGCTTTTAGATTTAACAGAGGGGTGAGCCAATTTTTCATTCTTTCGTATCTTCTCATATATGGCATTTTCTCATGGATGAAATACATAATGTCACTGCTTTTACAAAAATAAAATCTTTAGTGCGTCATCGCTTAGAAAACGGCTGATGTTGTAATAGTTATTCCCCTATATATATATATATATATATATATATATATATATATATATATATATATATATATATATATATATATATATATATATATATATATATGTACAAAATACTACTTTAATCCACCCTGAGGAAAACCAACTAACTTACTTCACTAATCACTGAATTTGATACTTGGTGTTACAATATAATAAACTTGAGATAAAATTCTTTTAAGTGGTTTTCTAATGTTTAATACTAAGCTTGTTTATCAAAGGTGCCAAATTTAAATTAGTATAATCAGGGAGTAGAAATATAAAATAGTCTGGGCGCAGCAAGTGCGTTATGGTAGTGAATTTTCATAAAAATGTTTTTAATAGCAGATATGTGTGTTTTTTTACGAAAGCAGGCATCAAATTTGGTGACCAGTATAACCTATATAGTAAAAACAATGTGCCATGTTTCATAAAAATAACTTTATTGTTTGAAAATGGATAAAAATTTCCGAAAATAAACTTAAAGTGTTCCCGAAAAAAGTCGTTTCTTGGTCAACTTTATAGGTTAATAGCAAATTGAGCTATTCAAATATGAAGCATTTGATCAAAATTCGCTACCATAACGCACTTTCTGCGTCCAGAATTTCTTTTCTTACATACATGCATTATATTTCGATGGAAAAATGCAATAACATAAGGCGTGTTTGATTAAAAAAAAAGAAAATTTGTATCACCAACGACTTATAAATATTTTTTTAAGATGTAGCACAAGACACCATATAATTAATATATACAATTTTTTTCATAACTTGTATAATAACGGATATATTGAGCTTTATTGATTTTTCTCGAAAATTCGACAAAACTTATATACCATTACGATAAACTTTATAGCTAAGACTACCGCCAAGCATCAGAGAAAGGGTCTATTTGAAATGAATTTTCTGGAAACATTTTAGTAAAATGAAGGATAATGACGGTTGAAACTAAAACTTCAGGGTTTGTAAAACATTCTTCTTGAGAAATTTTCTTTCCATGGCCCGTATTAGATCCAAGTTCCTTGCCTAAATCTTACCAATTTTGACGTTTTAAATCGCAACTTTGACGTTTTGAGGAAAACCCCAATTTATTTTCCTTTAAATGCCTATAACTTTTTGTCTTTTGACCTATAGAGCTAAATTTTGGTACGTAACTTACCTATAAGGATATAAACCTGCGTACCAAATTTGGTTGCCCTTACTTTGTTAATTCCGGAAAAATTTTTTTTTCGAAAGAAAACACAAAATTTTCCGGGAAAACGTGGAGCGATTTTCCTGGATAACGAACTTATCCAATCAATTTGCAAAAGGAAGGTACTCACTGAATTTAATCAAAATCGGCCCATTATCTTTTGAGTTATCGGTGTGATACATACATATATATATATATATATATATATATATATATATATATATATATATATATATATATATATATATATATATATATAATATATATATAAATATATATATATATATATATATATATATATATATATATATATATATATATATATAAACATATAAAAATTGAAACTGACCCCGGATATGTGTTCTGCGAGGCCTAATTAGTGCTTATTTGAAGAAATTTTTTCAAAATTCAAAAGTCAGGATCTCCTTAGTGAATTTTTTTAAAGAAAATTCACTAAAATTTTATTTTGATGGGAAGTAGTCTCGCCTGTAAGCTCATATTTTTCAGACTGACAGTGCAAAACTTTTGTTACTGTCGATAATCGTTATAATTTAGGTATCTAGATAAAACACAACACTAATATTATTAGGTTTGAGGGGAACGCAAGGGTCAGTATTACTGCTTTCAATAAATTATCAAGAGTAAAACTCAACAGTCATGTTTATTAAGCACATAATACTCTAAAAAAAGAAATAAGGAGGTTTTTCAGGTAGAGGTAATCGATATCAAATAGCAATATTTTTTTTAAATTTTTAACGTACAGTGACAGAATTCTTAAAGATAATTTTTGAAATATCAATTTTTACTTCTGGCCAGATAGTTTTAATTTTTCTTGCTGAAGCAAACCCAATTATATGTAACCTAATATGGGGCTGAAAGCACATAAATCAAATTTTAATAATGCTTTTATTAAACTAAGAAAGAAATGGAAATGATTCAAAGGTTTAAACTATCTTAAGAAAGTTGTTTGATTATTTGTGCAGGTATTTGTTAACTGATTTATAAGAAACTTTACATGAAGACTAACATAGTGATAACAAAAAAAAGAAATGTATGTACACCTATATGCGATGAAATCTACTTTTTTGTAGGAGCTGCTTTTCTCATTAAATTAATAAGCCTAAATAATTAGAAAAATAGTTACTTAAAGTACTTTACATATATTGAAGGTAAAAGTTTACGATTCCACACCCACTCCCTTAAAATTAAAAGAAAATTTTATAGCAGCGCCACATCATGTATCGTGAATGAAGGAAAATGACTATATTTGAGTGAAAATCGATGCAAAAATTAACGAACAAATTCAATCTTCTGGCCGCTCTGCTCCAAAATAGTTGTCTGTACGTGACTGTAGTTACAAATATTTGAAATAAAAGTGAACTCACATGTTTCCTTGACGTTAGTCACTGCAACAATTGTAGTGAAATGGCCCATCACTCGCCTGTCTTACAATCATTTACCCAGAGGCAGTACAGTTGTCATCAACCATTGCTTCACCCTGTATTTAGGGAGGCTATTGAATGTTGCCCTACAATCAGGCAGGGTGTTTCCTTCAGCCGGTGCTCAAGGAGTTTACTAGGAGCTGGCTACTGTCCCGTAGTAGGTGGATAATAAAAATGCAAACCAATATTTCGTCACCTGGACTTTTAAATAATTACTTAAAACCAGTTAATTCCCCATCCGGCAACCTGGAAGCTTATTCATGAAAGGTAGTCTGTACCCTAGAGCCAGGAAAATTATATATTGCAAGAACCATGGCCTAGGACCTAAAATACCATAGTACGGAGATACCATACATAGCCGAGAAATTATGCAACTTCTGTAGAGAAAAATGTTGCTTAGTGAGTATACGGTAGCAGGATTCACACACAAATAGTTAATTGAGACAATCATCACTTGAGTCTTTAAAACACTAGCGTTAATTAGGTAACACTTATTGCATTGGCCAGTGGAGTCTGTTTCACTAACCCCTTGGGTGAGTGATGTTTACGATAGTGACCAACGTTGTCGCCTTCCGATAACTAAACTGCAGTCGCCCGGGATTTGTCTTATTAGACAAGTCGACGGTTTCTGACCTCTTAGGTAGGTCGCGCATATGCTCAGTTGAATCTGTTAGTCCTCGGACAACTCCTTGACATCTGATCAGGCAGTCAAATGTGTGCCGCTTTACATAACTAGATTCTATGCGTGCAGGTTCATTGCTTCAGCAGACAAGGGATCCTTGGTGCTTCTCTTAAACTCATTACATTATCTATGATGAAGGCAGTAGACACTGTTACGGTCGGATTGCAGAAGACGCCACGCTTCACTCTGGCTGTGGCAACCGTCGATTTCGTTCGTTAAATGACAAGCTTATTTATGATTTTTCACTGTGCGGTGCCCTTTATGCTGTCAAACTCTCCAATGAATCACGTTATTTATGTGGCTTTTTCCTGTACGCAAATTCCTGTTTAATAAATATTCCGTTCCAACTAGAAAAATGATCTCACATTTTTGCGCCGTTAGACATTATTTAAAAGGAAAAATTTCCGTCTTTGATATTGTTTGCTGTAAAATATTTTTGTTACATTTTGCATCTAGAAAATGATTAAGCGGGGTCAGCGGTATACTACGGTAGAAAAAATAAAAGCGAACTTTCATACAATTTTTTTATATAGTTCATTCGCTATTCAATATTTAAAGGATGTAATGATCATTAAAATTTTCTCAGATACTCCCTACAGTCAACAGAATGTTACGGTGGCTAAAAAGTTGACCGTAACAATATACAAATGATTGCGTTAGTCCATACTTTCAGCAGCTGTTTTGACGACATAATTAAAGAATGTCATATATAAGGTCTCACTGTGAAATAACATTTTATTTGAAATCCAATAGGCCTGAAATTTGGAAAACTTACTCTCAGATACATATTCTAGGCTAAGAGTATTTAAGAAACATTCTGTGGCAAAAAATGTTAAATCATGGTTGGGCAAAAAGTCATACGTTCTTTATAAAAGCGATAGTTCCTTAAATTTTCTTTATTGCCTTCCTTGTGCCTTGGTCTTTCAACTTAAATTGGGGCCGTTCATCCAGGTATAAATATAATGTATTTGACACATTTTATTGATTCCCCACTTAGAAAACAATCACACACAAATTTTTAATTTCATTTTAATTAACGTCGTAATTATTGTTGAAATACAATTTGATCGGTGTTAGGGATCTTAGATAGCAGGTTTGGGTAGTATGTTTTACGTGATATAAATGGACTCATAACAACAAGCCATGATTACATGTAGCAACCCAAATATGCAGACTTCGGAATCAGCAAATTAGAAGGCACCTTGAGAAACTACGCCGTAGAGTGTGAGAAGCTGAGTCAACAGAGTAGAAGTCACCTCTAAAGAAAATAGTGCTAGGCCCTAAGCGACAAATTATAAATCGAAGACCCGCCTTCAACGAGGCGTTCATTCTTGTTCCCTACCTAGTACTTTACACATCGCGTGCTGCAGTATTGTATCTTACTAGTATCACACTTTTATATATTAATTGCGTAATAGTTTAATATAAATTGTTAAAAAAAGCTTAACGTCTTAACTGTAAAGTTGAGTCGCGTGTTATTTGTATTTTTTTGATTAGCGTTGAATTATGATTTATGACTCTAGTATGTATTAATCTACGCATGACAGCTGACTACTCCGTCTTTGCCAGGCATTGGACTTTAACCACTTAAGTCGTTTCAATTCTGGTCTTTCAGATTTTATTTTTCATTTTAAAAACATCCAAGTTTTGTGAATCCAATCCTAAACCTAAAATTAAAAACAGAGCTTTATCTGCACCATTTCCAGGCATATGTGAAGTGTCATTTTAGTCACACTAATACTTTCAAAAATATAGCGTATACAAAAATATTTTTGTATATTTTTTGTGAAAAAAATGTATGTTATAGCTGATTTACGAACTTCTCCAAGATATTCACAATATGAAGATATGTGCCAAGTTTCGTTTAAGCCAGTTAAGTTTTTTTTAAAATTTATTGCTCGGATATATACCCATATATAACACACATATATATATATATATATATATATATATATATATATATATATATATATATATATATATACAGGCTGATTCCCAAGCTAATATTTTTTTTAACTGTGTATAGAAGTCGATTATAAAAACAACATTTAAAAAAAGTTTAGTTTTCAGGAAATTTGTAAACACAACAATTAATTGCTTACATAGAGCAGGCTGCGGCAACAGTTAGAGGAAAACCACCAACATTAAAAACATTTTAAGGTAGCACCGTATTGAATGCATTTTGTACTAAAAGAATGTTTTTATTTCTCATTTTTTTGAAAAAAGTTATTTGAAAATGTTTATTTTAATGACTTCTATGTACAGTTAAAAGGAGGGTCAACTTTCTTATTTTAAAAATTTCGGAATAAAATATTTGAAAATGTTGTTTACTTACTTACTTACTATACACAGGTAAAAATAAATATTAACTGATGAATCCGCCCTGTATATATCTGTGGCTTGGACGAAAAAGGGACAATGTGAAAATTGTTAATTTTGAGAAATACGCATCTCTAAAGCGACAATTATATGTTGTTACAGATCTAACCTAAATAAGCTTTGACGTTTGTTAGTTATTTAGATGGACTTGAAAATACGATTGTTAGTAGATTGTTTGGTGTTGAAACCATAAAAATTTGTGACATTTTCAATAACATAGGTCCCAAAGTTTTATATTATAAGTTACAAAATTGCCCACATTGGCCCATGATATTATGAAATTTGTTTGTTTTGCCCCTACATTAACCCTTTTACCACCGTTTTCTCTTTATCTTGGGCCTTTTGGGACAAAATAAGTACTCAATTTTTATTAATAAAACAAAAGTATAATTTCAGCTTTAATTTGAAAAATATTACAATTATATATAAGAAGCTACAAAAAATCAAATTTGCAAAACAAAACAAAAATGATCAAATTCTGTTTACAAACAATATGTTTAACGTCAGCTATATTCAACCTCTGTTTAAGAACAAACGTCGCTCACATGATCACAGTTACATTGCTTTATTGCACTTTCGAGGGGCTTAAGTTTCACTTGGGACTTGGGACACGCGCACATAAACGGATGAAGGCCAATGTTACACATTGGTCTACGATTTTAGATACGAGTTAGGAACAGATACAGATTATTTAAAATTCGAGGCTCACTGTTGTGATCTTGTAAACAGTAAGAGATGCAAGGATGGTTAAATTGGGGCAAACTTGCGGGTTTATGTGGCGATGAATTATCTGCAAGAAAATCTGAGGTTTGATGTGTCCGTTTTAGTTTTTTTTGTTTTGTTTGTTCTCAAGCGAATACCGAAAGAACTAGGCTTTTTTTTTAACTATGACATTGTTAGGACACTTTTTATGAATAGTCTTAATCTGTCATTATATTTTCCAAGGCGTTTTTGATGCAAGAGTTACAATACTTAACTACGATTTTTCTAATGGGCGCCATAGTGGATTTTTCCATTTTTAAAAAGTTTTTTTTCTGATTACAATGATATATCATATGATACCATTCTTTGATGTGGCCAGATTCAGATTGTCATATGCACCTAGCGGTGAACATGCATTTCTTTAGACGAGTGTGGAAAGTTTCTGCCGAACGAAGCGAGCATAAACCAAAGCACTTTATGTAGAAACGAATTTTTCGAAATTTTGATAGCAGGTAAGATGTGATCGTATCGTGTAATATATCATTTCAATCAGAAAAAAAAGACTTTTAAAAAATGTGAAAATCCAATATGTCACCCATAAGTAAAATCAAAATTAGGTATTGTAACTGTTGCATCAAGAAAGCCTCGGAAAATATCATGGCAGATATAGATTGCCCATAAAAAACTGCCTTAACAACGTCATAGTTAAAAAAGTCTAGCTCTTACGGCTCTCGCTTGAAATTTTTTCGAATAATTAAGAAAACTAAAAATGACACCTCAAATTTTCTTTCAGATGATCTTTGCCCATAGAAACAAGCAACTTTGCCCCATTTTCTTTTCGTGGAGCAAGTCTGTTTGTTTTGTAAGCCTGGGCGTGTCCCTAGGCGACAAAGTATCCTTGTTTGAATACTTAATAGTTTATTAAGAAAAAATATATAACTTTATATATATATATATATATATATATATATATATATATATATATATATATATATATATATATATATATATATATATATATATATATATATATATATATATGTGTGTGTGTGTGTGCGTGTGTGTGTGTGTGTGTGTGTGTGTGTGTGTGTGTGTGTGTAAATATAAAAAAAAGCCTAAGAAGGAAAATTTAGAAACAAAAATAGAGAAAAAAAAACATAAAGAAAGAAAAAAAGAAAAAAGGGAAAAAAGAAAAGAAAATGAAAACAAAAGGGAAATCAAAGTGAAAATATAGGAAACGTAAAATTATTTGTGAATAATTTATAAAAGTCTTTGGTGAATGGAAGAGTATATGTATCTTCCGAAGCCATCCCATATTCTTTGTACATACATACATACATACAACTTTGCCCCAATTTAACCATCCTCGTATCTCTTACGGTTTACAACATCCCAGTGGTGAGGCTGAAATTTGAACTACCCTTTATAATACATTGGTCCTATATTCAGTTTTCAAGAGCTGCCAACATAGGCCACTATATTAGACAGAAATGTTCACTATCTGCTACATTGTGCTGAAATTAAATTAGGGGTTGAATATGTGGGGGTGGAATATTGCTAACAACAATTTCAAAGTTTTTTGCTAAAATGGCGTAAAAGGTCTCAAAACATATAGAAAACTTTATTCTGGATCGAACATTTTTTGTTTGCCCGTCGGTGGATCTGTCGGTCTGAATTTATAAAAGTCTTTGGTGAATGGAAGAGTATATGTATCTTCCGAAGCCATCCCATATTCTTTGTATATACATACATACATACAACTTTGCCCCAATTTAACCATCCTCGTATCTCTTACGGTTTACAAGATCCCAGTGGAGAGGCTGCAATTTGAACTACCCTGTATAATACATTGGTCCTATATTCAGTTTTCAAGACCTGCCAACATAGGCCACTACATTAGATAGAAATGTTCACTATTTGCTACATTGTGCTGAAATTAAATTAGGGGTTGAATGTGTGGGGGTGGAATATTGCTAACAACAATTTCTAAGTTTTTTGCTAAAATGGCGTAAAAGGTCTTAAAACATATAGAAAACTTGATTCTGGATCGAATATTTTTTGTCTGTCGGTCGGTGGATCTGTCGGTCTGTCGGCATGTACGTCTGCCTGTTAACCCTTTAAGTATCAGTGGTACCTATGTTTACCATCAACATTTTAAGGCGTTTTACCTATCCAACAGTATTGAATATTGGACCATAAGTTCAGTGAAGATGTACCAAACGATCTCTGGTGAAATTAGCTACCAGATAGTACAGAAACGTACGCAGGCGCCTAAAACTGAATCACTGGTAAACATAGCTACCAGTAGGCACCTGGGATGGTAGTTTTTAGTAGTGTTGTTGACATAGAAATATATTTGTGTTATTTATTATTTTATTTATGAAAATATCTTGAAACAAATATACAAAGTGATCAAGGGATACTCTGAGGTTGGTTACTTAATAGCAAAAAGGTAAGTATTGTTTTAATTTATCATTAGTTTCTATGCAGAACTTTCTAGACAATCCTAACCTATTTTATAATAAATATTTTATGATTTTTTTCTCTACATGTAATCAAATAATTTGATAATTGTAATCAATGAAAAAGACAGTATAGTCTTTGGCCTTTCATTTAATAATAAATTACATTTTGTTTCGTGTTGCAAAAAGATGTTTTGGGTGATAATATGTAATTGTTGTTGCAGCAATGAGCAAGAGCCACTGCTTACCCAGAAGGAATTGGAAATTTTGGCATTGAAAGTTGATTCCGATTATGAAAATTATTGCCCGTAAGACTATGGAGGTGACTCTGATGCAGAAGACGATGTTTCATTTATACCTCCATCGGCGAGATGTAACACTCGATGTAGTTCCAGCACAGCTATTGCATTGACGCCAAGTGAAGGGGCAACTAGTCAAACTCTATCGACTAATACAGTTGTCGCTACATCAGGTGAATCCGAATATCAGCAAAATCCTTCCGTTCATAATTATGAGTTTATCTTCGATGAAATCATACTGTTCGTCTGACAAAAACTTCTTTGTATCAAGAGTGGCAGAGGTTTTTACAGTAAAAATATTTTTAGAAGTTCTAAAGCTGCTACATATAAATGACAATGCAAAAATGCCTCACAAAGTTGACCCTATGTTTGATAAATTGTATAAAATCCGACCTCTCATAACGCATCTAAGAGGAAAATTTTCTGAATTGTTCACACCGTCCAGATATTTCTCAATTGACGAAAGCATGGTTCCTTTTAAGGGGAGAACTGTGTTGAAACAGTACATGCCCATGGAGCGGGTGAAGAGAGGAATCAAGGTTTCTATAGCATGTGCAAAGACTGGTTACTTGATATATTTCGAGGTCTATCAAGCCAAGACGGATGCAGCTGTTCAGGACACACTGGTTGAAAGGGTCATAATGCAACTTAGTAGCCAGTTTCGAAATCGTAGATATTGCATTTACTATGACTTTTTTTTACATTGCCCCTCTTCGCAAACTTTTAGAAAAACAAATTTTTGCCTGCGGAACATTTCGAACATCAATAAAATACTTCCCAAGGCAATACTTAGCTGATGACAAAAAGTTAAAGATGAGTCAGTCAGATTCCGTAGCTAGTGGTAACATATCTGCCTATAAATAAAAAGACCAGGGAACAAAATGTGTGACACTGATTAGTAACATGCATAACTTCAAAGAATAAACAACTGTCCTCAGAACAAGACAGGATGGCACTCGTGCAGAAGTACCTTGTCCAACTGCTATTGCTGATTAGAATGCACACATGGGCGAAGTAGATCGTTTTGATCAGTTGATGTCAACCTATTCGATTCAATGAAAGTCCAAAAGATGGTGGATAAAATCATTTTACCACTTCCTCGACGCATCAATAGTAAACAGCTACATTTTATATAGGCACCAACATCATAGAAACTACCCCCGTGAAGTATCCCCTACACACCTCCAATACATAAGTCAGTTAGCTGATCAATTGATTGGTGTATTCTTATCCAGAAAGCGACCTCGACCAAATCAAAATCAGGTTGGTAAGCCGAAAAAACGGAGTATTGTTGACGTAGGTTCCCACATGCCAATCAAGGGCACTTAGAGAAGATGTGCCAGTTGTAGTTAAAAAAAAGAAACAAAAAAGAACAAACATAATTTGTCAAAAATGTAATGTTGCGTTATGCAAGGAATGTTTTCGGTCTATCACCAGAAATAATGTATCAAAAAATAATTAGTTATATATCAATAAATTTAATACAACATATGCTTCGTTTATATTCTAAGTGTTGCAGATATATGGTGGTAAATATATATACCAGTGAATATTGAGAAATATTAAAGTAAAGAATGCTCACTGGTAGCGATTTTTACCACCCCTTAAACAGTAAAATAGATTTTTTTTGACTTTTTTGCCTTGAATGCGTTACGAATCTTTACCCTACATGGATAACCTAAGTTTTGACCCTTAAAGAGCTAAAAGGCGCAATAAATTTCGAACAAATTAAGATATCTTCCTCAAATTTGATATCCAGTTAGCAGCCGACAAACAAACGCTTTGAATTGTTTTTGGGGTAAAATTGCTTAAGAGGAAAGGGGATAAGTAAGACGTGATTTGGGAAATAAATCTCGAGTAATATAAGGTTTCAAAACTACCTTCCTTTTATAAGTTCCTTGGATAAGTTTGTTATCCAGAAAAATCGGAACAGTTCTTTCTGGAAAGTTTTGAAATTGTTTTTTATCTCCGAAAGTAACAAAGCTATGGCAACCCAATTCGGCACACAGGTTTACACTATTAAACTCACCCCACGTGCTAAAATTTAGATCTTACCCACGTGCTAAAATTTAGATCTTAAACTTGAAGGAAAAAATTAGACATTCAAAAAAAATTTGGGTGCTACTGCCGACCAGAGAAATGCATAAAACCAAAATATTTTGTGTGGATAACAAAGTCTATTGTATGTTACAGAAAAAGGTTATTTAAAAAGTTTTATTAACGCAAAAAGTAAAGTACTACTAGAACAATTATTTTGAAAATAGTATAGTTTTTCTTCTTAAAATGCCAAAGTCGCGATTTGAAACGTCAAACTTTGGAATTTTTAGAAGGATAACCTGAAACAAATATGGGTTATGTGGAAGAAATGTCATAATGAATGTGTTTTACAAAGAATTAAGTTACAGCTTCAACCATCGTTTTCCTTCATTTTACTAAAATATTGGCAGAAAATTCATTTTAAATAGCCCCCTTCTCTGATGAATTAACAGTAGCTTCAGTTATAGAGTTTGTAAGTTAATAGTCTATAACTTTTGGCGAATTTTTTAGAAAAAAGTTCGTTATTGAGATGATAGCGGCTCTGGAATTTTAAAAATATTTTTTCAAAAAAGTGCGAACTATGCCCTCACGGGGTCAATTTCAGTTTAACATGTTTACATATATACAGGGTGGTGGATTAAAAACTAAATATACGTTATTACAGAAGATACGGGAAAACATTAAAAAAGTTATTTATAGGATGTTTTGAGCTGCATCTTATAATATTATGTTGACAATCACAAGCTGGCCCATAAGTCGTTGGTGATACAAGTTTTCTTTTTTATAATGAAACACCTCTTTTATTGTAGCATTATTGCATATTCCATTAAATTTTAATGCATGCTTGTAAGGAAAAAAAATGACATCGCTCATCGTCTTCGAGCTATTTAAATTGTTTTTCAGCTGTCTACATTTTGGAACATATCAAAAATTGTGATACGGCGTTTTTACTAATGAAAATCGGAGTCCCACGAAAATGACGCATCTAGAGAGGTTTTCAATTATATCATTGGTCAAAAAAATGTTTTCATGAAACAGATTGTTTACAAATCTCCATGTAAACATTATTTAATTTCTGTCAAAAGCTTTCTGTTAATACTTGTATCTTGGCTGGTGCAGTTTTTGCATAAATTCCGTGGATATGTTTGTTGTCCAAGAAAGTCAGACTAGTTTTTTTTTCTGAAACTTTTCGTACTTTCTCAAACAGTTAGTTTGATCAAATACGGTACATTATTTGTACTACAAAGGTTACACTGTCTACTAAATTTCATGTCAAACTTATTTAACATAAAAAGCTGCTCTGTGAAAATTCTCGACCATAACGCACTTACTGCGCCCGGATTTAAGTGAATTTTACTAAAATATTTACAGAAAATTCATTTGAAAAATATCTTTTTCCAGCAGTTTTAGTTAGAGTTTATGGTTATTTGTGTGTAATTTTTTGCGAAATATCGTAGAAAAAAGCTCAATATATCCGTAAATAAACAATATACGAGAAAAAATTGCATATGCTAACTACAGGTTGTCTTCAGCTGCATTTTATAAAATTAATTTTACAATAACAGGGTAGCCCAAAAGTCGTTGGTGATTTTTCTTTGTTTAATCGAACACCTCTTATGCATTTTTGGATTTTTCATCGAAATATAATAGATGTTTGAGAGAAAAGAAATTCGGGAGGCAGCAAGTGTGGTTTCGTAGAGAATTTTTATTAAATGCTTTAAATTTCAGTAACTAAATTTGCTATTAACTTGAAGTTCGTTGGCTGGGAAACCAGTTTTTTCGTTAACATTTAAAGTTTATTTTCAGACCCTTTTTGTACATTTTCAAACGTAAAGTGATTTTGATGAAATGTGGTACCCTAGTTTCTACCATAATATAGGTTACCTATACTGGTAACAAAATTCAATACCTGTTTTCTTTCAAAAATACATATTTGGTATTAAAAACGTGTTTATGAAAATTCACTTCTATAACGCATTTCCTGCGTCCGCACTTCTTTTATCTTCCACTTGATTTTTCTATAATATATATTTTTTCAAAACTATTTTTTGCTTTAAATTTTTGCAAGCTTAGACTAACCAATTATGTATCGTTTTTACTTCATGATGACTAATTTTATGAATAAGTTATTATATTATCATCTAACCTCAAGTACCCAAAATTTCGTCAATTTGATATGAGATCTGTATCTTCTAATCTGAATTATCTTTTGGTAGTAGTTATTAACACAAAAAGTTTAATTGATAACCGAATAACCAGTTATTATTTTTGTGTACAGCTGCAAGCACGTATTTTGTGGAAACATACTGATAACCTACAACTTTATTTGTTAAGGTAATTAAAGTTTGGTATTTTTAATTTATAGTTTCTGATGCAAAACCCTAGCATAATGTTATAATACGCTACAAAAAAATACCATTATATATATATATATATATATATATATATATATATATATATATAATATATATATATATATATATATATATATATATATATATATATATATATATATATATATATATATATATATATATATATATATATATATATATAAATATATAATATATATATATATATATATATATATATATATATATATATATATATATATATATATATATATATATATATATATATATATATATATATATATACATCTTAGAGTTGCCTACAAGCCGGATGTCATTTGTCCTACATACTTACAAATTCGTTCACAAAGCAGAAATATGGTCTATAGCCTGGTGCATAGCTTATGACAACGTTGCCATCTACACTGTTGGTTCAAAAACTTTTACTGGCACTGGTTCTGCATTTATTGTTTCGGAGAGTAATCTGACTTTAGGTTACCGTTTTTCAGATAAATGCTCTATACATACAGAGAAGCGATATCCATTCTTAAAGCCTGAACATGAGCAGGTTACAATTACAACAAAAATTTGATGATCTTGTCATACTCCAAATCAATCTTGTTGGTAATGACAAATTTTTATAAAACAAACTTTAGTGTGCATTAAGAGTCATTCAGGAATAAAAGACAATGACCTTGCTGACAGCAAGGCTATGCAGGAACAAGCGGTTCAACTTCTTTGACTCGGCAATATGTTCTTCAATATACTGCTGAGCCAAAGGAGTTGCCCTCCTTGTTCTTGAACGTATTGCCAGGTCAAATAAGTTGGAGCATTCCGTAATGCTTTCTTCGGTCAGTCATCCATTTGATCATGGGCCGATCTATTCCTTGCCTCGTTCCCTAATTTAGGGTTTCGCTGGACAATACCATGATGTTGCTTCCCGCGTTCATTCATGGCATAGAAATGCGGAAGCTCGTATCACATAAATGACATGTAATCTTGTCCCATTGCTCTCCGTGATATCGTTATCTTTCTGCTCTGTAGCTGTGGACTTGGCCTGAGAGGAATTGACTGAACTGTGTACCGGCTTTTTTCCCTTATTTGAGCACCCTTTCTGCCCTAGATTGAATTACCTTTACTCGAATTCCTTTTCTCAGGCCTTGTATATTCCATCTGTACTTCCCATCTTGGATTGTTAGTAGACCATTTATCTTTTCTATTGCCTTTGGATATCTGGCTGAATTATTATCTTTTCTTCTACCTCTGAATATTTTTTTCAGCATGCTAAACCATTGCTTTGTTGAGTTTACTGGACCATTATCTTCATCTGTGATGTCGGGATTCTCTACTAGACCATCATATTCTTCTTTAATCTCTGGACTTTCTACTGAACCATCCTATGATCTCTGAATTACCTGCTGGCATATTATCTTCTATGACGTCTGAACTCCCCACTAGACAATTATCTCCATCTGTAATCTCTGAATATTATTATCTCTAATCTCTGGACTCTCTACTGGGCTATCATCTCCTTCTCTGAACTCTCTCACCATTCTTAAACCTTTCTCTGTTGAGTCTAATTCTCTCAATTCTTTTAACATAGGTGGAAGGTGCCTTGTCATATTCATCAACTTCTTAGCACCCATTTCTTAGATCTGTATATGTTCTGGTTTAGCCTTCATGTATTAAATAATGTGTAAGAGTGCGGGAGTCTCCCTGAATAATGTGTTGATGTAGAGGACGCTGTTCGCACCTGCTTGGCAACTAACATAAACACAGGAATTAGAGTTTTTATTCGCTGAGTTTATTAATCCCCATAACGACGCTAACCTTGCTAGCGAAACGATTGTCAGGTTTAAAAACTGTATTGTGATGAATTGGGTTCTCCAAATTGTACTTAGCAAATATGTCATTTTTTTTAATGAACGCAGGCATGAAATTTGGTTAAGAGTATATACTATATAACCTATATAGTAGAAACAATGTACCATATATTTCATCAAAATAACTTTTTGTTTGAAAAAGTACCAACATTATGGGAAAATAAATTTGAAATGTTTCCGAAAAAACTTGTCAAATTTTCCTGGCCAACGAACTTCTTCAAGTTATTTACTCTCCTGCCAAGATATATTTACTCACAAACACCCTTTAGACGAAAGTTACAAGAAAAATTTTGCATGAAAATTTGCAAAAAATGTTTTCTACGAAAATCCTAAAACCTAACCTGCGTCGCCACCAGCTTACAAAACTTTATATAGTTTTTGTGAATATTTTTAGCAGGAAATATTTAAAATTTTAAACTTTTCTGGTAAACAAGAGGGCTGTTTAGGTGTTTACAATGCGGAATCGCAGATTGTTTCCACAGCAGCATGTGATTCGTTTGCAGATACGTTTTCCTGTGGAAACAAACCAACTTTCGATGTTTTTTCTAGCCTTTTCACCCTAAAATTATCTCGCGGAATGATCAACACCGCCACCTAATCATACCCACTTACTGTTCCACTTGTACCGAGAATCCATCATCCAAAAACACTAAAGCAAGAAATATTTAAAGAAGTTTTGTATCCAGGACTTTTTTAGGCCTTACAGACCAACATTGTCTCAGTTTCATCAATTTCTGTTGTGTGCCTGGGTCATAGATATGTAACCAATTTTCATTTAGAATAACAACATGGTTTAAAAAATCAACTTACTTTATAACTAGACACTCATTGAGCGTGATGCTTCTACCATTTCTCGTTTCTCACCAGAATTCGACATCTGGGGATATGATTTGTAAAAATTGCTTTTATGTGCAAATTGGCGTGAACTATATGATAAACACGTATACATAATACATTTAGTACGTCCCATATTTGCTTTAGCCGATTTAATGGTTTGATAGTAGCATGCCATGATGTATCGATATTTTCTGAAAGGGATATACAAGCTGGTATTCCTGTCGCTGAAAGATTTACCTCATTTAAAACACGTACACCGACTTTTTACGGAGGTATACACGGGAGACTGGAGATTAGTGATAAGGGAAGGATGTACAGGAGTCCTTTATGCCATACTCTGTCAAAAGCTTGACTTACAGCTAGGAAAACTGAAGAACAGTATTTTTTTGATTCTAGGGTTTTTTGTAATATATTCACGAGTATATGGCATTGTTGAACTGTTGAGTGCTGTTTTCTAAATCCAAACTGGTGCTCAGGAATCCAGTTCTCTTCGTCCAGTTCTCTTAGTAAGCGATTAAGGATGAGCCTATCAAGTACTTTTGATAATATGGGCAACAGACTTATAGGTCGATATGATTTTACTTCTGTGGGAGGCTTTCCTGGTTTCACAAACATCAATATTTGAGAAAATCTGAGCTACTTGGGCCAATAGGCTAACCGTAATATCGCATTGAAGATTATAATTATAAATTTGAGCCCTTGCTCTGGTAGTTCGTTCAGTACCGTGCCAGTAATAAGATCTAGTCCAGGTGCTTTACGTTTGTTTAGCCTCTTTATTTGTTCCTTGACCTGTCTAACTTCAAATTTACGGATTGGAGGAGACAGCTGTAGCTGTATGTCAAGATATTCCTCTATTTTTGAATCAGGTTCATCTGAGTAAGGTTGAAAGACTTATGATACATGTTGACTAAACAATTCGGCTTTCTCTTTGTCTGACCTTGACCAGGTGCCTCCAGTTTCCAGAATGGGTGGTATATGATTTTGAGGACTCTTATAGCTTCTCGTGGTTTTCCATATGGAGTGATCTTGGCCATTTAAGTTTTGTATGTAATAAGGGAATGTTTCATTTCTAGTATTTTGTAATTTACGGTTCAGTCTGTTAGCAATATTGTTGTAGCGCGTTTTGTCTACCGGGTGATGAGTTTGATGCCATATAGCCCTAGCTCTTCGTTTTTCTGTAATCAGTTCGGTCACCTGCATTGGAATGCTACCTAAGTACTTGACTTCATCCTCTACTATAGGTGTGGCATACCATACAGCATGTTGTATCGTTGATATTAGGTGATTTGTTGCTTCTTCCAATTCTTCTAGTGTTTTTATACTTATTTGTGTTTGGAGTTTGTCGTTGATGTATTCTCTAAAGATATTCCAGTTTGTTTTTTTGTTGTGTAGGACTGGTTTTGCTTTCTTTCTTATAATTGTGGCACTTACCGTTGCTATGACTGGCGTGTGATCAGATGATAGATCCAGACAAGATTGTGCTTCTAGATAGTTTTGTGATAACCTATTGTATACAAAGAAGTCTAATAAGTCGGGAATTTTGTTTGGATCTGTAGGCCAATATGTTGGTTCTCCCGTGGATAATGTACTGTACCTCTTTTCTATTATCAGCTTAGAGAGTTCCCTACCTTTCGGTGTTATCAGTCTTGAACCCCAACTAGCATGTTTTGAGTTATAATCCCCACCAGTTATAAACTCGTTACCTAAGGTTACAAAAAAGAATTGAAAGTCTTCTTTTGTAATTCTATGTCTTGGCGGACAATAAATTGCTGATACTGTTAGTGGATTAGGAAGCTTGTTAACTTGGATCGTAGTTGCTTGTAGAACACCTGCTTGGAATTTTGGCATCTCATAATGTGGTAATAAATTTCTAATTATTATTGCGGTGCCCACCATGAGCTGTGGCGCCTGGATGTTCAGTGTGGTATTTTTAAGTGTGTTCTGTCCGTAAAATGTGTTTCTGATACGAGCAGAATGTCTATTTTGATATATATATATATATATATATATATATATATATATATATATATATATATATATATATATATATATATATATATATATATATATATATATATATATATATATATATATATATATATATATATATATATATAACATTGTTTTTAGAAGTACTGTATATTTTATATATTTCAACTATTTTTGCAGGTGCTCTTTTAATTAGGAAAATGGAAAATAATCACATCATAGCCTTACCAGATCTTCAGTGTGAATGGCCGACTAAAAGCTTGGGAGAAGTCTTTTATGAAAAAATGAAAATGAATCAACACGTAGTTGCACAGGTAAAACATATCTCTAACCTCTCTAATTGAAAAACTTTAGAGGGTGGATCCCCAGCAACATTTAAAAAATCACAAACTTCAGTAAGGTTTTCCGGGACCTAAATATTAGTCACACAATCAGAGAAAACATTTTTAACGAAAGAATTTATTATCGCTTAAAAGTGAACAATCCGTTCAAAAATGCATATCTATAATTTTTTATGTTAAAAGTAGAATATGTTCAAATATAATGAAAAAGGTTGTGCTTACTATTTGTTTTTGGAAAGTATTAAAAAAGATTAAGTAGTATTGCAAATATATTACAAAAAATTCAGCTATTACCGTAAAATGAAATCTGACGCAGAAAGTTCATTATGGTACCAAATCTACATAGAAAACCATTCGTTTACACAATAACTTAGAACTTAATATGTGCTATAGCATCGATAAGGGTAATTTAGGAATCAAATTTCCTTAAAATGTATCGCTTACTATCAAAAAGACAAAAAAATCCATAGAAACTTGAAATTTTTGTTAAGAAATTAGCCTGATTTTCCTGGCTAACGAATTTTGAAATCAGGCAATTGTTGTAAGGCTAGATGTATTCTCACCATAACTAGAACTCGGGTTCTACGACCGGTTTCGCTCTAACTAGAGCTCATCAGTACGGTGTACTAATAATAGCGAGAACACACTTATAAAGTAATACGGCTATGGTAGTAGTAGTAGTAGTAGTGGTGGTGGGAAGGCCAACGCCAAGCAAGTAGGCCACCATGGGCCATTTTTGCCAACCCCAGAAACCCAGCAACCATGCTCTACTCCTCCTCGGTTCCGTCGCCAAACCGCCTCGACCTCGAGATGAAGGCCGTGACGGTCTTCAATTGGACGGTACTTACCTGATTCTAACTAGAGCTCATCAGTACGGTGTACTAATAATAGCGAGAACACACGTATAAAGTAATACGGCTATGGTAGTAGTAGTAGTAGCAGCGGTGGGGAGGCCAACGCCAAGCAAGTAGGCCACGATGGGCCATTTTTGCCAACCCCAGCAACCCAGCAACCATGCTCTACTCCTCCTCAGTTCCGTCGCCAAACCGCCTCGACCTCGAGATGAAGGCCGTGACGGTCTTCAATTGGACGGTACTTACCTGATTCCTCTGCAGAGTCCTCGATCTGAACAATTCTGTTCGAAGACTCCCACAAGCCTCGCATTCGCACAGGTAGTGGTAGGACGTTTCCTCATCCTCGCCGCATTCCTGGTAATTGGGATCCTCTCTATGCCTATCAATGTGAAGTGTTTTCTAAGGACGCGGTGGCCTGTGAGCACCACAAGGATACGACAAAGCTTAGGTCGACTCCTTCCGAGTAGCCAGACAGCTTTATCTCTGCCCGGCTCCTCCACGAAGTCCCTCGCCTGCTTGCAGCCACCAACCGACCCTCAGTGCCTCTTCATTGGTTCCTCGGTCCACCTGTCTAAGGCGACGGAGACCAAGTTCCTACTTATCCCTATGGCCGGATCCGGGCCACAGAACGGCCGTCGGGAACCAAGCCTCGCGAGATTATTCGCGACCTCATCCCCGCCATGCAACAGTGTCCCGGAACCCACACTAGTTGTACCTCCTTTGTCCTGGCTAACTCTCTGAGGGCGTCAGCGCACTCCTGAATCAGTGTAGAGCTGATTCTGGCTGCGCAGACTGCCCGGAGGACTGCCTGGCTGTCCGAGCAGATGTATACACATTTCTCGGGACTGCTCTTCACATCCTGTCTGTTGGCCACAGACAGGATAGCGTACACCTCATATCTCTAACCTCTCTAATTAAAAAACTTTAGAGCGTGGATCCCCAGCAACATTTAAAAAATCACAAACTCCAGTAAAGTTTTCCAGGACCTAAATATTAGTTACAAAATCAGAGAAAACGTTTTTAACGAACGAATTTATTATCGCTTAAAAGTGAACAATCCGTTCAAAAATGCATATCTATAATTTTTATGTTAAAAGTAGAATATGTTCAAACAGAATGAAAAAGGTTGTGCTTACTATTTGTATTTGGAAAGTATTAAAAAATATTTAGTACTATTGCAAATATATTACAAAAAATTCAGCTATTACCGTAAAATGAAATCTGACGCAGAAAGTTCATTATAGTACCAAATCTACATAGAAAACCTTTAGTTATTAAAAATAATTCGTTTACACGGTAACTTAGAACCTAATATGTGCTATAGCATCGATAAGGCTAATTTAAGAATCAAATTTCATTAAAATGTATTGCTTATTATCAAAAAGCCAAAAAAATCAATAGAAACTTGAAATTTTTGTTAAGAAATTAGCCTGATTTTCCTGGCTAACGAACTTTGAAATCTCACCATAACTGATTCCTCTGCAGAGTCCTCTATCTGAACAATTCTGCTAGAAGATTTCCACAAGCCTCGTATTCGTACAGGTAGTGGTAGGACGTTTCCTCATCCTCGCTGCATTCCTGGCAATTGGGATCCCTCTCTACGCCTATCAATGTGAGGTGTATTCTAAGGGCGCAGTGGCCTATGAGCACCCCAAGGATGCGGCGAAGCGTAGGTCGACTCCTTCCGAGTAGCCAGGCAGCTTTATCTCAGTCCGGCTCCTCCACGAAGTCCCTCGCCTGCCTGCAGCGACCAACCGACCCTCAGTGCCTCTTGCTTCCTCGGTTCACCTGTCTAGGACGACGGAGATCAACTTCCTACTTATACCTATTGCCAGCTCCGGGCCACAAAACAGCCTTCGGGAACCAAGCCTTGCGAGATTATTCGCGACCTCATCCCCGCCATGCCACAGTGTCCCGGAACCCACACTAGTTGTACCTCCTTTGTCCTGGCTAACTCTCTGAGGGCGTCAGCGCACTCCTAAACCAGCGTAGACCTGATTCTGGCCGCGCAGACTGTCCGGAGGACTGCCTGGCTGTCCGAGCAGATGTACACACATTTCTCGGGACTCCTCTTCACATCATGTCTGTTGGCCACAGACAGGATAGCGTACACCTCTGTTTCGAATGCCGTGGCATATGCGCCAAGGGCATAGCTCTCGCGCACCCCCAGGCCCGTATGTATCTTCCTGCCCCGAAGAATTTCTGGTCCTCAAGCCGCGATCCCTCGGCGAAACAGACCAGGCTTGCAGGCTGGAATTCAACCTCATTTTCCCTCCACTGATCCCTACTGGGGATCCTGTGGGTGTATGGCCTAGTTAACCTAATATCATCCTCAGCATCCCGCACCTTTATGGTGGAAATCGGAATTTCCTTTTCCACCTCCTTGGCGACTCTTGCATGCCCTATTACTGCTCCCTCTCCGCACCAGTTTCCTGCGTCTCGCATTCTGAGATGCGACCCCATCGCCTCCCTCCTGATACAGATGGGAAGCGGTGGCAGCATCAACAGGACCTCTAGCGCGACTAAGGGTGTCGTTCTCATAGCGCCTGTGATACCCAGGATTGCCAGCCTTTGGAGTTTGGCCAGCTTCCTGCTGGTAGTTTGGTTCACACCGCACCACCAGACCAACGCCCCATAGAGGATTCTCGGCCTGACGATCGCAGTGTAGATCCAGTGAAGGATGCGAGGATTAACTCCCCAGGTCCTCCCTCTCACTCGACGCAGCTGCCAGAGGGTCGCTACTCCCTTCCTTACAACCCGTTCTATTTGCGACCCCCATGTTAGTTTGGAGTCCAGGATCACCCCCAGATATTTGACCTTCCGCCCTAAAGCTAAAGGTTTTCCAAATATCACTGGCACCCTAAACCCCTCTACCTTCCTCTTCTTGGTAAATAGGATCATCTCCGTCTTCTCCGGGTTTACGGAGAGTCCCTGCTCACCACACCACCTTTCGATTATGCTACAGGCAGCTTGCATGCACTCACAGACGACGCCGAGGAATTTGCCGGTGACTAAGACCAGCCCATCATCAGCGTACGCCTGGGTGTAGAAGCCGTTCTCGGAGAGCCGCTACAAGAGGCCGTCCATGACCAGATACCATAGATGGGGCGAAAGGCAGCCGCCCGTCACCCCGACGTCCAGCCCCCGGCCCCCCAAGGTCAGAGAAATTCTCCTGTCCTCCAGCATGTTCGCCACCCAGCTTATTATGGACCTCGGCGTTCCCCTTTCCTGTAGGGCGGTACAAACCCTATCCGTCCTTGCCTTATTAAAGGCCCCCTCCACATCAAAGAACACAGCTAATGCGCTCTCCCCGTAGTGTAGGGCCTTCCGCATCACAGCATGGAGAGCCGTTTCCGTCGACTTCCCCCGCTGGTACGCGTGCTGACCTTTATGGAAGGGGTGATCCTTAAGGCTCTCTCCCAACATAAACCTATCTACTATCTTTTCTAATGCCTTAAGCAGGAATGATGTAAGGCTGATTAGCCTGTATGCCTTGGCCAGCGTGTAGTCCTCCCTTCTCGGCTTGGGAATGAAGACCCCCTAACCCAGCGCTAGGCCTTTGGGACGTAGCCACACGCCAGGCTGGCCCGGAATACCTCCCTGATGTTGGGAAGCAGTGTATCCAGGCCCCTCTGGAGCAGTGCCGGAAAAATCCGCTCACAGCCTGCGGACTTGAAAGGAGCGAACTCGCCCACCGCCCAGGCTCTAGAGCCATCCGTAACCACCCCCTCCGCCGGCTGCCAGTCCGCATTCGGGACCGTTCACCGGCCCAGGTCGACGGCTCCACCGCCCGCGAGGTGAACTTCGGCGAGATGACGCTAGGTCTCCTCACCGGTGCTTCTCCAGCTCCCGTCCGGTTTCCTTAAGGATCATACATTACTACCTACCTCCTGTTTGAGAACCCTTACCAGCTTGGCTGCGTCAGGCAGGGAATTGACTTCCCGGCAGTACGCGCTCCAACTGGCTCGTTTACTCCGTCGCAATTCCTTCTTAAACTCCCTTCTGGCGGTCCTGAATTCGTTCCAGGCCGCTTCACTCGGTTCTCGGACGGCTAGGTTTAAGGCCCTCCGAGTCCTCCCGCGTAGTACGGCGAGATCCCTGCTCCACCATCTGACTGACTTTGATGGACGGTCCCCCTGAGTGGTGATGCGGCCTCGTAGGCTGCCATTATTTTACCTTCTAGGGCATCGACTTCACTGTCTAATGCCTCCGTAGAGAGTCTTCTCCTCCCTGGGCACCTTGGCGACCCTCCGAGGCCTGTTACATAGGCATCCCAGTCGGTCTTCCTCGGATTTCTCCTGGGTGGAGTGCTCTTACGGTCCACATCCAATTCAAAGCTGATCATACGATGATCAGACATTGATATGTGTTCAGTCACCCTCCAGTTAGATATATCCTCTGTTATTCCCCTGCTCGCTAGCGTGATGTCGATCACCTCCTGGCGGATGCGATTGACAAACGTTGGAGCTGTACCTCTATTTAATACCTCTAGGTTCGTCGTAGCCAAATACTCTAGTAGAGCCTCACCGCGTGGGTTGGTATTAATGCTGCCCCACAATATGTGGTGAGAATTGGCATCACAGCCTATTATCACTTGTAACCCATGTTCCCCGAGAAATCGACGATACGCACAAATTCCTCTGACGGAGGCAGCCCCCGCCGAACATAGGGAACATAAAGGCTGCACATCATAACCTTAAGCCGTATATTACTCACCTTATACTCCAGGACAGCTACTGTGGCGTCCCTGGACCCGAGCTGTGGCAGCAACATGACGTCCAGATCCCTCGACGCCAGTATGCATGTCCTAGGTTGTTCTTCCTCTGCTTTGCCACCATCTAGGGTGTTAAAGCCGATTCCTCCAAGGCCTCTCACTTGCTTCCTATACACATAAGGCTCTTGGATCAACACAAATCCGCCTGGGCCGCCTGCGAGGAGCTTTGCCAGCTCCCCAGTTGCGTCCCGGCTATGCGGTAGGTTGATCTGGCCCACCCGCAGTAGCCCCACTCTATGTCAGAACTCTGGTTACACTCAGAGTCACCAACTCGGAATACAGCCGCCAGACTTGCCCGTGCAGCTCGCGAGCCACCCCGGGCCCCACCGTAAAGACCAGACGCCATGCCCCAGGTTCTCCTGCCGTCTCCAGGTGCCGCCATTGCCCAACATTTGGCGAGCGGTTCTGGAGCGCAAGCATCCTGACAACATCATCTAGTTCCACCTCCTGAGTTCTGACCCAAAAGCCCTTACGTCGCTGAAGGCGATCTCCCCCACCGTCGTGCCGGACCAGCCGTTGAGAAGCCAACTCAGGGACTCGTCATCCTCGGCGGTCACCAAGAACCACCCTGGATCGACTATCCCCGAGTTGCGGAAGCGGAGCTGAAACGCTCTGTCGGATACCGTCATGGCGTCCAACATCCCCGCCAGTAAACTCCGTCTTATTGGCTCCGCCTCTTCCATCAGGACTACGCCATCCCCCCAGTTGGAGGTGATGACTACCTGCATTTCCCTCCTACCCGCCGGATCTGACGTTCCAGAGGGGCCAGGGACCGCCCCAGCAGCCGGGGTCGCGGTCCCGCCCCGTCCCCTACAGGAGTGGGGACACATTAGCCGCTTCCCCCCCGGCCGCCGGCGCACATTCGCAGCTAACCCTCTTGGCCTGCCTATCGGGCGGTGTTTCTTTTTGCGCTCTTGGGCGCTTCGCGTACGCGCCCCTAGTTGACTTGGGCCAGCCTGGCGACCTCCTAGAATACAGTCGTACATCTCACTATATTCTAGGACGCTGGCTTCGCACCGAAATCGTGACCCTGTCGTCCATCTCACAATGTTCTAGGAGGCTGGCTACCATAGCCGCATTTCTTTGTAGTTGTGTTCTCGCTGTAGTTAATATACAGTACTGATAAGCTCTAATTAGAGCGAAACCGGTCTGCGGTACTAATTATAATGAGAATGCATCTAGCCTTACATACATTGTCCCAATAGTAGGGAAAAAATAGGTCAGGGCTGACAATTTACAAAATGGTTAGATGGTTGTACATAGTCTCTATTTTATAACATTTTGTGTTATTTGGAGCTATCGTGACAACATACTCCCTGGTTTCCCACCAAGCTGGCGACCCTGTCGTACATCTTACAATATTCTAGATTACAATTCCGTCAACATATTTTGAACAAGAATGACACAGAACAATTTTATTAAGAATATTTAGTTGACTGATAAAGCAACTTTAACCAGACGAGGGGTTTTCAATTGGAGATTATATTTTTCCTCCAAACTTAAACAGAGAATCATATTTTTTTAACAAAATACTCTTGTTCATATTTTAAATGACATTGCACTACATCTAGGAAGAATAGTGTCATTTATGCAAGACGGAGCACTACCTCCTTACCCAGTAGTGGTTATCAAACATCTTAATGACTTATTTCCTCAATGATGGATTGGCAGAGAAAGTGACTTTCCATGACACCAAGAAGTCCTGATTACAACCCAATGGATTTGTGTTTTTGGGGACATATAAAGTCCTTAGTTTATGCCAATTAAATTCCTTCGCGAAATAAACTCTGGTAAAATTTCAATTTATTAGGGGACAGAATAGTATTCTTTAGTGTCCTTCATCAAAAGAATTAGAAAAAGCGTAGAAGTAGGAGGAGGGCACATAGACAGTTAACTGAAGTTTGTTAATTTTGATGAGCTATTTTGTTTAATATTCCTAATTACAAGTTTTTCTACAGTATCTTATTTTAAATTCATTTCCGAGACTCTGAAATGTTTAATTGCGTTTTTCTTGAAAACTATTGAAATTATCGAGTTGTATAAGTACAACAATTTTACATAAAAACAATGGTTGTATCATGTTATATTATAATCAAAATTATTAAAAAGCTTCGCCAAGAAAAGCATGGCCCAATTTCATTACCAGGGATAGCTAATATGTTGCCCCCTGTAACAAAATGTAAAATAATAAGTAGGATAATATTTCTTGTGTAAACAGGATAGTTGCCTGTTTAAGTATCCGATTTTATTTAGACAGAATTTTCCTACGGATAAATTTTGTCTTCAAGTTGGGGTCAGATGTAAGCAAGGTGCTTACCGTTTAAGTATCTAGTTGTATGATATATCTCCATACATAAATGTTAAGAGAAGATGTAAATAAATTACCGGAATTGAGCTCAAAAAGTTTATGAAAAATCACTACAACAAATAGTTAAACGATCGTAAATAATTCAATCTAAAAATGCATAAAATATGTAGGCTGCAAAACATGCGGAAATTGAGTGCATCTAATTATGTGTAATTAAAACACCTTAGCAAGCGAAAATGCGCGGTACAACGGTCAATTTGATGCAAGGTGTAACTCAAAACTGCACCGTGGATGATAGGACACAAGTAGTTAACCTCTAAGGGGGTCACTTAGTTTCCACATAGAAAAGTGCAAACTCGGAATTTAATAGGTGGAGTAGAAAATACGTGGTTAGTGGAAGCTCGGCAGCCTCGGAGCCGAGAAGTACCCGCGCGACAATAATGTCAAGGGTTTTCTTGTCGTTATACAATCAGAATAAATTTAGAAGGGAAGTGAAAATTTCAGAGTGAATTAGGAGTGTTTAAAAAAAGGCGATTATCGCGGGCGCGCGTGGTTGAACGGCCGACGGAGAGGCTGGTAAAGCATGATACAGAGCTGGCGTATTATCTCAGATTTCTTGGTGAGTCCGTTCCATGTTTAAAATGTTCCTTAAATTGTCTTTTATTAGAGAGGCCAGATGTTTCGGGTACTGAAGTAAATTTTATATAAAATTTGTATAGATATATCTTGGGCCATAGGCTGAAAGATATAAACAGTTTAGATGAATTGAGCCGTATGGGGCTAGAATATAATCAGAGTGAATTGGAATCATATCTAAATTGTGGATGGGGTTTTAAGGGACTGTAGTAGACGGGGATTGTTGTGAAATCCTATATTACGAAGAACAAGATAGGGCTTTGAGCCATAAGGGTTTAGTCGGGAGCTATAAGGGGTTATATGAATTTGAAAGTTGTAATTAAGCTAAGTAGTCCTTTTCTAAAATTTGGGAAAACCTCCGACACCAACTTGTTTAGATAACTGTAGATTTTTTATTAATTGGATTGAGAGTTTTACGTTTAATTTTAATTAAGAAAACCTATGTAATAATTGATTATTTACAAATTATTGTGCCGTTGAAATGTTTATCCGTTTAAATTTTATTTTGTATTAAAGCCATTTTAAAACTAGATGCGGGCTTTCATTCTTAGCATAAGAGTCCCTAAACTAGAGTTACCTAAACAGTCCTTTTAAAATCATTGTCACGTGTTTGTCACTCGGTATACACTAAGGCTGAATATATAGTAAAATTTTGGGATTTTAATCCCAGATGCTCGGTTTTAGTGTTCCAAATAAATTTAGGCAAGACCTCCCTTGAAGGTTGCAAAACTTAAACATTGTTTTCAAGGTAAATGGGGTGGTTTGTTGAATACACATTCTGCCGCTCGAACGTTGCCGAGTTTAAAAACGTACCGGAATAAATAATCACTTAAATTTTAGTAATAATAATAATTAGACTCTACAGTCATTTAAAATCTTTGTATTAAAGAAAAGCAAAAGGCTCGTGAGACGAACCCGTTACACTTGCATAAAGCTACACCTCCGTGTCAATTTTGATAACGATTTATTAATTTGTTGTGAAGCTATTAGCAACAAACGAAAAAAAAATGTCACACAACATTTTATTAAGGCATGTTTGGTCCAATCCTTATATTTTGGTCTAAATAAGCTGCGCTTACTTTATGTCCCAATAGTCATGACTCACCTGTAGTAATGAACATATAAAAATTGAAATTGACTCCGAATATGAAATCCAGGAGCCTAGTTCGTGCTTATTTAAAGAATTTTTTTCAAAATTCAAAAGTCGCGGTCCCCTCATTAGTGATTTTTTTTAAATTTACTAAAACACACCAATTTTCACTTCTTTTTTTAGTAAATTTGAAACCAGTAAAAAACTATCAATTAAAAACCACCGACAACTTGTAACACACCAGGTCCCACTGCTATTATCTATAATTTTTGTTTGTTTGTTATTCCGCCGGTTTGATATTTGTCGGTCCACACTGTACCAAAAAATACTTTCTATGTATAACTTAACATAGAAAATCATTGAAACATATCTTCATATTCAATTCTACCTATTAAAGCTCCCGGATATAACCTCATTAAAAATATACCATTTTAAGACAATTAGACAATTAGACTTTATCTAATTTCTAGCCTAGATTGTTGCAGACACTAACGAAGAAGACACCTATGGAGAGCTACTTCAAAGATCTATTCGAACAGCAATACGACTTAAAGAAAGAGGTGTAAATAAAGAAGATTTGATCGGGTCCTGCACAGACAATCACATCAATAGTTCTGTTCCATTTATCGCAGCTCAGTTTTTGGGTGTCCCCGCAATCACCTGGGATATAAAGCAACCTCTTGAAGAAAAAGCAAAGTTGTTCAGGAAGATTACACCAAAAATTATTTTCATTTCAGAAAATTATATCCAACATATAGAAGAAGCATTGAAAAAAGCTGAAGTTACAACACAGATTGTAGTTTTTGGTGAAAGTAAAACGCATACCAAGTTTTCAGACTTTCTACAACCTCATGATGATGAGGTGACTTTTAGGCCAGTTGTGATCAAAGACAATAAACAGACAGCGTGTATTGTATTAAGTAGTGGTACGTCTGGATTGCCCAAAGGAATATGCCTAAATCATTTTAGTTTACTATCTCAACTTCAGTACCGAAAATATGTGGAAAATCTTGATTATGAGCTTTTGAAAGAAGAATCAGTAAGAGTGTCTCAACCGTTCAAATTTTTATCATATACGTCATTATACTGGATATCTTCATGTCTTCTTTTAATTGGTGCAATCGAGAGTGGATGCTGTCGTATTTTGTGCAAAGAGTTTAATGAAAAGGATGCTCTTTCTATTGCCTCCAAACACAAGGTATTAGTTATTATTCTTTAATCCATTAATTGTAGTTGCCCTCACTTGGTAAAAACCATTTCATACTTAATACAGACGTACAGACTATTTCTATGGGTTCACAAAGGTGCGTTTACTTTTTATTCTGTGTAAGCAATTTCACTGCTTGATGGCATCATCACACAGAAGAAAATTACATTGATTACTACGTATTCATAACAACTAAAAATAAAAATTCCATGCCTACGTTATGATATTTTTATCCCAAAATTATACAAGGCCAGATGAATTATAACCATAATCAGAAACGCATACAGGTTTCCCCCTTATTAAAGCTCGTCTATACTAATCACAGCGAGAATACACCTAAAGTAATATTCGCTAAGGTGGCCAGCCTGAGAAAACATTGTGAGATATACGACAGGGTCGCCATCTCGGTGCGGCACCAGGTAGTATGTTGTCACGGCAGCTCCAATAAATGAAAAATACTATAAACAGAGACTGTGTACAATCAACAAACAATTTTGTAAAGTGTCAGCCCTTCTTCCCTAATACCGCGACAATGTATGTAAGGCTAGATGCATTCTCACGGTAATTAGAAACGCATACCGGTTTCTTTCTTATTAAAGCTCGTCAGTATACTGGTTTCTCTCTTATCAAAACTCAACAGTGTGCTATATTGATAACAGCGATAATACACCTAAATAAAATCTGCTAAGGTAGCCAGCCTGCGAAAACATTGTGAGATCTACGACAGGATCCCCATCTTTGTTTGGATAATTTATCCGATCTTATTTAAGGTGTATTCTCGCTGTAGATGTATAGACGAGCTTTAATAAGAGCGACACGGGTATGCGTTTCTAATTATGGTGATAATATATCTAGCCTTACATACGTTGTGCAGGTATTAGGGAAGAAAGGGGTAGGGCTGACAATTTACAAAATTGTTAACTGATTGTACACAGTCTCTCTGCACAATATTTTGTGTTTATAGGAGCTGCCGTGACAACATACTACCTGTTTCCGCACCGAGATGGCGACACTGTCTTACATCTCACAGTGTTTTCGCAGGCTGGCTACCTTATCAGATATTACTTTAGGCGTATTCTCGCTGTAATTAGTATAGCGCACTGACGAGCTTTAATAAGAGAGAAAGCGGTGTACGTTTATAATTATGGAGAGAATGCATCTAGCCTAACATACATTGTCTCGGTATTAGGAACGAAAGAGCCAGAGCTGACCAATTACAAAAATTGTTGGTTGGTTGTACACAGTCTCTGTTTATAACATTTTGTGTTTATTGGAGCTGCCGTGACAACATACTACCTGGTTTCGCACCGAGATCGCGACCCTGCCGTACATCTTACAATGTTTTCCCAAATTTATTTAAATAATAAAACTAAAATAAAAATGACAAATGACGTGTTTAATATGTTTACGTGATGTGTGTCAGTATTTAACATGAAAATAGAATCAAACAATAAAAATAATAACTGACAACAATTATAACAATAAAATAACGAAACAATAACATCAATAAATTAGCCCCTATACAACGAAAATATCGTCACACCTCAATCTATTGTTTTATTTAATTAGTATCTAATTATTAGGAAGAGCTTCCAAGAAAGGGTAATTCATTAGATCATTTTTCTCATTTAAAGCAAGCTATCTATTGCCTTGTACGTGTTTTTTACTTCTAAACCCTAAACAAACTTTAATTTGGGCCGTTCTTCAAATTACAAATATACCTAGTGTATTTTTAAAATGTATTGAATTTCCCATTTAAAAAGCATTACTTTTTGCAATCATCTCATTTTTTATTTCATGTTATCTGTACTTTCGCGTAATAGCCTTGTCATAGCACAGGAAGCAATTGTTTATTAGTTCATTATGCCGACGACTGTGCCAATGGAAGTGGTATGGTGTTGAGTGTTGCCGTTGACAGCGGTGTTCGAGTGTTCGGAATTTTACTGGCCGAGATTTGCCGATCGCTAGTACGTTTTATCCTCCTGTAATTGGATTATTTGGTTTTGTGCTATGTGTCAATCTACGCATGGCAGCTAAGTAGTTGTCCGTCTTTGTCAGGTATTGGACCTTAATCACTTAAGTGGTATCGACTCATGTCTTTCAGATTTAATTTGAAAAAAGCTCCAAATTTTGTGAACCAAATTACTTCAAATTTACAACGGAAATTTATTTACACAATTTGTAGCTACATATAAAGTATCAGTTAGGTTACTCCAATACTTTCAAAAATATTACGTTTTTAAACATATTTTTGTATATTTTTGTTATAGCTGATTTACAAATTTGTCCGCGGCCTACACAAAGTGAAGATATGTGCCAAGTTTCGTTCAAATCAGTTGAGTATTTTTGAGTTATCGCTCGGATTCGTATATATATATATATATATATATATATATATATATATATATATATATATATATATATATATATATATATATATATATATACATAGAAAATTTTAAACGGACCTTGATTTTGGATTCTAGGGACCCAAATTCGTGCTCATCTGAAAAAAAGCCGAAAGCTTTTCATAGTGATCCCTCTATTAGCGAATTTTTCTTGATGACAATTCGCTAATAAAACTTACTACGTCACTAGATTCAACGTAAAAAGTTCTAAAAGGTTTCATTTTACCTTTTTGACGACGTTTATTTACAGAATTTGTAGCTACATGTAAAGTCTCATTTAAGTTTCGCCAATACTTTCAAAAATATATCGTTTTTAAAAATATTTTTGTATATTTTTTGGGGAAAGAAATGTTCCTTATAGCTGGTTTACGAACTCGTCTGCGGTCTCAACAAAGCAGTGGCGATTTCTCCTAGTGAGCTAGGTGTGCGCGCACACCCTAAAATATAATTCAAATGTGCACAGTTAAATATGTTTTATTTCTTTTTCCCTTAGTCTTAATACACTACATATGTTATGACAATCGATTTATTTTACTTATTTGATTTCATAAATAGTCGGTTAATAGTGACTTGGAATGAAGTCGGCACCACGTCTTCATTCAGAAAATATGAGTAGGTCAATAGCAACTGGGAATGAATTCGGGTTAGGTGTGCGTTGTTATTTCCGAAGAACTTCACTCGACAGAGCTGTATTGGTATACAATACAGTCCCCCACCCACGTGTTTAAAATAGTAAGGAAATACCATTCGTTTTAACACTGCAGTGAGCGGTAAAAATATCGCTCAAGACAAATGAATGGAACGCCGGTTTAACAAACGTTGTGATAGCATTATTTACAAACATTACAACTGCGCTTGCCTGGACCACAGTATTCTAGAATCAAAGACTATAATACATTTTAGTAAATTTTCGTAGAAAAAATTCACTAATGGGGAGATCTCGACTTTTGAATTTTGAAAATATATATATATATATATATATATATATATATATATATATATATATATATATGTACATTTACTGTTAATAATTTTTAAAACCACCACTAACAGCAACCCGTTACCGCACACCCGAACATTTTGGTCAGGAGACGCCACTGCAACAAAGTGAAGATATGTGCCAAGTTTCTAATATACAAGGGATACCTGAAAATGCAATACTTTCAATATCGCCTTGCAGCTCAGAAACTCAGGGAGCGGTGACAATTTGTTCCGTTTCACCAAAAAGTAGCTACAGTCCGCGAAAAACGCAAGATTCTATCTTTAGTGATAACGGAGATAACCAGCAATTGCAACCAAAATGGGACATCCTGTACATCTAAGTTAGATTTAGACATATACTTATAATAGAAAGCTTTCGAACAACAAAAATAAAATTTATATGTAATAATTTTAGGTTATGTTTATACAATGGAGACATTTACTGACTTCGAAAATTCATTTTTTTTTGCTCACAACACAAGCTTGACTGAAATATAAAACTTCTGGACGCAGCAAGTGCGTTATGGTAGTGAATTTTCATAAAAATGTTTTTAATAGCAAACATGTTTTTTTAAGAAAGCAGGCACCAATCTATATAGTAGAAACAATGTGCCATGTTTCATCAAAATAACTTTATTGTTTGAAAATGTACAAAAATTTCCGAAAGTAAACTTAAATCGTTCCAGAAAAACTGGTTTCTTGCTCAACCTTATAGGTTAATAGCAAATTGAGCTATTCAAATTTGAAGCATTTAATGAAAATTTCTTTTCTTACAAAGAATTTTGGTAGGTAGCTTACCTATGATGACATAAACCGGCCTACTAAATTGGTTGCCCTTACTTTGTTAATTCCGGAGATATAAATTTTTTTCGAATGAAAACTCAAAATTTTCCCGGAAAACCTCGTCCGATTTTCCTCACTAACGAACTTAACGAATTCATTTACAAACGGAAGGTATGTGCCAAATTTTATCAAAATCAGCCCTTTATTTTTTGAGTTATCGGTGTGATACATATATATATATATATATATATATATATATATATATATATATATATATATATATATATATATATATATATATATACATATGTGTCACACCTATAACTTAAAAAATAATGGACCGATTTTGATAAAACTTGGTGAGTACCTTCCTTTCGCAAGTGGCTTGGATAAGTTCGTTATCCAGGAAAATCCGCGGAGGTTTTCCCGGAAAACCTCGTCCGATTTTCCTCACTAACGAACTTAACGAATTCATTTACAAACGGAAGGTATGTGCCAAATTTTATCAAAATCAGCCCTTTATTTTTTGAGTTATCGGTGTGATATATATATATATATATATATATATATATATATATATATATATATATATATATATATATATATATATATATATATATGTATCACACCGATAACTCAAAAAATAAAGGGCTGATTTTGATAAAATTTGGCACATACCTTCCGTTTGTAAATGAATTCGTTAAGTTCGTTAGTGAGGAAAATCGGACGAGGTTTTCCGGGAAAATTTTGAGTTTTCATTCGAAAAAAATTTATATCTCCGGAATTAACAAAGTAAGGGCAACCAATTTAGTAGGCCGGTTTATGTCATCATAGGTAAGCTACCTACCAAAATTTAGCTCTGTAGGTTAAAGGACAAAAAAGTTACAGGCATTTAAAAAAAAAATTTGGGTTTTCCTCAAAACGTCAAATTCGTGACTTAAAATGTCAAAATTGGTAATATTTAGGCAATGATCCTGAAATTAATATGAGCTATGGAAAGAAAATATCTCAAGAAGAATGTTTTATAAAGCCTGAACTTTAGTTTCAATCGTCATTTTCCTTCATTTTACTGAAATATTTCCAGAATAGACCCTTTCTCTGATGCTTTGGCAGTAGTGTTGGCTATAGAGTTTATAGTTTAATGGTATATCATTTTTGTCGAATTTTCGTAAAAAATCTTAAAAGCTCAATATATCCGTTATTATGCAAGTTACGAAAAAATGGTATACATTAATTATAGGGAGTATTGAGCTACACCTTAAAAAATATTTCCACAATTACAGGCTGGCTCATAAGTCGTTGGTGATTCAAAATTATTTTTTTAATCGAACATGCCCTATGTTATTGCATTTTTGCATTTTCCATCGAAATATAATACATCTTTGTAAGAAAAGAAATTTTCATTAAATGCTTCAAATTTGAATAGCTCAATTTGCTATTAACCTATAAGGTTGAGCAAGAAACCAGTTTTTCTGGAACGATTTAAGTTTACTTTCGGAAATTTTTGTACATTTTCAAACAATAAAGTTATTTTGATGAAACATGGCACATTGTTTCTACTATATAGATTGGTGCCTGCTTTCTTAAAAAAACATGTTTGCTATTAAAAACATTTTTATGAAAATTCACTACCATAACGCACTTGCTGCGTCCAGAAGTTTTATATTTCAGTCAAGCTTGTGTTGTGAGCAAAAAAAAAATGAATTTTCGAAGTCAGTAAATGTCTCCATTGTATTAACATAACCTAAAATTATTACATATAAATTTTATTTTTGTTGTTCGAAAGCTTTCTATTATAAGTATATGTCTAAATCTAACTTAGATGTACAGGATGTCCCATTTTGGTTGCAATTGCTGGTTATCTCCGTTATCACTAAAGATAGAATCTTGCGTTTTTCGCGGACTGTAGCTACTTTTTGGTGAAACGGAACAAATTGTAACCGCTCCCTGAGTTTCTGAGCTGCAAGGCGATATTGAAAGTATTGCATTTTCAGGTATCCCTTGTATTTTAGAAACTTGGCACATATCTTCACTTTGTTGCAGTGGCGTCTCCTGACCAAAATGTTCGGGTGTGCGGTAACGGGTTGCTGTTAGTGGTGGTTTTAAAAATTATTAACAGTAAATGTACATATATATATATATATATATATATATATATATATATATATATATATATATATATATATATATATATATATATATATATATATATATATATATATATATATATATATATATATATATATATATATATATATATATATATATATATATATATATATATATATATATATACCTAATACCGTTTAAACAACAATTTTAAACTGCATATATACGATGAGTTACCATTGCAGTTTGTATTTTCAAAAAAATGTAAATATTTCCAAAAGTATTAAACTTAGATATAGGGATAGCTAATAAATGTCAACTTAAAAATCTAGCAGAAATTTAAAACTAAATTACTATACAGAATGCCCTATTTAAAACAACTAAGTTAATATCAGTTTCCGGTGTAACCGGAAGTCAACATGTCGTAAATTATTAGCATCAAATGAAGCATCCTTTGAAATTGTGACGCAAAAATGTTAGGTGCTCAGCTACACATAGTTTAAGAAATATTGCAATAGGCCACTCACTATTATTGACCCCCTATATTCAAAAATAGAAAGGGTGGGTATATGAACTTATTTCGACTATTTAGCTAAAGCAAAAGTAGCAGTTTATAAGCCTATAACTCTTGTATTTATTATTAAAGTTCCGCCTTTTGTTATCACTTTTTATTAAGTTTGATTAGAGATAAGAAACAGTTTAAAGGAAACGTCTACATTGACATAAATTGGCTTTTTATATCATTTTATTTTGGTTATATAGGTTTTGGTACTGACTTTGACACCATGGCAAGTAGTCGATATTTGTAAAGTCGGAAGACCTAAAGACCTAGAATTTACCAGTCCAATAAGGATAAATGTGATTGGATCTGCGATTTCAGAGAAACAAATTAGGATCTTTAAAAAACTGGTGCCAGAAGCAGACATATTTTCAACTTATGCGATGACGGAGGCAACAGGTTTGATCACAGTATATCAAGTATTAGACAAGAGACATCGAGAGCTAATGAAGGAAAAACTAACTAGTTGTGGTCTACCTGTTCCTGGAATATCCTATAAGGTATGAATAACAACTATAATAATTATAACATTTCATCTTAGTCCAAAGACAATATGGCCTTATTGTGGCCACATCGCAAGTTTCTCCGCGTACGCGACGGAATGCGTGAGCTTGGGTTGGTCTTTGATAATTAGCAACGTATTTAGATTTTATTAGAATTATAATCTGTTATCAATTAATTTGTTTATATTGCAGGGTATTATTGTGTTTTGGTCTTGCCATCGACTTCAAGCAGATTAGTAGGTGGCGCATATAATATTTTATTGAATTTAGTTTTGTCTTTTTATTTAAACCTGTAACCCAGTTATATTGTAGCTTTTTAGTGCCTATTTTAAAGTCGGTTTAATTTTTTTCAAGTTTGTTTATTTTAATATTTTTAGTGTATATATACGTACGTGGTAAGTGCAGTATTACAGTGGAACATTAAGTTATATAAATTGTAAGAGGATGTCCCTCGATTTCTCTGGGATGTCACCATCACATACTGGCGAAAATGGGACCACCTCAGGAGTATACCCTTCCTAACAAAATTTTTTTTTTTAAACTTGCTCCACAATTGACATAAATATCGGTGAACACATATAAAAAATAATTTTGAGGATTTCTCTCGATCCCCTGAGATTCCATCATATGATCCCGACTTGGTGAAAATGAGACCACCTCAAGGGTACACCCGTTCAAACAAGACACTATATTTTTTAAATTGGTCTACAATTGACCAGAAGATCGGTAAACATATATAAAAAATAATGTTTGAGAATTTTCCTCGATTTACATGAGACCCCATCATCAGATCCTGACTTGCTGACAACTTGGGACCACTTCAACAGTATACCCGTTAAAACAACAAAATATTTTTAAAAATTGGTGCACAATTGACGACAATATCGTTGAGCATACATAACAAATATTTTTTAAGATTTTACTCTATTTCCCTGAGATTACATCATTAGATCCTGACTTGGTGAAAATGAGACCACTCTTAAAAATAAAACAAAAGGTTCAAAATTGGTCCACAATTCTCGACAATATCGGTGAACATGAAGAGTTCTCTGAGATTCCATTATCAGATCTTGACTTCGTAAAAATGGGACAACCTCACGAGTATACCCTTTCAAACCAAAAAAGGTTTCCTAAAATTGGTCAACAATTTACAAAAATATCGGTAAACATAAATAAACATTTTCTTTTGAGGCTATCCACCGATTTTCCTAAGATTCCATTATCAGATCCTGGCTAGGTTAAAAGGGAACCACCTCAAGAGTATACCCTTTGCAACAAAAAATATTTCTTAAAGTTGGTTTACAATTAACGAAAATATCGGTGAACAGACATAAAAAACACATAGACGAACATACAAGAAAAAAAAATTTTGAGGATTTATTAGATTTTTCTGAGAGTCCATTACCTCAGAAGTATACCCTTTCAAACAAAAAAATATTCTCTAAAATGGGTCCACAATTGACGAAAATAGCGGTGAACATACATAAAAAACTAGTGCTGCAAATTGAATCATAACTTCCACATATCTGTCATAATCTACTCTGTCCAGAAATACATTCTCATGAAATAAATTCAGGGTCCATGACTTCATCACAAAGAAAATATTCGTATTGCTGTACCCATAAACTCCTGAAACGTTATATTACTCGAGTCTTAACAAAAAAAATATAAATTTTCACTAAATCACCGCCCATTTATCCCCTACCCCCTGAAGCGATCTTACCCAAAAACCATTAAAAGCGTTTATTGGTCAAGTTCTAACTGGATACCAAATTTGAGGATTGTATCTCAATTCATAAGAAAGTTATTCCGCCTACTAACAGACAGGCGAACAGACCGACAACAAAATTTCGTTCCAGAATCAAGTTTTCTATATAATTTGAGACTTTATCGTCGTTTTAGTAAAAAAAGAATTTGAAGTTTCTGTCACCGATATTCCACCCCACGCATTTAACCCCTAATTTAATTTCAGCACAGAATACCAGATGTTTCACGCAGTTGAAAGGTTTCTAATAAACAAACCCTAAACTCAAGTTTAACGAAAAAATGTCAATTTTCACCAAATCATCTCCCATTTATCCCCTACCCACTGTAGCTGTTTTACTCAAAAATAATCCGAACCGTTCGTTTGCCAGGTGCTGACTGTACGAAATTTGAGGACGATATCTCAATAAGTTTTAAAGTTTTCGTGGCTACTAACAGCCAGACATACAGACCGACAGACAAAAAAATGCGTTCCCAAATCATGTTTTCTACATGTTTTGACAGTTTTTACGACGTTAAACGAAAAAAAATAATTGAAATTTGTGTCGCAGATGGTATAGTTCCAAAGTTTTGACGATGTGAAAGTAATACAGACAGACGAACAATGAATTTGGTTAACAAATTAATAATATTAGTTAAATAGTTATACAATAAAAATTTCTGGACGCAGCAAGTGCGTTATGGTAGTGAATTTTCATAAAAATGTTTTTAAAAGCAAATATGTGTTTTTTTTTCAGAAAGGAGGCATTAAATTTGATTACCAGTATAACATATATAGTAAATACCATGTGCCATGTTTCATCAAAATAACTTTATTGTTTGAAAACGTACCAAAATTTCCGAAAGTAAACTTAAAGTGTAACCGAAAAAATCCGTTTCTTGGTCAACCTTATAAGTAATAGCAAATTGAGCTTTTCAAATATGAAGTCTTTAATCAAAATTTGTTACCATAACGCACTTGCTGCGTCCAGAATTTCTTTACTTACAAACATGCATTATATTTCGATGGAAAATGCAAAAATATAAGGCGTTTTCGACTAAAAAAAATTTATTTGTATCACCAACGACTTATGGGCCAGCCTGTGATTGTAGAAAGATTTTTTTAAGATGTAGCTCAAGACACCTCATAATTAATATATACAATTATTTCATATCTTGTAGAATAAGGGATATATTGAGCTTTATTGATTTTTTACGAAAATTCGACAAAAGTTATATACCATTAAACGATAAACTCTATAGATAAGACTCCTGTCAAGCATCAGAGAAAGCATTTAATAAAATGAAGGACAATGACGGTTGAAACTAAGACTTCAAGGTTTGCAAAACATACTTCTTGAGACATTTTCTTTTCACAGCCCGTATTAGATTCAAGTTCTTTGCCTAAATGTTGCGAATTTTGACGTTTTAAATTGTCACTTTAAAGTTTTGAGGAAAACCTCAATTTATTTTTCTTTAAATGCCCATAACTTTTTTGTCTTTTGACCTACAGTGCTAAATTTTGGTAGGTAATTTACCTATATCGATATAAAACGATATGCCGAATTTTGTTGCCCTTACTTTGTTATTTCTGGAGATATGATTTTTTTTCTAAAGAAAACACGAATATTCCAGGAAAACCTCGGCCGATTTTCCTGGATAACAAACTTATCCAAGCCACTTACAAAAGGAAGGTATTCACCAGATTTTGTTAAAATGGGCACTTTATTTTTTGAGTTATCGGTGTGATACATACATACGTACACACACACACACACACACACACACACACACACACACACACACACACACACACACACACACACACACACACACACACACACACACACACACACACACACAGATATATATATATATATATATATATATATATATATATATATATATATATATATATATATATATATAAATCGAAACTGACCCCGGATATGTGTTCTAGGGGGCCTAATTAGCGCTCATTTAAAGAAATGTTTTCAAAATTCAAAAGTCGGGATCTCTTTATTAGTGAATCTTTTTAAAGAAAATTCACTAATTAGAATATGCTATTGCCTTATTTAGCATTGTTTTATTTACACACTTCTGAGTCATGTGCAGAGGATTCAAATAAACTCCATATGTTGATCCCCAACATGACATTCCATAACACAATATGGACTAGAACAACATATCATACACCAGAAGTAAAGTCGTTAGATTGGAAATGCTACGTAGCATATAGAAAATATATATGAATTTTCTAAGTCTTGTGTAAGAATTATAATGCTAAAGGCCGAATTCGCACTAGATCTAAGACAATGGCGGCTCGTGACTTTGGGAGTGGGTGAAGCAGAATCCACGCGGCCCCAAAGGGGTAGTTCAGGGAGGCGAAGACTCCCTCTGCACCGCAGACGTAATTTTTCTGAACTTTCAAGGTCACGCGTTCTCCTGGCCCTTCAGTATTTAAATGCTAAATCCACTTGTACAAAAATATAGACTTTCACAAGGAATAATTTTTGGAATAATGACCACAAATACTCGATGAGAGGACATAAATAAATAAATTTATTATTAGTTACATTATTTTGGTCACACTGTACACGCACGAACACGGTAATATAATTCGACGCGTATTATGAAAATTTGTTTATAGTGGGAGGAGCTACAAGCATTTTTTCTAATTGAACGCCCTTCTGTTTTTTATAACTTGCTATTTTGTATCTAATATTTTATTATTTTGAAACTATCCTTTTATAGGTGATAATAAACAAATCAATTCCACTTACCAAAAAGAAACATCAAAAATCCAGCTTTTCAAATCTGTAAATACGACACATCCGGATCATTTAACGGCAACATGGTAAAAATAAAAATACGTATCTGACGATCTGACTAAATCTAAATAAACGACGGAGTAATATTTGAAATAGGCTTAGAATTCTGCATCACTTTTGTTGCCATAATAAACACCAACTCAACAACGCGCGTGCCGTTGCCATGATATCCGTCGCATGTAAGGGATACGACATCGATGCAGCATTTGTATATGGACGATTCTGGCTTGGTTCAGTCCTAAGTTGCTCGTTGTTCTGCAATAGTGTGTGCTCTGCAACACGTAATACGCTGCACTTTGGGGCATGTTGTAAAACATTCATTTAGGGAATCAGGAGCTTCCAAATTATATCGTACTATAAAATACTACAAAAATACATTATTAACTGCGGCGCAAGGCGTTTTTTATGTGGTTATACCAAATGAATTTGAGAGAGTGAAAACAATTAAAATTATGGTGGATTTTGATTAAAAAAGTCTAGCTTAACCGAAAAATATAGGTGAAGCAGCGCTTCACCTGCGTCAACTGACGAGACGCCACTGATCTAAGAATAGTCTCTAATTACAGTCCTTGCTTAAAATATTTGCACCTCATATCACCGATATGTAACTCGCATAAGATATAAGCTTGCAGCGGCTCTCAATTTTTTTAGGATATCATTTATGTAAATCAAGAATTTCACAGGACCTAATATGGATTCCTCAGGGACCCCATATTTTATTATTTGCAGACTACTCACTAAATGACGTATTTTTACTAACTGCTGCTTCCCATACAAGTAGTTTTGAAATAATACCGGACTTACATCCCTTACACCCATCCGGTATGGATTTTGCAGCAATAAGTCATTATTTTTACAGTATCAAAAGCTTTATAAAGGTCTAAAAATACCCAAGCTATTCTCTGTTAATGTAAGTACAATTTGGAGAATCCAATTCATCACAATACAGTTTTCAGACCTGACAATCGTTTCGTTGGCGTCATCACAGGGATGATTTATCAAAATTAGACTAAACGTTTGAGCAAAGTTCTTCGGTAGAATAGTATTTCCTGAATCTAATCAATTAATAGATATTAAATAATTTTTATTCAAACCTTCAGTAAGCCGCATATAGACAGTTTAATAAATTTTCTTTACGAATGTGCTGAGTAAGTTAATGGGTCTATGTTTGTTAAAAAAATTGCTTTTCCCTCTAATTGTTTTCTCGTTTTAATTCAAGCACATTTTAATTCCTCTTTTTATTGTTGAGCTTTATTTTTATCATCTACATTTTATAAGATTCACTTTTTTTGGAGCCTTATTTCGCCCCATTTATTACAGCGACCCCAGTAGTAGACAGATCGAGGCCTTCGAATTCCCTACTTTCATATTTCTTTATCCTATTAATAATTGATTGAAAACGAGAGTTGAAAGAACGAGTTTTGATAAATTCTTTACGCGGTTCAATTCAAATCAAGCATATCTTGAGAAATACTTAGTTTTAAACCACACGCATACATACACACACACAAATATATATATATATATATATATATATATATATATATATATATATATATATATATATATATATATATATATATATATATATATAATAACACCACAGTAGACAAACTCCGCACCAAGAAGTCTTAGGCGTGTGCAGGGGGAGCTTACATACACATATAGACAAAGGACACCAGCCATCACTCATCAGAAGCTGGCCCTTCCACAATCGAGTGAAAAAGACCGACTGTCTGAATACGGGACTCAAAGCCGCTACCTCCTAGTCCAATTCGAGAGGTTACTCACCTCGTGAACTGAGATATTCAGCCTCTTTATATATATATATATATATATATATATATATATATATATATATATATATATATATATACATATATATATATATATATATATATATATATATATATATATATATATATATATATATATATATATATGTGTTATTCAAAAAAGCCGAGACACGATGTTTTCAATCCTACTCACGACAACATACGACTTTTCTAAATTTGGTTTAGATATGGCAATAAAACCATTAGACAATGGGGTTAGATGTCCAAATCCTTATATGTGAATTTTTCAAAGCTTTTTAAATATTTTAACCTTATTAACTGTTCGCTCCTCGTATAGTGTAAAAGCAGTGGAATTTATAATCTTTATTTTGCGATAAGAAGAACAGACCAGAATTCCACGAATCGGCAAGAAGAACACAACTTAAGTAGTCAGCAACGCAAAACCGCGATATCGTAGAGTACCGCTACCTTAAAATTATATGTGTGTGTGATACAGTCAAACCAGCCTTAACAAATCCATTAAACGCACCAGCAACCCAGGATAGCCTTTTCCGGGACACGCACGAGTTTCTGTGAGTCCAGTACTCGACAAGAGAAGAAATTCACAAAGGTAAGTGGCTTTTTGGTCATTCACGAGTTTGCATCAATTTCCACTGCTTTTGCCCCTTCTCTTTTCATTAAAAACGTTACTTAATTAACAAACGCAAATTACAGTCCACTTTGTTCGTAATAGCCCGCTTAACGCCTATTTCTTCGCCCGCTCTAGCCCATTTCTTGGTCCTTCGAGCCGGATAGTTTTTTTGTCTCGGAAATAATACGCAAGTAAATTTGGCTATTCAACTTTGTTAATTTTGAAAATAACTAAAGCGCGCTGGTTTAGCTGTATTCAATTCAGATTTTAAATTAATTTCCCGCAATTTTAATGTATATATCTGGGCTAGAGCGGGCGAAGAAATAGGCGTTAAGCGGGCTATTACGAACAAAGTGGACTGTAATTTGCGTTTGTTAATTAAGTAACGTTTTTAATGAAAAGAGAAGGGGCAAAAGCAGTGGAAATTGATGCAAACTCGTGAATGACCAAAAAGCCACTTACCTTTGTGAATTTCTTCTCTTGTCGAGTACTGGACTCACAGAAACTCGTGCGTGTCCCGGAAAAGGCTATCCTGGGTTGCTGGTGCGTTTAATGGATTTGTTAAGGCTGGTTTGACTGTATCACACACACATATAATTTTAAGGTAGCGGTACTCTACGATATCGCGGTTTTGCGTTGCTGACTACTTAAGTTGTGTTCTTCTTGCCGATTCGTGGAATTCTGGTCTGTTCTTCTTATCGCAAAATAAAGATTATAAATTCCACTGCTTTTACACTATACGAGGAGCGAACATCCCGCCCGGCCAAAATGGCTGCTATAAGCAAGACATTTTTCTACACAAAAAAAAATAATTAACGCGAAGGAGAAGCGATAACATGCGGCGGATAAGAAAAAAGAGAACAAGAAACAAAATAAATGATTATCCCGGTTAGCAAGAATCCACAAAACAATAAAAAGACTTAAAATAAAAATTAAATTAAATTAGAAACAAATACTACTACTACTAGTCATTAGTTGGCAACGGGCACAACTTCACCAAAGGGCGACGAAGGATACCATTCGAGGTCTTTACAATAGCAGCTCTTACGACACCATCAGGACCAGGAATTAGAGACAATAGACGACCTAGTAGCCATTTAGAAGGCGGAAGTTTTTCAGCTTTCACGGCCACCATCGCCCCAATAGTAGGAAGAGCACCAGCGTCAAGCCACTTGCTTCGTTGTTGTAGGGTGTGAAGGTACTCCTTGTGCCAGCGAATCCAAAAATCATGGTGCATACGTTGGAGAAGTTGCCATCTTGACAGACGAGTTAAGGGGACAGACGACAAATCGGGAGTTGGAAGCGTAGAAACTGGCTCCATATGAAGAAAGTGTCCAGGAGTTAAAGCGTGAATGTCATCGATATCCGAACTCATGGGATTTAAAGGTCGGGAGTTCAAGACAGATTCTATAAGCGTCAGGACAGTGTAGAATTCTTCGTACGATAGGATTTGTTGGCCAACAACACGAGAGAGATGAGATTTTACACTCTTGATACCAGATTCCGAAAGACCACCGAAATGTGGTGCAGAAGGGGGGTTGAAATGCCAATGGATTCCTTCCCTAGCAGTTGCATCAGAAAAAATGCGTTTAAGCTCCTTGGCGGAGCCAACGAAATTTGTACCACAATCACTATAGAGATTATCACATCGACCACGACGAGCAATAAATCGTTGGAGGGCAGCGAGAAAAGCGTCAGTCGAAAGACTACAGGCAGGTTCTAGATGTATAGCCTTAGTCGCGAAACACACAAAGAGGCAAATATATGCCTTAGAGGTTTTAGCACCTCGGTATCGATTCATAGTGATCGCGAATGGACCACCAAAATCTACCCCAGTATGCGAGAATGGTTTGACTTGCGAAACTCGAGAAAGGGGTAAGTCACCCATAGGTGGCTGATAAGGTTGAGGCTTTATTTTCCAACATGGCATACATTTCGAAATAACAGTGTTTATGGCACGTCTTGCAGACAAAATCCAAAAATTCTGACACAACAAAAAATGAAGAGTGCGAGGGCCAATATGAAGATACCTTTTATGGTATTGTTCAATTAAAAGCACCGTGAGTCGGCACTTTTGTGGAAGTAAGAGCGGATGCTTTCGCTCATAAGACAAACTTGAGTGAGTCAAGCGACCACCTACACGCAAAAGACCAGTACTGTCTTGAAATACGGCGAGTTTTCTCCAGGACTTAGGGAATTTTTTACTAGATAACTCCTTTTCAAAGTAGACCGCTTGAGTGCGCTTGACCAGAAGGGTCAGAGCATCATGAAGCTCTAACCGAGATAGCGGTCCAAATTTCGCAATAGAAGAATGTCTAGAATTAAAAGCGAAGCGTAATACGTATGACAAAATAGACTGTATGTAATGTAAAGAAGAATGATTTTCTAACAAATCATCAAGCAGATTTTCTTCACCTGTAAATGTTAAAAGCGAAACTGTCCTTTCCTCAACAGAGACCTCTTCAGACTGGAGCTCTGAAGACGGGGAGTAGGCAGACAGCTCAGAACGACATAGTAGCGATGGACCATTGAACCAAATATCATGGGCGAGAAATTGAGAAGGATGAACACCTCGAGAGGCGATATCGGCGGGATTATTAGCAGAATCTATATAATGCCAAAATTCAGAAGAAACCCTTTCGTGAATGTAGGCAACTCGATTTGCCACAAAGGTTTTCCAACGATGAGGCGAAGATTTGATCCAACTCAAGACGATTTGCGAATCTGACCAGGCAAAAATTCTTTCGAAAGTCATGCGAGTCTGATAAACGTTCAGAAGAAACGATAGGAGTTTCGCCAACAAAACTGCACCACACAGTTCTAGCCTAGGAATGGTTAGTTTCTTAACCGGAGCGACTTTGGTTTTAGAGCAAACAAACTGAACAAAAACTGTTTTGTCAGGGCGGAGGCATCGTATATAAACAACGGCAGCGTAACCCTTTTCAGAAGAGTCACAGAACCCATGTAATTCATAACCACATCCAGAATGAGGTGGAAGGATTTTTCTAGGAATGCGTAAATTGCTTAGTAAACCGAGTTCATTTCGATAACGGTTCCAAGCCTCAACAATATGCGAGGGCGGGGTTTGGTCCCAATCTAATTTAGAAGTCCACAGCGACTGGATTAGAATCTTTTGAAAAATAGTAATAGGCGAAAGAAATCCAAGCGGGTCAAAGATTCTGGCCAGTTCCGAGAGCATGTTGCGTTTCGTACAGGGTTTCCCCAACGGCGAGACTGAGAAAAAGAATGTATCCTCAGAGGGACTCCACTGCAGACCGAGAATTTTTAAAGGAGTGTCGTTTGCCAGTGAACCAAAAATAAGCGGATTTTGCGACAAATGTTCCGGAGGTAAATGTGAAAGTAATGCGGAACAGTTACTAGACCATTTTCTAAGCTCAAAGCCGCCTCGTTCAAAAAGCGAGATCAGCTCTGACTGTAAAAGCTTTGCGTCTTCATAAGAAGAGCAGCCGGTTACAACATCATCAACATAAGTGTCGTTTAAAATGGCGGCAGAAGCTAGCGGGTAAGAGCCCCCTTCGTCATTCACTAACTGATGAAGAGTGCGTATCGCGAGAAAGGGGGATGGCGTTAGTCCATATACAAGCGTAACCAGGTTATAGTCCACCAAAGGTTCATCAGAAGCAAACCTCCAAACAATTCTTTGATAATCATGCTGTGATTGGTCGACAAGAATGTTACGATACATCATTTTGATGTCAGCACACAAGACATAATTATGAAGGCGAAAGTGACACAGAATTGTGGCAATATCTTGTTGTAGTTTTGGTCCAGTATGTAGACAATCGTTAAGAGAGCTTTGGTTGGGAAGTTTCGCCGAACCATTAAAAACTACCCTGAGTTTAGTAGACAAGCTATTTGGTTTCAAAATGCAATGATGCGGAATATAATATGCGTCGGGAGAATCTTTATTGTCATAAACACGTTTCATGTGGCCTAGTTCCAAATATTCTCTCATAAAAGCAGAATATTGGGTATACAAGTCCATGTTTCTAGCAAGGCGGCGTTCCAGGGAAAGAAATCTTTGGACGACGAGGTCGCGAATGCCAGGAAAAATAGGCAGCGACTCAGATTTAAATGGGAGCGAAACGATATATTTGCCAGAAGGAGAGCGAGATATTTTAGTCTTAAAATGATGTTCACAAAAAATATCTTCATTAGAGTGATGCGACGAAGTCGGAACACTTTCCACTTCCCAAAAATCCCTAAGGGTGCGATCGAGATTTGATTCAAAGTTACTGCACAAGAAAGAAGAGACAGCAGAAGAATGAACTGTGTTGCCAATCTTACCCATGAGCACATAACCAAAGACGGTGTTGACGGCATCAGGTTGACCTTCCCCACCGGAAATGCGTCCATTTAAAAGGATTTTAGAAAAAACGTCGGCTCCTAACAATATATCGACCTGACCTGGACGATTAAAATGGCGATCAGCCAATTTTAAATTGCGAATGTGAGACCAATTGGAAGAGCAAATAGCGGTTGCTGGCAAATTATCACAAATGGCGTTCAAGATCAATGCGTCGACAGTAAAATTGAAAGAATCTTGACCAACCGGTCTTCCAGTGAGCGTTACACAACCACTCTGAGAAGAAGTCTGCATAGATGCCAGTCCTTTGATTGCAAACATGCAGTTTTGCTTAGGCAACCCCAAACGCTTAAAAGCCCTTTGCGAGATAAAAGACATCATACTACCTCCATCCAAAAGGCATCTCATAATCTGATAATTTCCATGGTTATCAAGAACTTCAATCAGCGCAGTGGCCAATAAGACCGTGGTTTGATTAGATACAATCCCAGAAGCAGCAAAGACCTGCTCTTGGTCGAGCGGAGCGGAAGGAACTGGAGATCTGGAAGGGTTATTACACACTGGCGACGGAATAGGCGCGGAGCTTTTATCAAAATGCAAGAGCGTATGATGACGCTGACCACACTTGCGACAGGACCTGGTAGATTTGCATTTGTTAAGATAATGTAGGCTACTTAAACAGTTGTGGCAAAGACGAGAAGATTTAACAAAATTATAGCGATCTTTTGGAGTTTTATTACAAAATGAGGAGCAATTATAAATAGAATGCGAAGAATCTTTGCAAAACACACAAGTATGTAAGATAGATTTACAATTTAAATTATCAGCGAAAAAAGCGGAAGTTCGAGGCGTTGGTCTAGCTTGCGATTTGTCAGAATATTTCTTTTGAGAGTGCGAAAGGAATGACTTCTGATTCATAGCATCACCAGCGATACAATATTTATTTAGAAAGTCAAGCAATCGCGTAAATGTAGGGACCTCGGTGGAAGCGTGGTCTAACTCAAATTTCGTCAACATGTTCCTGTCAAGGCGTTTTGACACCAACATAAACATAACAAAGTCCCATTGGTCTGTAGGAAAGCCTAAAGTGTTTAAAGCAGAAAGATTTTCCGAAATAATGTCTAGCGAATTGCGAATATTGACGTGGTCATCAGAATTAAATTTCGAAATGCTATCTATAGCATGCCAGTGCTCTTGGGCACGCAGACGTTTGTTAGAATAACGAGTGACTAATGTATTATAAGCTATCTGATAATTGTCAGCGGTCAGAGGCAAAGATCTTATTAGAGATAACGGCGGGCCTTCTACTGATATAGTTAGATAATGAAACTTTTCAATGTCGGAATATGCGGGACAGTCATGTACTAAGGCATTGAATAAATCGATAAAAGTGTTAAAGGTTTTATAGTCACCTCTAAATTTAGGAATTTCTATTTTAGCTAGCCTTGCTTTAGCACCTTCATTAAGACCAGCTGTATTTGAATTTAGAATTTCCTGGACATTTGTTTTATTGTCAGGGAATAACCTAGAACAAATGGCTTTAATTTCAAAATAAGCGTCCATAAATCCAGCGTAGATAGTGTTTTCATCAGAAGCGTTTCCATGTTCACTACTTAAAATTACAGAAACGATATTTTCGTGCGTTTGAATAAACTGTTCCCTTAAATAGTCGATTTCGGAAGATCTAACCCTAAGTAAATTATAAAGCGAAACATCTGACTGGGCTTTCTGGGCTAGAGAAGACAATGCGTCTATTTCAGATAGCTGAATATTGCGTTGGTTTTTGTATTTCCTTAATTTAGTGTCAGTCATGATATTAATTGAATAGGCCTCGTATATGGAAATATAACAGATATACGTACCACTGTGAAACAAAGAATTATTCAGGTACAAATTGATAAGAATGAAACAGAAGCAACGAGCGATATATGCGTGAAATGATATGCGTCGACTCCTAAAGCCGTGCTCGTTGTTCAAAATAAAGCAAAATTTAACTGAATGGCGGATTCTTGCGATAAGAAAATAACTTTTAAAAATTCTATAATTATAAAGGTTCTAGCGATATATACATGAAAATTGCGGGAAATTAATTTAAAATCTGAATTGAATACAGCTAAACCAGCGCGCTTTAGTTATTTTCAAAATTAACAAAGTTGAATAGCCAAATTTACTTGCGTATTATTTCCGAGACAAAAAAACTATCCGGCTCGAAGGACCAAGAAATGGGCTAGAGCGGGCGAAGAAATAGGCGTTAAGCGGGCTATTACGAACAAAGTGGACTGTAATTTGCGTTTGTTAATTAAGTAACGTTTTTAATGAAAAGAGAAGGGGCAAAAGCAGTGGAAATTGATGCAAACTCGTGAATGACCAAAAAGCCACTTACCTTTGTGAATTTCTTCTCTTGTCGAGTACTGGACTCACAGAAACTCGTGCGTGTCCCGGAAAAGGCTATCCTGGGTTGCTGGTGCGTTTAATGGATTTGTTAAGGCTGGTTTGACTGTATCACACACACATATAATTTTAAGGTAGCGGTACTCTACGATATCGCGGTTTTGCGTTGCTGACTACTTAAGTTGTGTTCTTCTTGCCGATTCGTGGAATTCTGGTCTGTTCTTCTTATCGCAAAATAAAGATTATAAATTCCACTGCTTTTACACTATACGAGGAGCGAACAATATCGCTAGAACCTTTATAATTATAGAATTTTTAAATGTTATTTTCTTATCGCAAGAATCCGCCATTCAGTTAAATTTTGCTTTATTTTGAACAACGAGCACGGCTTTAGGAGTCGACGCATATCATTTCACGCATATATCGCTCGTTGCTTCTGTTTCATTCTTATCAATTTGTACCTGAATAATTCTTTGTTTCACAGTGGTACGTATATCTGTTATATTTCCATATACGAGGCCTATTCAATTAATATCATGACTGACACTAAATTAAGGAAATACAAAAACCAACGCAATATTCAGCTATCTGAAATAGACGCATTGTCTTCTCTAGCCCAGAAAGCCCAGTCAGATGTTTCGCTTTATAATTTACTTAGGGTTAGATCTTCCGAAATCGACTATTTAAGGGAACAGTTTATTCAAACGCACGAAAATATCGTTTCTGTAATTTTAAGTAGTGAACATGGAAACGCTTCTGATGAAAACACTATCTACGCTGGATTTATGGACGCTTATTTTGAAATTAAAGCCATTTGTTCTAGGTTATTCCCTGACAATAAAACAAATGTCCAGGAAATTCTAAATTCAAATACAGCTGGTCTTAATGAAGGTGCTAAAGCAAGGCTAGCTAAAATAGAAATTCCTAAATTTAGAGGTGACTATAAAACCTTTAACACTTTTATCGATTTATTCAATGCCTTAGTACATGACTGTCCCGCATATTCCGACATTGAAAAGTTTCATTATCTAACTATATCAGTAGAAGGCCCGCCGTTATCTCTAATAAGATCTTTGCCTCTGACCGCTGACAATTATCAGATAGCTTATAATACATTAGTCACTCGTTATTCTAACAAACGTCTGCGTGCCCAAGAGCACTGGCATGCTATAGATAGCATTTCGAAATTTAATTCTGATGACCACGTCAATATTCGCAATTCGCTAGACATTATTTCGGAAAATCTTTCTGCTTTAAACACTTTAGGCTTTCCTACAGACCAATGGGACTTTGTTATGTTTATGTTGGTGTCAAAACGCCTTGACAGGAACATGTTGACGAAATTTGAGTTCGACCACGCTTCCACCGAGGTCCCTACATTTACGCGATTGCTTGACTTTCTAAATAAATATTGTATCGCTGGTGATGCTATGAATCAGAAGTCATTCCTTTCGCACTCTCAAAAGAAATATTCTGACAAATCGCAAGCTAGACCAACGCCTCGAACTTCCGCTTTTTTCGCTGATAATTTAAATTGTAAATCTATCTTACATACTTGTGTGTTTTGCAAAGATTCTTCGCATTCTATTTATAATTGCTCCTCATTTTGTAATAAAACTCCAAAAGATCGCTATAATTTTGTTAAATCTTCTCGTCTTTGCCACAACTGTTTAAGTAGCCTACATTATCTTAACAAATGCAAATCTACCAGGTCCTGTCGCAAGTGTGGTCAGCGTCATCATACGCTCTTGCATTTTGATAAAAGCTCCGCGCCTATTCCGTCGCCAGTGTGTAATAACCCTTCCAGATCTCCAGTTCCTTCCGCTCCGCTCGACCAAGAGCAGGTCTTTGCTGCTTCTGGGATTGTATCTAATCAAACCACGGTCTTATTGGCCACTGCGCTGATTGAAGTTCTTGATAACCATGGAAATTATCAGATTATGAGATGCCTTTTGGATGGAGGTAGTATGATGTCTTTTATCTCGCAAAGGGCTTTTAAGCGTTTGGGGTTGCCTAAGCAAAACTGCATGTTTGCAATCAAAGGACTGGCATCTATGCAGACTTCTTCTCAGAGTGGTTGTGTAACGCTCACTGGAAGACCGGTTGGTCAAGATTCTTTCAATTTTACTGTCGACGCATTGATCTTGAACGCCATTTGTGATAATTTGCCAGCAACCGCTATTTGCTCTTCCAATTGGTCTCACATTCGCAATTTAAAATTGGCTGATCGCCATTTTAATCGTCCAGGTCAGGTCGATATATTGTTAGGAGCCGACGTTTTTTCTAAAATCCTTTTAAATGGACGCATTTCCGGTGGGGAAGGTCAACCTGATGCCGTCAACACCGTCTTTGGTTATGTGCTCATGGGTAAGATTGGCAACACAGTTCATTCTTCTGCTGTCTCTTCTTTCTTGTGCAGTAACTTTGAATCAAATCTCGATCGCACCCTTAGGGATTTTTGGGAAGTGGAAAGTGTTCCGACTTCGTCGCATCACTCTAATGAAGATATTTTTTGTGAACATCATTTTAAGACTAAAATATCTCGCTCTCCTTCTGGCAAATATATCGTTTCGCTCCCATTTAAATCTGAGTCGCTGCCTATTTTTCCTGGCATTCGCGACCTCGTCGTCCAAAGATTTCTTTCCCTGGAACGCCGCCTTGCTAGAAACATGGACTTGTATACCCAATATTCTGCTTTTATGAGAGAATATTTGGAACTAGGCCACATGAAACGTGTTTATGACAATAAAGATTCTCCCGACGCATATTATATTCCGCATCATTGCATTTTGAAACCAAATAGCTTGTCTACTAAACTCAGGGTAGTTTTTAATGGTTCGGCGAAACTTCCCAACCAAAGCTCTCTTAACGATTGTCTACATACTGGACCAAAACTACAACAAGATATTGCCACAATTCTGTGTCACTTTCGCCTTCATAATTATGTCTTGTGTGCTGACATCAAAATGATGTATCGTAACATTCTTGTCGACCAATCACAGCATGATTATCAAAGAATTGTTTGGAGGTTTGCTTCTGATGAACCTTTGGTGGACTATAACCTGGTTACGCTTGTATATGGACTAACGCCATCCCCCTTTCTCGCGATACGCACTCTTCATCAGTTAGTGAATGACGAAGGGGGCTCTTATGTTGATGATGTTGTAACCGGCTGCTCTTCTTATGAAGACGCAAAGCTTTTACAGTCAGAGCTGATCTCGCTTTTTGAACGAGGCGGCTTTGAGCTTAGAAAATGGTCTAGTAACTGTTCCGCATTACTTTCACATTTACCTCCGGAACATTTGTCGCAAAATCCGCTTATTTTTGGTTCACTGGCAAACGACACTCCTTTAAAAATTCTCGGTCTGCAGTGGAGTCCCTCTGAGGATACATTCTTTTTCTCAGTCTCGCCGTTGGGGAAACCCTGTACGAAACGCAACATGCTCTCGGAACTGGCCAGAATCTTTGACCCGCTTGGATTTCTTTCGCCTATTACTATTTTTCAAAAGATTCTAATCCAGTCGCTGTGGACTTCTAAATTAGATTGGGACCAAACCCCGCCCTCGCATATTGTTGAGGCTTGGAACCGTTATCGAAATGAACTCGGTTTACTAAGCAATTTACGCATTCCTAGAAAAATCCTTCCACCTCATTCTGGATGTGGTTATGAATTACATGGGTTCTGTGACTCTTCTGAAAAGGGTTACGCTGCCGTTGTTTATATACGATGCCTCCGCCCTGACAAAACAGTTTTTGTTCAGTTTGTTTGCTCTAAAACCAAAGTCGCTCCGGTTAAGAAACTAACCATTCCTAGGCTAGAACTGTGTGGTGCAGTTTTGTTGGCGAAACTCCTATCGTTTCTTCTGAACGTTTATCAGACTCGCATGACTTTCGAAAGAATTTTTGCCTGGTCAGATTCGCAAATCGTCTTGAGTTGGATCAAATCTTCGCCTCATCGTTGGAAAACCTTTGTGGCAAATCGAGTTGCCTACATTCACGAAAGGGTTTCTTCTGAATTTTGGCATTATATAGATTCTGCTAATAATCCCGCCGATATCGCCTCTCGAGGTGTTCATCCTTCTCAATTTCTCGCCCATGATATTTGGTTCAATGGTCCATCGCTACTATGTCGTTCTGAGCTGTCTGCCTGCTCCCCGTCTTCAGAGCTGCAGTCTGAAGAGGTCTCTGTTGAGGAAAGGACAGTTTCGCTTTTAACATTTACAGGTGAAGAAAATCTGCTTGATGATTTGTTAGAAAATCATTCTTCTTTACATTACATACAGTCTATTTTGTCATACGTATTACGCTTCGCTTTTAATTCTAGACATTCTTCTATTGCGAAATTTGGACCGCTATCTCGATTAGAGCTTCATGATGCTCTGACCCTTCTGGTCAAGCGCACTCAAGCGGTCTACTTTGAAAAGGAGTTATCTAGTAAAAAATTCCCTAAGTCCTGGAGAAAACTCGCCGTATTTCAAGACAGTACTGGTCTTTTGCGTGTAGGTGGTCGCTTGACTCACTCAAGTTTGTCTTATGAGCGAAAGCATCCGCTCTTACTTCCACAAAAGTGCCGACTCACGGTGCTTTTAATTGAACAATACCATAAAAGGTATCTTCATATTGGCCCTCGCACTCTTCATTTTTTGTTGTGTCAGAATTTTTGGATTTTGTCTGCAAGACGTGCCATAAACACTGTTATTTCGAAATGTATGCCATGTTGGAAAATAAAGCCTCAACCTTATCAGCCACCTATGGGTGACTTACCCCTTTCTCGAGTTTCGCAAGTCAAACCATTCTCGCATACTGGGGTAGATTTTGGTGGTCCATTCGCGATCACTATGAATCGATACCGAGGTGCTAAAACCTCTAAGGCATATATTTGCCTCTTTGTGTGTTTCGCGACTAAGGCTATACATCTAGAACCTGCCTGTAGTCTTTCGACTGACGCTTTTCTCGCTGCCCTCCAACGATTTATTGCTCGTCGTGGTCGATGTGATAATCTCTATAGTGATTGTGGTACAAATTTCGTTGGCTCCGCCAAGGAGCTTAAACGCATTTTTTCTGATGCAACTGCTAGGGAAGGAATCCATTGGCATTTCAACCCCCCTTCTGCACCACATTTCGGTGGTCTTTGGGAATCTGGTATCAAGAGTGTAAAATCTCATCTCTCTCGTGTTGTTGGCCAACAAATCCTATCGTACGAAGAATTCTACACTGTCCTGACGCTTATAGAATCTGTCTTGAACTCCCGACCTTTAAATCCCATGAGTTCGGATATCGATGACATTCACGCTTTAACTCCTGGACACTTTCTTCATATGGAGCCAGTTTCTACGCTTCCAACTCCCGATTTGTCGTCTGTCCCCTTAACTCGTCTGTCAAGATGGCAACTTCTCCAACGTATGCACCATGATTTTTGGATTCGCTGGCACAAGGAGTACCTTCACACCCTACAACAACGAAGCAAGTGGCTTGACGCTGGTGCTCTTCCTACTATTGGGGCGATGGTGGCCGTGAAAGCTGAAAAACTTCCGCCTTCTAAATGGCTACTAGGTCGTCTATTGTCTCTAATTCCTGGTCCTGATGGTGTCGTAAGAGTTGCTATTGTAAAGACCTCGAATGGTATCCTTCGTCGCCCTTTGGTGAAGTTGTGCCCGTTGCCAACTAATGACTAGTAGTAGTAGTATTTGTTTCTAATTTAATTTAATTTTTATTTTAAGTCTTTTTATTGTTTTGTGGATTCTTGCTAACCGGGATAATCATTTATTTTGTTTCTTGTTCTCTTTTTTCTTATCCGCCGCATGTTATCGCTTCTCCTTCGCGTTAATTATTTTTTTTGTGTAGAAAAATGTCTTGCTTATAGCAGCCATTTTGGCCGGGCGGGATGTTCGCTCCTCGTATAGTGTAAAAGCAGTGGAATTTATAATCTTTATTTTGCGATAAGAAGAACAGACCAGAATTCCACGAATCGGCAAGAAGAACACAACTTAAGTAGTCAGCAACGCAAAACCGCGATATCGTAGAGTACCGCTACCTTAAAATTATATGTGTGTGTGATACAGTCAAACCAGCCTTAACAAATCCATTAAACGCACCAGCAACCCAGGATAGCCTTTTCCGGGACACGCACGAGTTTCTGTGAGTCCAGTACTCGACAAGAGAAGAAATTCACAAAGGTAAGTGGCTTTTTGGTCATTCACGAGTTTGCATCAATTTCCACTGCTTTTGCCCCTTCTCTTTTCATTAAAAACGTTACTTAATTAACAAACGCAAACTACAGTCCACTTTGTTCGTAATAGCCCGCTTAACGCCTATTTCTTCGCCCGCTCTAGCCCATTAACTCTTTTTTATGCCTTTTCATGACTGGCTTTGAACGTACAAATGGTCGCCTAAAGTTACATGTAGTTTTTAAAATGGTTGTTACAACTTCTATTTTTTGCATGTCTTGTGGCAGAGTTTCTCTGTTTTGATGTTCTGGTTTTGCTTTTCAATTAGTTACAGTGCTTGCCCCTGAAGATGCTTCGAAACTCAGGCGAAATATATCGAGTATTAAGTACAGAGTGACTTTCTTTTAAAAATAGCCCTCAATTTTTTGGTCGTAACTGCCCTTAAAAGTATACAAATATTAGCATGCTAACGTGTAACGACTGTTACTTCTCCCTTCAATTATATATATATATATATATATATATATATATATATATATATATATATATATATATATATATATATATATATATATATATATGTAATAATGTTCTTTAAGATGTCTGAAATAATATATTATAATCGCGCAAGCGGGAAATTAAGAAAGCTGTATGTAGTCTGATTGTTTTAAACTTGGATATATGAGATATTAAATATAATCGTGTATTATTTATTAATTTTCCGCTTGGGCCATTATAATATAATATAATTTCAGACATCTTAAAGAAAATTATTATATGGTGAACAGCAGACCAACGATCCACCCCTACTAATATGCTTCACCCGAGAGACACTAATATCGCCGGTAGCTGGATTAACATTGCGGTACAAATCGGCATTGGTAAGTGCACTAGTCTGAGCAGGATCCTTCCGTTTAACAATAACAGAAGTCTTTCATGACACCGTTTCAGAGTACAATCGGCCAATAGTCACAGCAGCAGCAGTAGACAATCTAGTTGGTCGATATACAGATGCAGCAGAAGACCCAGCACCGGAGAGCAGCATGATAAGGTCAACGTTAAAGTCCTTGAGATTAGTCACTTCATTTCTTAAAACTTGAATAGTTGACAACAGCTTATTCATTTCATCGTGAAAAACATCAAGAGGCAAATACCCAGAGGCTTCACCACTAACATAAGATTCAACATCACACTCTGCACCCTCATTAACAGCATGGTGAACAGCGTCACAATTATCACTGAAAAATTTGATCTTCCTTTTCTTAAGTGGTATGCACCGCATTTCAGACTTCGATGTTCCAGAACGCAGCTTTCATAACAGTTTACGGCATTTGGAACAGGAGACAAGCCCCCCCTTAACGAACTGTTTATCACATCTCCCACAGGAATCAATTGTCAGGGTTGCAGATCCGCAAGAAACAAAATATACTGATTGCCCCCTGTAAACTGCAAATTTGCAAAAAGCGTACCAACCTCAGAGACAATGATTTAGCAGCATATAAAAATATCCTTATCTGCAAACGTCATAACTTATCGATAGTATTCCATTTTGCAATCTTTAGAACACCTATGCCCAGTTTCACAATGCTTGATTAAACATTTAACGGCCGGTTAGTTAATCAAGGATTTAGACGACCAATCACAGACTATAATTCGGGTTCTTCCCAACTAACAAAAATGTTCTATAATTTTTAAATAATAGTGCAAATTTGTTGTGTTACTGTCATATTACTGCTCTTAGAAAGCAGTTTTGTTCTATTAAGACTGCCAAGGTGAGTATTTAGCTTCTCGCAGCAAAATGCTTCTTTAAACTTATTGTTAGAATGTTCTTAGAGCAGAATTATAAAACGTTTTAGAGATTTCGTTTTTCATTGTTTTGTAAACGTCTATACAACAATCGTTATAGAATATATTAGCTTACAGAACAAAATTGTTCTATAATGGCTTTATAACAACGATCTTCCAAACATATCTGTCAACTTGCAAACATTTATAGAGATATTCTTCAAGTGATTACGTGAGCAATTATAAAACAGTTTTGTACACATTTTCTATGATACAATATAGCTGCAAATTGCATAGTCTACTTGAACGCAGGTGTTAAAAAACTGTTTTATTGTGGATGGAACGCGACTGTAATAGAACACTTACAAAACAATTATAGTACAAAATTATTCATTTGCATAAAAGTGTGTTCGCTGGGATCTTAATAAAACATATTATAGCTTTGGTAAGAAGCACTGTTATATACTTTTTATCTCGTGGCAAGTTGTGTATTCTGTAGCGTGTAATTTCTAAACATGTCCAATTTGCAATCAATAAATAAATGGAGACAGGTAAAAAGAATCGGTGCTTTTCGAAGGGAACTCAATAAATATAAAAATATTTTAGAAAGTAGCAAATTTGTTAATAAACATGTTAATAGTGTTTTACATAGTAAGCAGCACAACAAACAGCAATTTGGGTTTGAGGTTAAGTCACATATTGCTACTACATTTATGTTGCATAAATATCGCAGCTAACGCGAGTTTAGCACTATACTGATGTGTAAGTGTTGTCGAAAATGCTTTTATAGAACAATTAAATACACCATATATGTTATAGAGCTACGCGCAGGTCTTTCTCAGTGCAGCAATGGGAAACATATTATTTTAGAGCTCTATAAGCGCTGTTTGTGTAACAATCTGCTTACTGCGCCATCTGAAGCCACACTGTCAATATGATCATCAGTTTGCCCAAATATTAGGGCACAGGACCGTACTTAGCCATAAATAGTTGTTAATGGTTAGTTACCCATGATCATGATACAACAAGTAAAGATATTACATACACATCACATTACATATTACATAGACATACACATTCTTACACACGCACGTGCATGCATTAAGATCCGAAATTATTTTCTGACTTAAAAATTAATTAAAGTGAAGAAATTGGCTTTATTATTAACTGAAGGGATTATAGTAAAATAAAAATATCAAAATCCTAAAACTTTTTGATCCCTTGTAGGAATGGGGAGAAAAAATGTAGTAATAATGTAAAGCATACATAGAGACTTGGCAAATATCACTGGTGCTAGTCTACATTTACTGTAAAAGCCAAACTTTAAAATTGACAGTAAAAGTCAATGCCAAGCCTACTTTATTTTTGTTTAAATACGTCTCTGTTCATATTACAGGTTTTAATACATCGTATGTTTTGTAGCAGTGTCTTAAGAGATAAAATAGTTCTGTAATGGTTGCAGTCGTGATAAAAGTGATTTATAAAGCAGACGCCATGTTTTTATGCAATTCCTGTATTTGTTTGGTAGCCATCTTAAACGAAAAAAAAATCAATTAATAAATATAGAAATATTTGTGACCTGACAATTTTCACAATATATTATGAATAGAAAGCACGCGAAATGTGTAACAGAATGGGTTTAGGTCAATAAAATGAAAAAAAAAACGAAAAATTAAATTTCGAGTGGATTTTTACAAATTAAAGAAATATTCATTATTTCGAGGGCCCTTCAAAATTTATCATATATGTAGCATATTTTACACAGAAAATTTTTCCTCGCAGGTGAAGTCCATCTTGCTGGTAGCCAAAAGGTGACTTTTTGAGTTTAATTTTCACACCGTACTAACATTATTTCTTACGCCATCATATTTTAGTACTTATATTACTTTCATTATATTAGAGAACAGTTTTAGGATAAAATAGTTCTAGCAAAAACATTTTAAAGACATATCACTCCTATAGGTATTGCAGTATGCAACAAAAAGTTGCAAAGTAAACTATAAAAGAATTCTAATACAACATGTTTTATAGTAACTCTATTAAGGCTCTATAACTGGCACCATGGTAAATGATTTTTAGTTTTATTATTGTTCCTTATAAAACTGTTTTATAAGTATCGTATATCATATTCTTTTACAGCTCTGTAAACATTTCTAAAACTATTCTATAACACCTTACACAATCCTTATAAAATAAACTAAAGAACTAAAGTGTTGTATAAACTTGCGCCCATTTTGGCTTTATAAGCGTTGTATAAACGTTACCAAAACGTTTAAAGGAACAGTCATGTTTTATAAAAACTGTTGTATAAACGTTCTTACGACTACAATAAAACATCAAATTGCTAGTTGGGTTGCCATGACAACCAAATATTTTGAAGCTGTGATTGGTCGTCTGAAGCCCTGATTAACTAACGGGCCGTTAAATATTTTAGCGAGCTTTGTCAAACTAGAGATTATGCTTCTAATTGTTTAACATAAGATCTACTTACAAACTAATTCAGTAGATGCAAGATTTTTTCAGATTTCAGCTGATACTTATTTTTCCCAATTTTGTTAGGTTTTAACCACACAAAACACAGCTCCCAATGGAACGCAACAGCTTTTTTATACCTAACCTGATTCTTTACTGGTTGATGAAATTTCTGAAGAAGCGATGATGAAACACTCATGTATTATTTATTTGTTCATAAAATCTCGTGTTTCAGCTCTCTTGTGCGGAGGTTACTCAGTTTCTCTTTAGGCAGTAGGCGATATAATGTAGGGTTAAACAAAATTATAGATACTGCGCTATTTTTCTAATTCCTCTCCACGTATTCTGTATAGATTAGTTACTTAGTATAGCTGGAAGATGTTGATAAGTAACATTAAGACATTGCAGCCAGAATCCGATGAGATACCTGAAAATGTCGCAGTACTTTCTTCTTATCTATCTCCTCCAAAAGGGTTAGAAACAATATTCAAAGATAATAACGTTATAACTTGAGGAGCCTCTTGGGGAGACCAAAGAGTATTATTGACTTCCGTTAAACATCAGGTATGTATGGCTTTGGGCAGGTACTATTTCAACCAAAAGTCGGGAGTCGTTGGTTCAACAGAAACTCACAGCTACTCCACCAGTTAACTAACAGACAAAGGAACAGGGGCTTTCGGGAACGAATGGGGAAGAAACCCTTCTGAGAACCCGCTTGAGAGCGTTACCTTAGGAGAATTACAGACACATGCAGAATTGGCATCTTTAGAGGCACCACACACGGAGCGCCAACCATTACCTTCAAAATTTATCGAGTTTTGTAAGAAGCTGAATTTGATGGATGAAATTAACTGAAACACTTAGGTGTGAGCCGCAATGTCCAGAAGTTTGCACTAGAGTGACTCCACTCCACTCACTATGTTACCTAAACTAACCTAACTTAAGGTGAGAGACAACGTGCCAAGGGCTAGACAGTTATAAACGGCCTAGGGGTGCGTTTATTTACTTAGGTTATTGTCAAAAAATTTTGGCTTCAACATGTCTGTCACTATATTAGAAGGTGGAGGATTATTAGGTATAATTTGGCAAGAGTGTGTTAAGTAGTATGCCTCTCTTCTTTTACCTATTTTTTAGCCATTTTACTTCAATGTCATCTTTATGAAAGTAAATAATAGTTATTTACTAAATATTTAGTTTTTAAATTTAAATTCGTACAACTTTGATTACATCCTGCTGAACCAAATTCTTATAACCTTTGTGGTGCTTGTGATCATTTTGCCTGAAAAAGATATTTTAAAGTAAATCTTTTCGTTATTAATTTTGCATCTTTTTAGGTTGTTGATCCTGAATCTGGACAAACTTTAGGCCCAAACCAAAAAGGAGAATTGCGATTTAAGTCTAAATTACTTATGAATGGCTATTACAATCAGGATAGTTCGCAAGCTTTTGACGAAAATGGTTGGCTCAAAACCGGAGATATAGTTTACTATGATGATGAACTGTGTTTCTACATAGTAGATCGAATTAAAGATATTTTTAAATATAAGGGATATCATATACAGCCAATAATTATTGAGGAAGAATTGATGAAACATCCAGAGATTAAACTGGCCGCTGTTGTTGGTGTACCACATGAACAAGATGACAACCATGTGATGGGATTTGTTACTTTAAAAGATGACGCTAGTGTATCAGAAAGTGAGTTAGTTAATTATATTAGCAGTCGCTTGGAAGACTTGTATCATTTGAGAGCTGGTTTAAGAATTGTCGATGCTATACCCGTAACACCTACAGGAAAGATCAAGAAAAAACAACTTCTTGATTTAGCTCTAAAGCAATAACTGCGGTCCTATTCCATTTAAGGTTAACTGTATTACTTAAAATTGTTAATTAAATATCTATGTGACTGTTGCATATCATTTTGTGTATTAAACACTACAAAAAATTACGATTACCTTCTTAATTATAGAAATCTAGCAAGTTTTGTTTTGTTTTGTAAGTATACTAAGTTTGTAACCGTCTACTTCTGAAGGGTGGAGTGGAACGGTGTTTTGATCGGAAAATGGTTTCTCTGGCGCCACCACTTTGCTTGGAAATCCTAATATTTTGAGGGAAAGTGAAAGCCCCACAGTGACGAAACATTGTAACGGGCCAGCCTGTGAAAGTAGGATGTCCAGGAAAACTGTAGTGGAAATAATTAATCCCCAGGAAATATAACACTTCCAGATCGCCCCGCCAATTTAACTTATTTCGGAGCCTCCGGATTTAATGCTGTAGATCTGGTATGGGGTTTAAGCACCCGATTATACTGTATTGCAGGTCTGAAGGTGCTGAATGCTTACCATCTGTCAGATCATCCATCTGTTTGTCTTACTCTTGGCGGTTTTTCTTTGACTCGGCCATCTTCTACAGATATCTCCTCCGGTATGAGAGTCTTCAGTTGGGATGGCTTATTCACTGGGAAATTCTTACGGGCTATGGAATGCCACAGGGGCGTTGATAATATTTTTGATCCGGTCAATAAGTACCATAATATTTGAGAGTGTATCCACACAGTCCCTGACAGAATTGGCCTTTTGAAGTATTTACCAGGGTGTACGAATAAAAAGAGAAATAAACCATGGTTTGACAAAGGGTGCCTAATAGCGAAGAAAAATTTAAAGGATTCCTTTAGTGCATACAGGAGTAGTGGTTTCCTAACTGCTTACGCCCAGCTATACATACGTCAAACTTAGAAGATCGTTTTGCATACTGATCAGGTAAAAAAATGAGAATATACCCTGGTCTTTAGTGCTAAGTTGAGTGACAGGTCATTTTTCTGGTTGCACATAAGGTCACTAAAGGCAACTCCTTGTGTCACTGGAAACCTGGAAAGCTTTTTATAGGGCTGTTCATTATCCATGTGGGCTTCTTTGTAATTTACAAGAAAATTGGCTACTTTATCTTTTGTCACTTTTTAATAAATGCTTTATTTGTGAAATTATTCCAGTGGAATGGACAACTTTTATACGTATGATGTTACATGAATGGCTCTCTGGATGATGTTATTAACTATCGTTGTATTGCCCTCGCATTGAAAATATTTTTCCCAAATTTTATTAAATCCGCTTTAAACCTGGGCTGACGAGGGCGGTGTGTTGCCTGAGTGTCACTCTGGATTAAGACCTGCAAGAGGATGTACACACAACATTTTATTTGTATACCATTATTCAACCCCGCCTCCGTCTCAAGGGTCCCAAAATCTATGTGGCGTTTGTCGATTTCAAACGAGCGTTTGATTCCGTGAACCACTCCATTCTCTGAAAGGGTCCCAAAGTCTATGTGGTGAACCACTCTATTCTCTGGATTAAACTGTTTGCACTGAGTTTGTCATCAAAAATCTCCCGTGTCTTGATGTCGTCTTATGATAATGCATCCTTGATAATTAGGGTTGGAAACCGGTTGTCTAAGCAGATAAATATGTCTGATGGCGTTTTGCAGTAAGAGCTGTTAATTCATCTTCTTTTTTCTCTGTTTATGGCAGATATTGACGATTATTTCCGGTGCCAGAGGGTTTTAGGATTAAATGTTGATAGTAACTAAGACATTCTTGTGTTACTGTTGATATTCAGAAAAAGCTAAACATTTTGGCCCAGTGTTCTAAGGACAATGCCCTAGGAGGTGAACCAACTTGAGACGAAAGTTGTGTGCTTTTCTAGTGGGGGTTCTGCTAGTCATGGTAAACTTAATCGATATTATAATGTGATAAAACGAGAGATAGTAAGAGAGTATGTCTATCTTGGAGTCTGGGTTTTTTGATATTGTACATTTCTTCAGATGGCAGCGTCGATCGTATCTAAAAGCCGTCGAAGTAGTAGCCCAATTATATCTGTTATGGCCAGGTCAAAAATTGATTGCTGGGAGGACAGGGTCAGAGTCTACACCCATCGCTCTTGGCGGCAGAATTCTTGTGAAGTCTGGGTTGATTGGTATCTTGATATGATTGAAAAAATACAAGTTCGTTTTGTCAAGGCACTGTTTTCGTTGCCAAAAAAATATCCTCATTATAGGGTGAGGCTTGAGACTGGCTTTAGGGCTTCTTCTTTGTTGATTTTTAAACATTGTATTGCGTGGCTTGAGAAGCTCTTAACAATGAGCTCGGGGAGGTATCCAGCTGTTTGCTCTGCTAGGTTAAAGACTGTCTCGGTGACGGACCCTAAATACAACTGGGTTAAATATTTATTTAATTAGATCGACGAAGGTTTACTGTGGGATTTCCTGACCTTGGGTCTACTAAAGCGTGTCAAAGGTAGTCTCTTCGATACGTTCGAGTCGAAATCTATCTCGGATGATCTTGATCGTTTACAATTCTCTGTGTACCCCGATTTATACCACCTATTTACAACACATCACACTGGACAACATTATTGGCGCCTGAGTGCCCCAATGTGATTGCTCAAAATAATTGTGCAGATGCGTCTGTCATCCACGTTTTATTTAAAGTTTACATACAAAAGTGTTTGTTTCAAGATTGACACTGATGCAAACTGTTCAATTTGTAACCTGCCGGAATCTGAGACCTTGAGGCATATACTCTTAAGATGTCCTATATATGAACCTGTAAGACATCCTTTTCTAAGGGCGGGTATTGAACACCTGATGGGTGTATTAAATGATCTGGATGCTTCAAATATAAAATACTTTTTGATAAACTAAGAATACGGACATTTATAATAAATGAGTAAATTTATTTTTAATTATTTTGCCTCATATCAGAATACTAGACATTTTTTCAGTTATTGGTTGTTAGATTTAGTAAGGTGTGTAAAAAAAATGTAGACGGAGGTACCGGATTCCTGTTTCTGTTTTTGCCCAAACGCGCAGTTTTCTGTAAAATATAGTCGCGGTGTTACTCTTGTCTCTAGACGATTCTATCCACAATATTTAGGGAGGGTTTTACTCAGGGATGTAGCAACCGCTTTATCAGCTGTAACAACGATACATGGCCCACCGCGCAGCTCGGAGGCAAATTCTGAATCGTTTATTGCTCCATAAAAGAATTCCGAAGAAATAGCAAAGCAGTGAAAAGTCGCGTCCGTTTTCAAAAACAAAAGGCGAAGAAAAGTTAAACGTTTTTTGATGAAACGACACAAGAGGAACAAATTGACGACTCCGAAAATTATTATAAAATTAATATTTTCTACCAGTGTTTGGACATATTCATATCACATACTGCATAAAGGTTTCAAAGCGTGTTTAAGATTAATTCTATATTCGTAATTTTACAACCAAAAAGTATCATTTTCGTTCCAGAAGAGATTCTGAAAATCAAAGCACTGGATCTTGTAAATAAATACAAAACCGATTTAAGTGACGATTTTTCTAAGCAACTAATTTCTTTGAAGTTCTGACTGAATTAATTTTAATTCAATTGAGTAGCGTATCTTCTAATTTTTCGGATGATATTACACCTTGTTCGCTGTTTCTAACATTGCCTGTTACAGTAGCAATACTGGAAAGAAGCGTTTTAAAATTAAAATTATTTAAAAGCTATTTACGCAACTCAATGTGTGAGAAAGGTTGATAGTATGGCAATAATGTCCATAGAAAAGCTGAGTTGCAAAATCTTAAATCACCACAAAAAATGGCCAAGTTAATTAATGCATTTGCCAAAAAAAAAGCTAGCAAGGTCTCTTCTTAATTTTTGAATAGCGAACGTTGCCATATTAATTATTGTTACGTTTTTTGTTTTTATTTTTGTTGGAAAAAATTCTTTTTTATTCTTGATTTCTTGGACACTTTATGATTTATTTCGCTAAGATAATTGAATAGAAAATAATAAGCCATTCTGATCTGGAATTCGTCAACTTTGAGGTTTGCAGGGGCCCATCATTTTGCTCTTGCTACAGAGCCCACTCGGTGCTAGCTACGCCACTGGTTTTACTGCATGAAGGTAACAAACAGGAAGCGATATTTTATAATTTCCTAACACTCGGGCCACACCTTAGTGCACTAGTGAGTGATAAAACATCAGGAACTACTTGTAAACCTACAAAATCCAAGTTATTTCAACAAGTATGACTACATAGCGGGCTTCTGTTGGTCTACTTCAACTTAAAGGCTGAAGTCACAACAATAAGACAATGTTAGTTATGACTATAATATATGACGCAAAAAAGCTAGAATGAGAGGTATTCTAAATGAGATTAACTTTTTCGGTTATTTGATACGTGCCTGGACAAATTAAAGAAAACAAAAATACAGTAGTGCCGACAAAACTCTGTCAGTTCTTTCAAGAAAAGCTTTATTGTTAGGGACATCTGTATGTATGAAATATTAAAAAGACAAATTTTGTGAATTAAAATTAGTTCATATATTTCGAGCAACTTTCAGGACAGTTATGTATGGTTTTGCAAATAAATCGAATAATGTAAATAATAAAAATAAAAAAATAAAATATTTTTCACCAAAAATAATTATGAGTTTCTCTAGGTTTGATTTCAGCGGTGAACGGTACTTATTGTTTTCAACAGATTTAAAGAAAACTGAAATGTTACTTTTTTAGACTTAGGAGTCTAACTTTTAGTGTATTTTCATCAAGAAAATTCACTAGTAGGAATGTATTGATTGTTAGACTTTAAAAAAGTTTCTTCAAATGAACACGAATTAGGGCACCTAGTATCCAAATCCACGGTCCGTTTGAATCTTTGTATAGGTATATGTGTCCAACCAATAACTCAAATAAGACTTAAATGATTTGGATCAGCTTTGGGAATTACCTTTATATTGTTAATAGCTTGGATGAGTTCGTCCATCAGATCTTAATGCCCAATTTAAAAAAAAATTAAAAAAAATATTTTTTAGAACGCCCTGGTGTTAAAGTGATAACAACGAAAATTAAGACCTTAAAAGAACATAGACAGTCGTGTCCGTTTACCAATTTTCAAGTCTTTTGAACAAAGAAAATTAAACTTCTTCGAAATTGAAAATAAAATAATCCTAGACAGGATTTAAAATTCCGTAATGCAATATCTACAAAGTTAGACAAAGACAGATGATGTTACCTGTACTGCTATGCTATTTAAATAAATCATAGATAAAAATCTATACAATGGAAGTTGCAATGATTACAAGATATCAAGATGTAGCTGTTTCTTACAGGGGTTGCCAGAACTTCAGACACTTCATGTAGTTAAACCTTTCATGTATACACGCCTCAAATTTTCAGAACTTCTAATAAAAAAGCAAACATTTTGTAACATTTCATTTTATCAGTTAGTTAAAAACTAGATACCGTAATTCATAGCTGTGTTTAATACCTGCAAATTTCTAATTAACCATTTTTCATGATTTTTTATTTCTCCCTTCAATCCAAATTTACCTAATCTGACAAGGCTGTTAGACCACGTTTGTGCTGGAGCTCCGTTGGCATTTTGTGGTAATGTCATGTATTGTGAATAGTCAATATAAAATTTTCAAATTGAAAATTTAGCCTCAAATTTAAGTCTTAGACATGAGATATGATAATGTGGCTTCCTATTTTTGCAGTCACAAGTGCATGACGTGAGTACAGTCGCAACACAATATTATGTTGCAGTACTGTGAGCTCGACGTTCCGTCACATCTCATATCCTCTTAACAAATTACGGAAGTGTTGTGTTTCTTATTAGATTTTATAAATGTGTTTTACTCATTTTTGTGTGCATAAAGTTAGAAGTACATTTTATGATCATTTTACTATTGTGACATTTATTTATTTATTATCATAAATCGTACAAGATGTCTACACAATAAGACTGAGGCTTGTGCCGTATATTGACCATTTACGACTGTTAATGAGTTATATATATATATATATATATATATATATATATATATATATATATATATATATATATATATATATATATATATAATGCAGTGTCGGCACATTTAAGGCACACGTGTTGTTTATCCCATCTAGGTTTCTTAGAATGGTGAAACAGATTATATTTTAGAGGGAATTATTGTGCAGCAAAATAATTAAATGTTAGTTTAGTTTATAGTCTGCTTTTGCCGCATAAAACCCCTTCTTGAGATAAATAAAAAAAAATTAAGTAGTTTCCTGAACTGTGGCGTAGTCTGGTGGATTTTGGAATGGAGGTTAGAACAAAAATCGTGGCGGTCTGGTCTATGTAACAGCTTGTTCAAATAAAAGGAACCTTTAAAAATTCGGGAAAGTGCGTACTATCATCTGAAGCAGTTCTTAGGGATCCCGAAAAAAATCGCTAGCTCCTTTAAAAAACATATTAAGAAAACATGAGATCCAGACAAGCATCGCTGGTTCCTTTAGGTTAACGTGTAAGTAAGAAAACCTAGGAGTCCAGACAAGCATAGCTGGTTCCTTTCGGACAAGTTAAAACTAATTAAAACCTGTGTGTCTAAACAAGCATTGCTGGTTCCCTTAGGACAAATTAGAACTAAATAAGACGTGAGAGTCTAGACAGGCACTGTTGATTCCTGTAGGCCGAGGTAGATTTAGAAAGACCTGGAATTCCGGAGAGACATCGCTGGTTCCTTTAGGCACTATTCAAATGAAGCTATTGGCGATATTAATGTAAGTAGTGTTTTTCATTTACATTCGTTTATTCCTGTCCTATTTGTGTAGTTGCAATTTTATGTTTTATAGACATTTAGAAACACAATATTTACAACTAATACCTGGCTTATATAATAAGGTTAGCAGAATTTTATGTCTGAGCTTGATATAGATAATTTAATTCAGAGAGTAAATAAATTAGAATTAAATATGCTGAATGGTCAAGGTGCTCCTGCTGTTGTTTTAAGTAACACAGCAGACATGCAGTTATTAAGGCGTCATGCTGATAGTATTCCTGTTTTTTTACAGAAATGCTGGACAGCTAAATAGTTTTTAAATTCTTGTGAGGCATTCTTGAGAATCTTTCAAAATTCCCAAGAAGCCGATCATCCAATAGTTGTTTATTTAATATATTTTTGTCAAATGAAAAGGTAGTGTAGCCGATCTTATTTATCCCAGATTAGAGCTTAATTATTGGTTTTCGATAAAAGGAGCATTAACTGTAACTTTTTACGAGCAAAGAAATACATATTGTCTGATACAAGATCTTATTTCTATAAAACCTATAAAAAATGAATCACCTATTCAATTTGGTATGAGGATTCAAGATTAGAGAAGTCGTAACAATCAATTCATAACAAACGTTATTGGAATTCACTGTTTATTTTAAACCTTCAGATATACAAGAAGTTGATCCTCAGAAAGTACTTCTAAAACTCCCGATATTCTAACCGTAGGTTGCGGATAAAATACCTCTACAACATTATAATATATACAGGTGTTTTAACTAAAATTTGCACACCCTAAAATGTCAGATTTTGTGCAAGTATGGGAAAATGCTAAAACAATCAATTTTAACTTGAAGGGGGACAAATTTTTTTCTTTGTTTCGAAGTTATTTCTGCATCCCTTTAGTGCCGAGAACCACCCCATCAAAAAATTGAGATGGCAAGAGGAGTCAAGTGACTCTTTATTTTGAAGCTGCTTTCATTGGCTAAGTAATTATGTTTTTTTTTCAATTTTGAGCGATTGGTTTCTGAGAATCGCGAGGGTGCCTAAGAAAATACGCACCTCCCAAGATGTCCGATTTCGTCCAAGTGGTGAAAAAGGTCAATTTTAAATTGAAGGGGAAACAAATTCTGTCTTGGTTTCTTCTGCGTCCCTCTAGCGTCCAGAGCCACCCCTTCAAAAAAATTAAATAGCACTCATGTTTTTTTTTTCAATATTGACCGATTAGTTTTTTTCGAATCACAAAATTTTCTTAGGCTTATCGAAATTTGGAAGATTGTTAATCCAGTACACTGTCGTTCAAATTGTAAACCATTTTTTTAAGGAACGGACTAAGAAATGTTACCTTATTTGCACGAATGTTTTTCATTTCTAAAGGGAAGAAAAATGTTAGCTTAGTGTATTTAAATTATCATTTTCACAGCGCCTACTTGATTTTATGAATTATCGTGGTTCAGTAACTAAATTAAAAGGAAAAACCGTAATTCTGAAAATGGCTTATAGCACCGAACAAAGAATTGAACTAGTAAATCTGTGCTATAGAAATAGTAATTGTGCCAGTCTGGCTGCTAGACTTTTTAACCAAAATCATGTAGAACAGAATGTGACCACAAGCTGCATAGTTAATGCTTTGGGAACAGCTTTACCACCGGTGATGATTTTTCCACGCAAGCATTTTAAAAGTCATATGGTTAATGGTGCTCCTTTTCGTACGTTAGGCCTTGCCACTACTTCTGGGTGGATGTGTTCTGAAATATTTCCTCTAGTTCTCGATCATTTTATCAAATTTACATTATCTAGCAAAGAAAATCCTACGCTATTGATCATGGATGAGCATGAGAGTCATATTTCTCCAGCTACCGTAGACAAAGCTCGAGAGAACGGTGTTATAATACTAACATCACCACCCCATTGTAGCCATAGATTACAACCTTTAGATGTTAGTATTTTTGCGTCTTTCAAAGCTCATTACAATTCCTCAGTAGATAGTTGACTTCTTCATCATCCAGGGACGGCAATGACTATATACCAAGTTGCTGAATGCATTGGAACCGCTTTTGATCGATCTATGACGCCAAGTAACATAAAATTAGGTTTAAAAAAAAGCGGAATTTTTCCACTTGACAAAAATATATTCAATGAGTGTGATTTTATGACTTCTGCTGTCACAGATCGACATATTGTAAATAAGCAAGAAGCATCAACTTCTAAAGCTGATGAGTCTGCATTTGAGCAATAAACTTCAACTTCTAAAGCAGATGAGTCTGTATTAAGTGAATGCAATGAAGAAAAAGAAAATCAAGAGCGCAAACAAAGGCTAGATTTTGTTTCATCTGAACAGTTCAGAGAATATTCTAAGGGTTCCGAAAGGAAAAGTACAAAGAATAATAAAAGAAAGGGAAAAAGTATGATTGCTACAGATACCCCCGAAAAAAATATGATAGAGAAGAAGGAACAAAACAATAACACAACAAAAATCAAAACTGGTAGAATCATCTGATGAAGATGATGAAGTAATGTCCCTTCAGTCAGAAACAGAAGACTGGATTCCTGAAGTGTATCCAAATGGTTTTGAAGATCTTGTGTGCTTCCCAAAGGTTGAAGATTTTGTACTCGTAGAGTTTAAAACTAAAGAAAAAAGCAAGAAAAATGCTTGGAAAAAATTGTATTACATTAGACAAGTCTTAGTAAGTGCAGATGAAAATGGTGACATAGAAGTTAGTTTTTATAGGAAGCATCAAAAGATAGCTGACAAATTTGTTTTGCCAATAGTACCTGATATATCGACCGTCCCTAAAAGTGCGATTAAAATGATCCTGCCAAAACCAAATAAACATGGAAAAACCAAACGTCAGGTCGACTTGATTTCGTTTGAAATAAGTTTTTACAACATTGAGGTACGTTAACGATGTTAATCAGGACTGTTTAAATGTCTATTGCAAATATTACATTTTAGTGAATTTTTATTAAAGAAAATTCACTAATAGAGAGGTATCGATGGTGAGACTTTGCAAAATTTTTTTCATATCCGGGGTCAGTTCCAATTTTTATATGTTTATATAAATAAATAAATAAATAATATATATATATATATATATATATATATATATATATATATATATATATATATATATATATATATATATATATATATATATATATATATATATATTTATATAAACATATAAAAATTGAAACTGACCCCATATATATGTATGTATGTATGTATGTATCTATCTGATAACTCAAAAAATAATTAACTGATTTCGATGAAACTCCGTAAGTGCCTTTCTTTTATTAATGGCTTGGATGAGTTCGTTAGCGAGGAAAATCGGAAGGGGTTTTCCGTGAGTTTTCTTTCGAAAAAAAAATTTTTCACCGAAAATAACAAATCTGTTTTAATGAAATTTACCACATATGTTGCCTTGGGAGAGACCTTACAACGTACGAAAATTCAACTTTCTAAGTTATTATAAAATTGAGTTATTCAAATTTTAAATTTTCATTCGAAAAACATTTTTTTCTCCGAAAATTACAAAGGTATTTTATGAAATTTGGTGGATATATTGCCTTAGAATAGTACTTACTGCACACCAAAACTAAACTTTTTAAGTTTACAGAAAATTGAGTTATTCAAATTTGAAGCATTTAATAAAAATTCACTACCATAACGCACTTGCCGCGTCCCGAGCTTTTTTATATCTGGACTGATTAATTCTAGTTTGATTTTGTTTATTTTTATTTTTATTTCAGTCTAGAATGCTGTTTGTCACGAATAAAACTTAAATGTTTCCTATTTTTCAATGTTGTTTCATAGTACCCCATATAGGTTTCACAGTGAAACAAAAAACATTATTGAAAAAAAATCATATTTAAAGAAAAATGGTATTTACTTTTATTTTTTATAATCTGTATTGAAGTTAAATGTATAATTGTCCAATTTATTGGCCCAAACCTCATTTTTAAGGTCAATCATATTTTTTGCACATGAAAATTAGAAAACTGTTTCACTGTGGAACACTCTCCCCTATAATACACAAAGCTACCTGAACATAAACAGTGTGCTGCAACAAATGCACACACATGACTTACACAACCGCTTAACATAAATTTTACCAAATATTCAGATATCAATAAGCTTATTAGAATAATTGCCTACTGTAGAAGGTTTATACATAACACTAATTTTCCGATAGAAAACATAACTGGAAATATATCTGTTTTAGAATTAAGGAATTCCTTAAAATCCCTAAATTAGAATATACAGAAATCGACCTCTAAGGATGAAATAAAATGCCTTCGAACAGTATCGAAATACTAGGTCCCTTAAAAAGTCTTACCCCATTTCTAGATGAACTTGGCCACCTTCAGGTTGGTGAAAGACTAGATAACTCGTTACTTTCATATCAGCAACAACGTCCACTTATTTTGTCTCCAAAAAAAAAACGAGCTGACTACATTAATTATTCGTAATGAGCAACGTTCATACATTCTCGGTCAAGATGACTTTTTATAGTCTAAAACAAAGGTTCTGGATAGTTCATGGCAACAAAGAGGCTGTTATACATAGATGCATCACTTGCCATAAATATAACAATAATGTGGCTAAACAGATATTGGGAGAAGACATGTCAAGTAGTACAGGTTAGGGTGTTCGAAAAGGTTGGCTTTGATTTTGCTGGTACGCTGAATATCAAACAGCCCAGAATAAGGCAGGCAGTCATAACAAAGGCTTACATTGTACTTTTGTGTGTTTCACAAAAAAGGTCATCCACATAGAATTAATATCAGACCTTAAAACAGATACATTTTGGCTGCCCTTAAAAGATTTGTAGGTCGACGGGGTTTCCCTTCAGTCATATACGCCGATAAAGGACGTAACTTCAAGGTGGCTAACAGATTAGATCATATGTACAATTTTTTTAAATCACATTACAATGAGTTAACTGATCAGATATCACAAACTGATAATATTCAGTGGCAGTTTATTCCTAACTATTCCCCTATTTTTGGAGGTTTATGGGAAGCTGCCATAAAATCCCTGAAACTTCATTTGAAACGTGTGACGGAAAACAGTCAATTGACTTACGAGAGAATGCAAACTGTTCTCATACAAATTGAATGAGTGCTGAATTCAAGACCATTGTGTCCAATGTCGATGTAGATGATTTTAAAACACTGACTCTAGCTCATTTCCTCGTTACCAAAACATGGCCAGCTAGTTTTAGTGAAGGAGGACAATCTCTCTACCAATCAGCCCGCATTATGAAAACCATTCCCGGACTAAAGTACGAGTAGTTTAAATAAAGTATTTAAATAAAAAAAAGTCTGGACGCAGCAAGTGCGTTATGGTAGTAAATTTTCATAGAAACGATCTGGCACCAAATAATTTTTATAATAAATATATTCTAAAATTTGGTGTGTAGTTTACTTTTTACATCATTTTTTTTTCAACAACACACCACGAGAGTTATGTAGGTCATAACGCCCTATCAGCAGGAAACATAACACCATACGCCCCTTTAGATAATGAGCTATTTCTGTATTTAGTTGATAAGTCAAGCATATATAAACATATATTTTTGTATGGGCTTTTCACTTGTATTACTACTGTCTAACCGGTCGTGCTGCCCGAGCGACCAGGGGAAAACACCCCTTTTGTTAACATAAAAAATTGTAACTAGTAGTATAAGTCTCTAATGAAGTAAATGGTTAATAAAGGCTTTTCATTTTCTTTTAAAAAGCCATTTTCCCCATTTCCATTAGATTAGTGGCGCAGTCGTTTGCATTTTCCGCTTTTCCGGTTTTTCAAAATTTCTGTATTAAGTCCAACGGCTACAGTAATTGAAAGTGTAACAGGAATTGGAAAATAAAAGAATCTACACCCAAACAGAAGGAAAACTGTCAACCCGAGCCCAGCAGCACAAATAACGAGAAGGAAAACTCCAGAACCCAAGCACTCAAGGATCAAGCAGTAAGTCGTTTTGCTACATCTTTTTCCTTTATATATTGTTAATGTCCTTTCTTATGTGCAAATATCATATTGCGTGTTCAGAGTATATTGATCATTTATTTTAGTTAAATTAAAAGTCTATGTCTGATTTTGACCGTGTCCAGATTATTTCTTGTGCCGACGAAAGTAGTATTGAATCTAATTTTACATTAAGGTCATTAGACTTAAGTGATATACATTCTGAAAATAGCACTGCAGATAACAGCATAGTGAGCGATAGTGAACAATCCATTGGCAATTTTAATTTAATCAATAACGTGGCGATGGCTACTACAGAAGCATTGATATCGGGAGCGCGACACTATGGTGACGCTATCCCTAAGTACTCTGGTAACCCAGAAACACTAGAGACATTCATTACTCTCGTAGATAAACTTAATAATAAATATGGTCTAACTAACGACGAGACGTTAAATGACTATACATATTGTTTAATTTTTAGTAAGCTCGAGGGACCAGCTAGCGCATTTGCAGCTACACGGTCCGATCTCACTAACTGGTTATCTCTTAAAGAGGCGTTAAGATTAAAATTCGGCGATCACACAGATCGACTGACTGTCTCTCATAAATTAAAAAACTTAACTATAGGACCGCGAGAGAGTCTCGCAGAATTTATCGATAGAATTAAAGCAGTCCAGACGCGACTAAATCTCAAAATACACGCAGACACTGGTCTGACTCAGCCGCAGAAATTCGTACATATGGAAATCTCGGAACAAACCGCGATGGAAGTATTATATAATAATAGTCCTCAGACTTTACAGACTATCTTCGAAATCAAAGAATTTCGCACCTTAGCGTCAGCCACGCCAGCGGTGTTAAAATATATATCTAAACGAGAAACATCCAAAAATAAATGGGTGGATCTCAATCAAAAGGGTGGAACGGTCGTACAGTTTAATAAAGCTACAAACCCTCCACCAAGACAATCTTACGTCAACCCTTCACAAAGACAACCGTATACCGGGGCTTTTCGTTTTAATAACTTTAGCAATAATAACACTAATTCCGGCTTTTACGTTAGAAATAACCCCCCTTTTAACACTTCGCAAAACACGCCGCCAAGACAAGGAACCTCAGGTCAACTAAATTTTACTAATAGAAACCCTCCATTACAAACGGGGCAGTTTCGCCCTACCGTTATACAAAGAGCGGGACATCCTAGGTCCAACGTAACTAGGACCAACTACCAACAACCGCAGTTTCGCCAGTGGCGTGAACCCCAAGTGTATATAAATGAAATTGAACCAGAACCGCTCTTGGAAGACGAACAGGACCCTCAAGAAGACGTAACATATCTTGATGATATGGAACCCCCTTATCCCCTTGATGGACCTGCGTCTGACGAAAATTTTTGTGTAACAGCCTCGGAACAATAATAGAGACCAATCACAATATAATAAATGCCAGCCTGCCTTACTTAGAACTAGATGGTATTAAAATTCTCATTGACTCAGGTGCTACTAACTCGCTCATGAGTCCAACCATAGCACACCGTTATTTTTCTGACAAAATTAAAACAGAACCCTTTACTATAAAATCTATACTAAATCAATCACAACACAATCAAGTGGTTGTAACAGATCTGTTTCGTCCTGGACAATTTCTAAAGTTCTTCATTTTAAAATTTCACGAGCATTTCGATATTCTGTTAGGCACACAAACGCTAGAAAAAATTGGCATGATGTTAAATTATAGAACGGGAAAAATCTGCTTGAATAATAACGAGTACGATCTACGCAGGTATGAACCCGCAGTTAAACAGGTGTTCGAATTACAAATAAATACGAAACAAAACACAATAACTATACCGACAACTATCAAAAAGGGACCAGTAATTATTCCCGAACAATCATTGGGACATTACACCATCCCCGAAAACCTTAATACGGCTAATAATTTTCAGGTAACAGTTCCCGTCACCAGTTCCAAAATAACCCGTAATAAATCACTAACTTTAGAACAACCGATACTGGCAAATCATGCTAATTTATCGGAAATCGATGTCTGCCATGCTCATATTATTTCCTCAAAAAAAAACTTAGAGACAATTGCACCATTACAGGAAAAACTACAACATCTAGAGGACAGTACAGAAAGGGTAACAGCCTTTCAGACACTGATCGCGTTTAAGGATGTGTTTTATCGAGAAGGAGATAAACTAACGTTTTCTTCCATAGTAAAACATAAAATCCCGCTTAACTCCGACACCCCTATATTTGTAAAACCATACCGCTTCCCACACGTACAAAAGATTGAAATAAATCAACAAATTAAAGATTTATTAGATCAAAACATAATCACCGAAAGTAACTCTCCTTATTCGGCTCCTGTCTTCCTTGTTCCCAAGAAGGAAGGCCCGGATGGCAAAAAACAATGGCGCATGGTGGTGGACTTCAGAAAACTGAACGAAATCACTGTAGAGGATAAATACCCATTACCAAATATAAATAACATCTTGGATATACTCGGTAATTCTAAATTTTTTTCAAAGATCGATCTTAAATCAGGATATCACCAGATTGAGGTAGCTCCAGAGGACAGGCACAAAACTGCGTTCTCAATAGAGAATGGCCATTTTGAATTTCTCAGAATAGCCTTTGGGTTAAAAAATGCGCCTGCCCAATTTTCCAGAACTATGAATACAGTCCTAAAAGGATTGTTAGGTAAAATATGTCTAGTCTACTTAGACGACGTAATTATTCTAGGTAAAAGTTTTGAGGAACACCTTGAGAACTTAAAAACAGTCCTGCAAAGGTTGCGGGAACATAGGCTCAAAATCCAGCTAGATAAATCGGAATTCCTACTGCAGGAAATCGAATACCTAGGCCATATTATCACGACGGAAGGGATCAAACCGAACCCTAAGTTACTAGAAAAAATCAAGAACCTCAAAATTCCTACGACCCCTAAACAAATAAAATCATTTTTAGGACTGAGCGGATACTACAGGAAATTCGTAAAAAATTACGCGACCATCGTTAAACCATTATCCTCTTGTTTAAAAAAGAACGCAAAGGTAGAACACACGCCTGAGTTTATCGAAGCCTTTGAAACAATTAAACGTTTGCTATGCAATGAACCGGTTTTAGTTTATCCTGATTTCACAAAAAAATTCGTTTTAACTACGGATGCATCTAATGTAGGACTCGGAGCAGTTCTTTCACAGGGTCCCGTTGGTTCAGACAAGCCGATCGCATATGTATCGCGTACACTCAATGAGCATGAGCTCAATTACTCTACTATTGAGAAAGAGTGTCTTGCAATAATATGGGCTACGAAACAATTTCGACCGTACCTGTATGGAAATACATTCACTATTATTTCCGATCATAAACCGCTTCAATGGCTGTTTAACATTAAAGAGCCAAATTCCAAATTAGTACGATGGCGACTAAAACTTATGGAGTATAACTACGAAATTAAGTATAAAAAGGGAAATCTAAATAAAAATGCCGATTTCCTATCTAGATTAGAAGCATACCCTGCAGAAACTCAACCCATTCCGGATGACTTGCTTTCGCTATTTGCCAACCCGGGTGATATAAGAGAAAGAGACGCTATCAACCCCGACGACTTGAATGAATTTCTGAACATTCCTGAAACAACCCCAAATAGTAACGAGAAAATAAACATTCTCTCAGACATTCAAATACAGCCCCCTACAGACGAACTGATAAATGTCCCTTTGGAAACACCGACAGTACCGCAACTAATACGCACTTCTGAGAAGGATAATGCTGGTATACCCTTAGCGGTACGCCCTCCTGAAAATCATAATAGTGATAATGAGACTGTTCATTCACAATGCGAAAATGTAGCAGCCACATTACCAATTACGGACAGATTACTTAACACCTTTAAAACACAAATAATTTTAAAATTCGGCCCGGAACCTCATCTAAAGACATCCATCTTATTCAATAAAAAACGAATCGAACTTCAGCTTACGCGGAACAATTACGAAACGGAAATACTAAATGTTCTTAAGGAATTTGTTAATCCTGAAACCAGTACGTGCCTATATTGCACGGAACCTAACATATATGAGGAACTAGCCCGAATCATTAATGATAATTTTGATAATAATTTAAGATTTGCTTTCTCGAAGCGCCTTGCGAGAGACGTAACTGACCCGATAAAACAAAAAGAAATACTCGGAAAATTACATGACACCTCTCACAGGGGAATAAATGAACTTAAAATGGAAATAGAACGACTTTATTACTGGCCTAATATACCCAAAGACTGTCAGGAGTACGTAAATAATTGTCTCGTGTGTCAGCAGGTAAAATACGAAAGACACCCGCCTAAATATAAGTTAAGAGTCACCGAAACGCCAGCTGTACCATTTCATATGGTCTACATGGATATATTTACCTGTAATAAAAATAAATACCTCACATGTATCGACAATTTCTCTAAATATTTCATGTATGAATATTTAACGTCATCCAATATGGTAGAAATCGTACAAAAATTTGTTAAAATCTTTTCGAGATATAAATTACCCAAAATACTAATTACTGACGGACAGTTCAATTCTGACCTGTTCAAAAAACTAATGAAGGCATATTCCATAGAACACCACGTGACTACCGCACTACACCCCAATAGCAACGGACCGATAGAAAGAGTTCACGGAACGCTGTTAGAAATTATACGCACCGTGACCCTTCAAGACAATAAAGCCCTAAAACAAAATCTTTTTGAAAATGCAGTAATAATATACAACCGAACGATTCATAGTGTCACACATTTCAAACCAGTCGAGCTTCTATTTGGACATCTAGATAATAAAGACATTCTAGATTTACAGACAGAAGAACAATACCATGAGTACATTAACACTCTGCGACAACGCACGAACGAATTGTATCGAGTAACCCATGAAAAGTCCAAAGAAATTAAAGATCGATATATAAACAAGCAGAACCTCAATCGAACCGAACCCCTACCTGTTAAAACCTTGGACGCCTTCTTATCAGTCGCACCTCGAAATAAAAAATTACCAAAATACAAGCATTTGAGAATCGAGCGCGACGCCGGTGATAAAATTAAAACTACAAAAGGTCATTTTTATCACAAGCAAGAAGTCAAGCCAGCCCGTAAGTTCCAAAAACTCAAACAAACACATCTTGTTGCAGATGGCCCGTCCAATAGCAATAACAATAATCGCCCTACTGACCTGCCTCAGCCAAGCAGCAGTACCGAGAATCGAAATTAAATCATTAGCACAAAACCCAGGGATTCTACCCTTCAAGCTAGGCTTAGCTAGAGTGGAATACACACATCACACATTTTTGCACAACTATCCTTTGAGACCGCTTGCTGAAAAAATTATAGAACTAGACACCTCCATAAAAAACTTCGGTGAACGAACGCAAGGTAAACTAGCAATGAATTTCCTAATTGAATACCAATATGTGGTAAATCAATTTAATCAATTAAAAACCGACGTTGTCACCATTCACCCAGACATTTTAAAAACAAACATTAGACACAAAAGAGGAATAATAAATGCTTTAGGTTCCGTCTTTAAATTTATCTCAGGTAATTTGGACGCAAATGATGGTGAGAGGTATGACAAAGCCATTAATGAACTCAAAAATAATCAGAAAAATGTGATACAACATTTTAATAAACAACTTTCTCTTAATACGGAACTAGTTCAAAATTACGCAGAAACAGTTAAAAATATGTCCGAAAATTTTAAAAGAATTAGTGAAGTCTTAAAGATGGTCAGACCGGAAGATCAGCAGACAACTAATACCTTAACTATGTTTAAAATTGCTATACTGGATTTAACTAAGGTAATTAATGACATTCAAACTGCCCTCAGCTTTGCTACTCTGAATGTATTGCACTTATCAATCATAAGTGAAAAAGCTATTAATGGTATGAGAAATGAATTGGCAAAATTTACTGACAATAAATACTATTATTCAGATGACAATGTTCTTTTCATTAGGACAATTAGAGTAGACTACTATATTACTAGCGAACACGTAGTATTTTGCTTGCACTTCCCAATATTGGACCCAAAACCATATAACCTCTACCATTTGTTTTCTATCCCCACAAACCAACAAACAACCATCATTCCCCCAACTTCCTACGTAGCAATGAACGACAATGGTATCTACTATCTTAAAGACATATGTCAAGAAATCCAAGATCAATATTTCTGCAAATACGAAACAGTTGAAAGAAAATATCAAGAAGACAGGTGTGTCAAGAATCTACTACAAGTTCAAGAAGCTCCAGAGTGCGCTCACATTCCCGTGAAGATCACAGACGCGCTAGTAGAAACCGTAAGCAGCGAGAAGTACTTAGTTATCTCCCCAGAAGAAACTCTCGTACATGAGAAGTGCGGCAATGAAGAGGTGCATAAGTTAAAAGGAACTTATTTGATCAGTGTCCCCTATTCTTGTAAATTCATCACAAGAAATTTCGAATATTCCAATGAAGATGGCATCAGCATCCCCGAAGAACCAGTCTACTTACCACCAATTTCAATAAGTGTGAAAAATGTGAAACCAATCCAGTTAAACCTAAAATCGTTTAACTTAGACAAACTATCGAAACCAACATTGCAGCAGAATGAACAGGAACACCTAACCTACCTGGAAAGCTCTACCTGGAGCTATTCCAATTTACCAGTGTACCTTTTAATTACAGTTACTATAATTGTCATACTATTGTATATATTTAGAAATAGTATTAAGAAAATTGTTTGTAAACTATTTAGGAAAGAAACTAGAAAACCAAAGGACGACTCCGTGGATGAGAAGGAAATAGAAATGAAGGCTTTTCCTACCCCAGCGAAGCGGAATGTAACATTTAATGTTTAATATTATTTTGACAAGTTAATTTCTTTTCATTGTTGTAATTGTAATTTTCAACCATTTTTCTGTCAACTCTGTTTTTACCCAGAGTTGCCTCTTAAGAGGGTAGGAGTTATGTAGGTCATAACGCCCTATCAGCAGGAAACATAACACCATACGCCCCTTTAGATAATGAGCTATTTCGGTATTTAGTTGATAAGTCAAGCATATATAAACATATATTTTTGTATGGGCTTTTCACTTGTATTACTACTGTCTAACCGGTCGTGCTGCCCGAGCGACCAGGGGAAAACACCCCTTTTGTTAACATAAAAAATTGTAACTAGTAGTATAAGTCTCTAATGAAGTAAATGGTTAATAAAGGCTTTTCATTTTCTTTTAAAAAGCCATTTTCCCATTTCCATTAGATTAGTCGAGGGCTTGTAGCCTAAATACTATCGTACCGTGGGTGTCGACAAAGAGGAAAGAGGCAACTTGTTAATTCTGGACTTGAAGATTTGAAGGTTCGGAGGAGAAGGAAAAACATGCGCCGGCAAGGAATTCCACAACTTGGAACTCCTTGGGACAAAAGAGCGGGCATAACAAGATGTTCGATGTCTGGTGACCTGGACAGTAAAAGGGTGCATTCGCTCTGTTCCCCTGGTAGATCGGTTGGGGGCAGCTGGTGGAGGAACTATGGAAGAAAGCTCCTCTGAACAATGCCTGTGCAGATATCTATAAAAGAGATAGGTCGCCAATGGCACGTCGGTGGGCAAGAGACGCCAGCCTTTGGGTGAGGGTAGGGTCACCAATGAGACGTATAGCTTTCTTCTTAATGGAGTCCAGGATAGCAAATGTGGTAGCGGCAGCAGCATCCCAGGTGTGGGAGCAGTATTCGAGGTTTGGCCTTATTTGCAAAGTATATAGGGTATAAAGATTAGCTGGTGAAAAGTATTTGCGAGCCCGGAAGAGGAAACCTAATTTATTAGCAGCCGCTTCCGCAATTAATGTGACATGTTGGTGCCAATTGAGATATCGATCCACAGAAATGCCAACAAGTGAAAATAACCCATTACTTTGAATAACTTGGTTGTTCATTGTGATGGGTCTAAGGCTGGTGTATCTTTTATGAGAAAGAAACCAAGACTTAGATTTGGTGGGGCTAAATTCTACAAGATTTCTACTTCCCCAGTCTAATATTTTTTGGAGATCCACGGAGACAGAACCCTCCATGAGTCTGCGATCCTCATCTAATTGGGACAAAGATACAGGCCTAAAATATTGTATATTTGAGTGGAGGGTGCTGTCGTCCGCCTAACTGTGAACTGGGTTGAATGTGCTAAAGAGGATAAACTTACCTACCAAATTTTGTTACCATATCTTTTTTATTTTTTGTGGTAATTTTTTTTAAAAGAAAGCATAAAATTTTCCCAGAAAACCTGGTCCGATTTACCTAGCTACCCACGCCCCCAGGGGCACGAGGCACAGCTGATTTATTAGGTATTAAAGCATTAAGTCAGAATAACTAATTCAGTTAAGACGGCTTTATACGTTATACAATACATTACACAAATCTACATATACATATACATATATCATATCCTTTGTACAAAGTCAACTACTGTAATTTACTTTTATATCAAATAGTTATAGTTTTAAGTGTGAATAGTATTTTGTACATATAAAATAATAGGTATATAAAAACGTTAGTAAATAATCCTAGAGCGTTAGTGTTTTAAAACACCCTTAAATCCATGCAGGAAAATAAATCACCCAATTAGTGTTGCTCATCAACAACATGTAACCGAGCCAGCCCTTCATGAAACCAACTGGACACTGCAAATACACTTTTGGTACCTAGGTCGTTAAGGGTTAATATAAAAAAAATATGTTGTAATTTTGTTTCAAGTGCAAGATGAACAAATAACAGTAATTGTCAGGCTGAATTATATAACAGTATGAGCTTTGACATACATAGTTCAAATAGAATACATATTTTGGTCTGACAGGAACATAAACCTAATTACTAATATAGGTATATGTAATATTAACAGGTCTTCTTTTATACTCTGCTTGTAAGCTATGACACAACCAATGCCTTATTCTATTTCTAGGAATTTTATGATTGTTAAACTCATTTCAATTAAGATAAATAATTATCATCGCAGTCTAAAAGCCAAATTTCCCTGTCGCCACAGCTGTAATTCTGTTTCTGTTTTACCTATTTTCTGGGGTCTTACGGTCTCACTTCCAAGGTATGTAAGCCTTTTGCAGAACTGAGCTATGCAGTCGCATAGCAAATGTTCTGTTGTTTCTGCTGCTCTAGTGCAGTATCTGCAGTTTTCACTGCCCGCCTTACCCATCTTCAGTAGGCCATGCCTTACTGTGGAGTGTTCTGTAAAAAGTCCTGTGATTATTTTCAAGTCATTCCTGTTCAATTTACGAAACACGACTTCTTTGTTGATATGGTGCGGAACTGTTTTGTCTGCCTTAAGCCTGGCATTTCCCTCTAGTATGATAGCATTTGTTTCCTCTCCTAAGTATCAAATTGATTTCTTAGATAGCTTTTTGTTCATCCACAATAGAGCTTGGACTATAAAATTGTGTTGTTGCTGTTCTTTTTGCAAGATTGTCTACTTTCTAATTTCTTCCAAAGCTTTGATGCCCTGGTACCCACATAAAAGTGACTTTGTTGTTTGTAGCCAGTTGCTTCAAGAATTTTTTGCAGTCAGAGGTCAGTTTATATTTGATTTTAAAAGATTTTAGAGTTTTTAGTACTGGTTGATTGTCTGAGAGGATGTAAGTCTATCTGTTTCTATGTACTCTTTCTATGCATTTATGTACACAGAGATTAATAGCAAGTATTTTTGTTTGGAAGATGGTGGAAGTTTTTACTAGGGACCTAGCGCGTCTGAAGTTAGGTTCTCTTATTCCCTGGTCTGCGGCAAGTCCAGATTACCATTGCGGCTCTAGCAAGACTTTTTACCAAGAGTGTGTTCCAGTTTAGTTTTTGGTTTTAGAAGATCCCTAATTACTAAAACTTATTGGAAAATTATTACTGTGTTCCATTTGTAGTGGTTCCAGAAATGCGTAAAATAATAAAAGAATAAGTGAGTGACGTGGAGTGAAACGCCGCTGTATATGTCGGGCTAGCGCGAGGTAGGAAGTGGCTGCCAGCAGGGTGAGGAAGAGGCATTAGAGTTTCGACCTGCAAACAGCAAGGACAAGGGGTAATATCTCTGCTACGTAATCCGGATTTACCACCTTTTCCATTGTTTGTCAACTGACACGTTCAAAGTCGGAGCTTTTAAATTTAGCTTCTTTCTGCTCGCGAATGGAACAAGAACTGTCTTATGAGCATTGACATTAAGCCCCTCCGTCTCACACCAGTTCCTTACTTTATTTAGGGATGTTTATTGTAGGCTGAGAATTGCAGCATCCTGCTTACCATTGACTGTTATGACAGTATCACCTGTGTATCTTTTGACTGTGAATCCTGCCTTGCTCAATACGTTTATCCATAGCGGGCGACCACGGCGGAGGTGATAGCACTCCTCCCCGAGGGCAAACTTTTGCAGTCGTCAATGCTACGTTGGTGTTATTTTTAGTAACTAGTACACTAAAACAAATAAATTATAATTACTCTGTAGCAGTCTATAACCTAGATCATATAACATACAAATGTAGATCTATAACCTGCAGGACCGTTACTGGGGTTATTATATATAGGTAATTAGTGGATGTATGATAGAAACGTAACCAAAGTATATGTACAACTTATATTACAATTTACACAATGCACATCACTCTCACCAACATACCATTTCTAATACACGGTTACACATTATATACAAATCTCATTGGTCTTGAGTTCTATGGTATTAGATAACTGTGCTTATGAATATTTACACAATCAAACAATGGGCCAGATACAAGCTGCTATTACAAAGGGGGTCGTTCTGCACTTCCCTAACACATGGGACGCGGTGACACCAGTACGTCTTTAGTTCAACTTTTTACTTCAACTTAAAACTACCCTAACACTCTCTTCGCTTCTCACTTTCCGACTGCCTCCCCCGGCTAGAACATATCACGCCTGTTGCGTTTGTTGTTGTCGCGCACGCACTTGTTCGTTATAGCCGGTGTATGAGAATACACAAGCAATGTTGCCAGTTTCTAAAGAGGGTTGGTTATAGATCTATATTATGAAATTTTACAAAGGACGTGGTTGTTAGGGTATTTAAAGTTTTGATAATTAAGATGTGCGATACTTACCCCATTTATATGAAATGGGGTAAGTATTGCACATGTCCATTTGAAACTGGAAATGACTATTATTATTCTGGGATTTTTTCATTAAAAAAATAGCTATGTATGGTTTTGATAGATATTCAAGTTTGCAGACTACCTAAGAACACAATTTTACCAATCCTATATTGTAGTTATTTGTTTCACCAGAGCTCCTAATATTAAGTATTATTTTCGCAATTAAAATAACATATTAAATTTTAACATTTTAAGCTTTCAAAGTTAACCTGATCTGCAGTAAACCGTAGACCGACAAGAAAAAATGACAGATGACAGAATAGTAGATAGTATCGTCAAATTAGACAGATTTGGTAGATGATTTTAAAAAATGGCAAGGAATTAGAAATCTGCAATTTGTAGGTAAATCAAGATTGCTTTTTAAATAAATTTAACCATTTTTATTGAAATTTTAATCAATTGTCAAGGTAACTAAATACTATACATTTTCTGATGCCTTGAGCTTCAGTTGAAAGTTGTGGGAATTGGCAAACATCGTTGCTTGTTGATTTTCACATATTTTTATACTTGTATGTTGCGGATTTATTTTAAAATTTTGTTTACAGTGCTTGCGGATTCTGGATATATCTATATGAGCTTATTTAACACTGAAAGTATCCATCTAGCCGTTTATCCATGTCACTTCTCAGATTGTTTATATTTTATTTGCGAAAAAAACACGACAGTTACTCAAACAATTCAATGATACAAAAAACTTTATACGACAATTTCTTTAAAAAAAAATTAAATGAAAATTTCTAAACAAATTTGTTTACGAAAATTTGAAATCAAATTTTTCACGTGCCTTTGTAAATATTTTTTACAATAACTTATATAACATTAATTATTAATTACTAACATTTTACAAAAATTTGCAAAAAATGATTTCTACGAAAAGACTAAACACGAAAATTTACTGATAAAGTACAAAAAATGCAATTTATATAATCTGCAATTGAAATTGAAAAAAAGTAACATTCAAACAGGTTATTATTAATTAACGTTTCACGGAAATTTGCACTTGTGGAAATGAAAAGAAATATAAGCGGAAAAATTCTCATTTTTTTCTATCACAAGCTGTCGGAAATAACAAGGTTATTTAAGTTTTTCACTTCAAAGTTTTATTGGACATTAATTTGTCAAAATAATGTATCAATTACTTATATAATGTGAAATGTAAACATAGATAATAATCGTATCAGTTAATGATTTCTTACCTTTTTTTCGTACCAACTTAGTTTAAATATTTTAATATTGTTTTTCAAAAATTCCCTAAATAATCACATAATCTGATCAGTTAGTTACTAGAATTGAATAAAAAACAGAAACCAGAATGGATTTTTTTTTGCAAACTAATCCTCCATAAAGATTTGCACCAACAATCTTTTGGGTGAGAGTCCGAACTCCAACCCAAGGCGCAACCACGGATGTTGAAATTTGTGATATAAGCTGAAAATTTCATACAATTATCTTTAAATGTTGAAAATTCGGTTTTCCATAAAGAAATAAATTCAAAATTGGCGACCTCCTATTATCTCTACATAGGCTAATTACGTACAATATTTTTAATCTTATAGTTTTTGAAAATTATTTAATAGAAAATTACCTATTCAATAAGAAAAATGCTTCTGTAAATGCGCTCAAATGTCACAGATATGACGTCGGAACTCTTACTACATGATATATGCTGTGTCCGTTTATAGATTTATTGCCCGAAGAGAAGGACTTTTTCAACTTTAGTGTGTTAAATAAAAATAGTGCTGCAAATTGAATCATAACTTTCACATAGCTGTAATATTCTACTCTTCTCAGAAAGACGTTATCATGAAATGAATTTAGGGTAGATGACTTGACCACAAACAAAATATTCGTCTTCCTGTATCTCTAAACTTCCGAAATGATATATTACTCGATTTTTAATAGAAACGTATCAGTTTTCCCAATCAACGCACCATTTCTTCACTGTTTTTCTAAATCGGTCTTACTCACACATAATACAGACAATTAGGATGTCAACAGCTACCTGTGCACCAAATTTGATGTCGATTGCTTAATTACAAGACAATTTATTATTTCACCTCTACATGATCAACCCCTACCCACACAGCATAGGACATCCAATGGATATCCATTGGATATACATAATATCCATTTGACGTCCATGACCATGATGGATATCATATGGATTTCCAATGGATATTGTTAGTGCAGAAAATGTTAATAAATCTTAAATAATGTGAACATATGAGCATTTCTTAATTGTTGAAATCTAATCAAGAATGCAGTGGAATTTCTGAGATAATGTTCAATATATATATATATATATATATATATATATATATATATATATATATATATATATATATATATCCATGAGACATCCAATGGATGTTCATTGGATATCCCATGGATATACAAAATACATCTACTAGATGTCCACTGGAGATCTAGTTGATGTTCCGTTAATATGTTCACGTCAGCAGGAAAAAACATGGATAAATTACACAAACCGTTATTTACGTCTTCGAAATATAAGGGAAGAGAAACAACCCCTTCCAGCATAAGAATTACCGAAGAAAACTATCTTTCCTGAACAATTAACGCGGGATCATTTAATAACTCACCTTGGAGCATTGGATGCTTGAATTGTTGACTATAATGACAAAAATCCGTTTGCATTTGCTTGGTTTGGACTGGAATCGAGGTTATGAAATTTAAAATTGAAAAAATTGAAATGAACTACAACCTACAACTAGAGTTAGAGTTATGTAAATATATTTCATACTGATTTACGTAAATAGCAATGTTATTTATAGCTGAAACAAGCACGTTGGTTGATAATAATATGGCTAGTGGACGTGAAGCAGAAAATAAATATCTTCTCGATTAAAGTAAATATTTTTTACCTCTTATTAAAATCAGCGAAAATTATCTAGTTATAAAATAGAAGTTCATGTATATGTAAAATTGTTCATTTTAGTGGTGAATATCTATCGTACCTACTTTTAAGTAGATCACTTCCAGTAGATTATGAAAGTAGATCACTTAAGGGTAATTCACACTATTGGGTATAGCGAGTTCTGTCGTGATACTCAACATTAACAGCTGTTACCCAGTATTTTGGAGCAACCACTAAACTGTTAAAGCTATAATAATTAAAGTGGTATTTATAAACATTTGTTCATATTATTTATTGGATTGTCTTATGAGTTTGATTATTAGCAGCGTCTTTTTTCTTTACAGCAAGAATGCAGACCTAGGCCAGATCATAAATCAAGAAATTAAGTAATTTAAATGATTTCAGAACAAAATAAATATTTGTTTGCTTATATTAGTGTTTCATTGAGGGGATGGAATTAGAAAGAGGGGGGTCGAGAGTTAGCATCTAATATCAATTTCATGTAAAATGATATCCATACAACATCCATGTATATCCATTGGACGTCCTGGATATCCATCGTGGATATCCATTTAATATATAATCGACGTCCGTGTGCTTGTGGGTACTTCAATTTCATGGAAAATATGAAGTTGATTTTGAAAGTCATCGTCAAGATTAAATCCAAGGTCACCATCAGATAACCAGAAAAAACTCCTTGTCTATAACTTTTCTCTCCGCGACTTGAACCTTGAGAGATAGTCTGCTAATCTGTTACTTTTGTAACACCACAGGCCATCTCCCAACTAATTTTATGGTGAAGTGTAAATTTCTCGATAAAAAAATAAAAGGAGAAACCAACTCTAAGTAAACTTGATAGTCTAATGTAATATTCTGTCAAAACTAAATTCATATCCATCTCCTCACATTCAACCCCTACTTCAACTTCATCACAGATTAGAATAGTGATGAAATTTAACATTTTCTAATACACAAATCCTGAAAGGTTATATTACTCGGGTTTTATCCCTAACCCCCTGGAGCGGTTGACCCTAAAGCAATCCGAACAGTTCATTGGTTAGGTGTTAACTGCACACGAAACTGGAAGACGATATCACAATTTGTTAGAAAGTTATTATGCCTACTAGCAGGCAGACGCACACACCGACAGACTGACAAGCCGACCAATCGACAGGCAAAAAAACTGAGTTTGGAAATGATGTTTTCTATATCTTTTGAGACTTTTTACGCCGTTTTAACAAAGAAAAAATTCGAAATTTCTGTTACCGATATTCCACCTCCACACATTCTACCCCTAATTTAATTTGAACACAGAATACCAGATGTTTGATGAAATTGAAAGATTTCTAATAAACATACCCTAAAACGTCGAGTTTTAACGAAAAAATGCAATTTTCCCCAAATTACCTACGATTCATCCCATACCCCTGAAGCGATTTTACCCAAAAATAATTCGAACCATTCGTTTGTCATACTTAATTTGAAAATGATATCTCACATCGCTCTAACGTTATCATGTCTACTAACAGACAGGCAGACATACAGACTGATAGACCGACAGACCTACAGAAAAAAAATCGTACCCAATCATGTTTTCTATATGCTTTGACACTTTTTACGACGTCTAAGCTAAACTTTTTAAACTAGTTCTGTCACTGATACCATACTTACACACGTACTGACGATATAGAGTAAAATAATAGACTATTAAATTACAAATTGTCTATCTTTAACCACTGCCAAAGCATAAGAGAAAGGGTCTATTTGAAACTAATTTTCTGCAAACATTTTAGTAAAATGAAAAACAATGATGGTTAAGGCAGAAACATAATAAGGCTTTGTAAAACACACTCCTTACGACAGTTATTCAACATAGCCTGCATCTTTCTCAACATATTTGTTTAAAAATCGGCGTTTTTTTTTTTAATTTTCAAAGTAACTTTTTGGGAATTTTTTAATTTTCTCCGTTAAAGAACTTTTTTCTGTCTGTAATATTCAATTGACTTTGTTAAACACACCAAATATTTTTGTCTTCTGCGTTTCTCTGTTCACCATCGGCACCATTTTTTATAAACTGCAAATTACTTTTTTTGTTTCAACTTACAGACTTAAAATTTGGTTTTTGTGATACGATTCATAGTAGAAGCTTGTGTACCAAATTTGGTTGCCATAGCTTTTCAAAATGACATAAACATTTTTTCATGGTTTTATTAATTATCTGTGTAGTATATATCCTATCTATCCGCATAGGACTGAGTGTGTCAACAGTGTTACAGTCTTGGTCCAAGTGGTCTCAAGAAGGAATCATAACCGTCGTCGTGGATCGGAATTACCTCGAGCAACTTCCACACGGGAAGGTCGTTATGTGAGGATTGCAGCTTTACAAGGTAGAGTTTCCACCACATAGTGGATTGAAAATGCTTGGTTGGGAGTTTGACAACAAAGAGTCCCTATGGCAACGATATATCGCACATTACGCGCTTTTGGGCTTTGTTCGGATACACCATTTTTATATCTCCCACTGACACCTCGTCACCGTACTGCTCAGTTACGGTAGTGTAACGGTAGATCAAATTGGGATGGTGATTGGAATCGTGTTGTGTTCTCTGAAGAATCCAGATTGTGCCTTTGGGTCCACTATAGTTGCAGAAGAGTAACAACGCAGCCACTTAGAATTTGATGTGGAACAGCGTACGGGCCTTACACGTGGCATGATGATGTGGGTTGCGATAACCTACGGTAGCAGATCACCACTAGTTTATATTGACATAGATTTGAATGCAAATGATTACATACGAAAAGTACTGCAGTCTATCGCACTGCCATACCTACGAGGCTTAATTCAACCTCTTTTCCAGCAAAACAACGGAGTCCTCGAGAAGCAACGTTCTTACAAGAAAATAACGTCACTCTGCTTCCATGGCCTCCACTCCATAGACGTGTCACCCATCGAAAGTTTGTGAGATATAATTGGCATTCAACGGGATAATTTAGCCCAACCAGCAAACAAGCTAGTTAACCTTCGTCACTGAATTCCAGAAGCCTGGGATGACATTCCTAAGGATACCAAAAATCAGTTAATATCAGGCATGCCTCGAAGAGTTATCGAATGCAAAGGAAGCCACGGTGGATCCACTTTTTGTTAACTAACTTTTCATTTTTAAATATTTTCGTTAGAAAATGTAACCACTTTTTAGGTTTCATTAAACACGCATTATTTGTAAATTTAAATAAAATTTAAAGACTTACTGTGTGTTCGGATTTTTTTAAAGCCAGTATATATATATATATATATATATATATATATATATATATATATATATATATATATATATATATATATATAAGTAGGTAATGCGCCACTTGAGGCAGACAGGAAGTAGGGAGCGGAGCCCCCCACCCCCACCCATCCCCTAGGGGCGGAGCCCCACCCCTCTGGGCGGAGCCCCACCCCTTGTGGGCGTGGCCCAAGATGGCGTCCAAGATGGCTTCCAATGTAACCTGTATTCTAAGGTCATTGACCATGTCTAGGAAACTTTGGCCAGAGAGTGACGTCACACGACTTGGGCCAGACAGTCACATTCCAAAGTGTAAGGGAAATTATTATTTTTGAAAAAAAGCCACATGGAGCAGGTGAGTTTCGAACCCCGGGCACTCAGACGGGAGGCAACGATGCTAACCACTGAGCTAAGCAGACGCTTATTAATTTACTGTTTTAGGCTGGTATATATATATACGACTTTTAATTACAAACAAACCATACATGTAACAATTAAATTTTTGTTATTATTAGACAATTGAATGATTCACAAAATAAGAATTAATATGTTTTAATATTATATAAATGTGAGCTGGAAGATAAAGCCCTTCTTACATTTAATGAGGGAATATCAAATCTGTAAAAATAACACACAGAGGTCGTTGGCAAACAAAAAAGAAGGAAGTTCAGAAACAAAATAGACAACAGGTTCAAATAGGAAACCAAAACTTAAATATCGTAGAGACAATAGAGGTCGCTGGCAAAACAAAGAAGGAAGCTCAGAAACAAAATGGACAACAGGTTCAAATCTTAAAAATAGGAACTAGCCTTATGTGTGGGCGCGGCAAGTAGTTGATTTTATTTTGAAAGAGATACAGGTTCGATTCCTGATATATGCTCCTTGATATGGTAGCGTCAAATACAAAGAGGTACTGAATAACTAAACAGTAAGCTTAGAAACAATGGTTGGTTACAGGTTCAATTCCCTTCTTAAGCTAACCCCACGTGTTTAGTGTCATATTACTCGTCTAAGTAAGCAGAATTAAAAAATGGCGACTAAAATAAGATAAAAAACTTAAAACCCTTATCGCGGAAGATCCGTGAGATGTACGATAGAACCAATACATGCACGGTGTTAAGGAGGCCAAATCAAAGTGGAATATACAATAAAATGGCCACTTCCGGTCTAAACTTTAAATCCTTATATCTTTTGAACGGAAAGTGATAGAAATGAACTGACTTTAAAAATATATCGTTTCATAACAAGCTCTACAAGAAAATGAGATAAAAACTTTAAACCCTTATCGCGGAAGATCCGTGAGATGTACGAGAGAACCAATACATGCACGGTGTTAAGGAGGCCAAACCAAATTGGAATATACAATAAAATGGCCACTTCCGGTCTAAACTTTAAATCGTTATATCTTTTGAACGACAAGTGATAGAAATGAACTGACTTTAAAAATATATCGTTTCATAACAAGCTCTACAAGAAAATGAGATAAAAAACTTTAAACCCTTATCGCGGAAGATCCGTGAGATGTACGAGAGAACCAACACATGCACGGTGTTAAGGAGGCCAAATCAAATTGGAATATACAATAAAATGGCCACTTCCGGTCTAAACTTTAAATCGTTATATCTTTTGAATGGAAAGTGATAGAAAGGAACCGACTTCAAAAATGTATGTTTCGTAACAAGGTCTACAAGAAACTGAGATAAAAACTTTAAACCCTTATCGCGGAAGATCCGTGAGATGTACGATAGAACCAATACATGCACGGTGTTAAGGAGGCCAAATCAAATTGGTATATACAATAAAATAGCCACTTCCGGTCTAAACTTTAAATCGTTATATCTTTTGAAGGGAAAGTGATAGAAAGGAACCGACTTCAAAAATGTATGTTTCGTAACAAGGTCTACAAGAAACTGAGATAAAAAACTTTAAACCCTTATCGCGGAAGATCCGTGAGACGTACGATAGAACCAATACATACACGCTGTTCAGCAAAGCAAACTCTATAAGCATATTCAATAAAAATGTTACTTCCGGTAGACACTTTCGGTATAGCCGTTCTTAGAGCTACATACATGTGTGACACCTTAAAATCATCGTCTTGTTGAACAGAAGAAATATAATATTTAAGTAAGTCAGAACAAGCTGTGTTAACACCTAAAAACAACACACTCTCTCTTAGACTTAATGAAGTTACTTTCAGAGAAAATTTCAACCATACCAGAAAGAACAGTATTCAATAGCGTATTTAAATGTTGACTACATCAAGTGATGCGTGCTACAGACAAATTTTAGTACACCCTCTTAGACTTATTGAAGTTGACGGTACAGGCAGCTGTCAAGCGTAGGCAACGTCCACAAACTATAATGAGTTTAATCTAAAGTGAATAGATATTTTTATTATTTGAATCCATTGGAGGCTAGGGCCTTATAAAACGTATATAAATTTAGTAGATATCATGGGTTATTACAAATGGAAAGTTTATTCTGAATGATCATTAAACAAACCTGGATTAGGTTTAAACAAAGACTGAACTTAAAATTTACATGTTGTATATATTTTTGTGTATGGTATAACAAAAGTTGGCAACAAGGCTTTAACACCTATAAACGTAAGTATATTTAAAATATAACCTTTAGATATGTTTTTCTATTCTTAAAAATATCCGTTAACGATTTTATAGCAGAATGTTTTTATAAACATATCATTTCCTGCAAATGATTGCTCATTTACCAACATAATTTCCCCCCAGTATCGGAGAGTGATATCATTTCCTGCCGTTCTCAAGTTGTAAGCTTATTACGGTTTCCGGTGTAGTGCGGACAACGCCAGTAGAAAACCATAAAAATCTGTGCCTGTTTACCATAAGACCACATGCATATTTAAGCAAATACAGAGATATGACACACCAAGCCATATAAATACATGCAAAACAAGTTACATATTAAGCTAATAGTGGGGGCCTCAAATTAAAACAAAGCTATTTTGTTCCAGCGTCGGTACTCGTAACAATGTACTTATATAAGCTCGATCCTAGAAAAATTCAGTTTACCTTCGACCGCTAGTGTGAATACTACTCGGGCTGTATCCATTTTCGACCGTTATTGTTAATACTCCTTAGTTTTGTGCCAGTTAAATTGCCATCGTCCGTGTTGTGTGTGCCACGCTTTGGTTGTAGTACCTACTTAGAGCACCTTTTGCATCATCAGGTATCGTTTAGTGATTTTAACTGTACTTTTTGTAAGATAGTGTAAAAACAATCATTCGCTAATTTGTAAACCTTTTAAGTGTTTCGCGCAGTTTTTCTAAAAATGGCTTACCAAATCGTTGCCGATACGTGCAAAACCAACCAAAAATATAAGTTGACAAGGCGTAGTGTCACCTTTAAACTTAATGACATCCCCGATCATGTTAATGACCCAGAGAAGTGGGTCAAGTGTGGCATCAGGGATATTGTAGCCCGCATAGTTGAGGATGTAGATTCTGAAGACAGGGTAGGGTTTCTCTTTACATCGGAAGGTTTCGACAAGGGGGCTGCACACTTGGCATTCAGAAAAGCATCAAGTGTGACTTTTGAAAATATTTGGGACCTGCTAGGACAAATATATCAAAGCAATTCGGAGGGCTTTCATTCAAACACATTCAGAATGACGATGACTCAAGTAAAACCGCTCACAGGGGCTGGCAGAACAAATAAATATACTAAGTTTGAAGAGGAGTGTTCGCAGAGAAGAGGAATTGTAACCATTAATAATTCCGATAATCTCTGTCTCGTAAGAGCTCTAGTTGTAGCCATAGCTTATGCCATAAACAGTCCTTATATAATGTAAATTAGAAGAAATCGTCAGAAAAGGCAGGATATTGAAACGGCTAAATTGATCAGCGAAGCAGGTGTTGAAATTTCAGAAGCAGGGGCCAGCTTGAATGAGGTGAGACAATTCCAAACCCATCTGACCGAATACAAGATCACGGTGTATGAATATGGGTCCAAAGGTCGGACTGTGATGTTTGAGGGGCCCGATGCTCCCCTAAAAATAAACTTACTTCATCACAACAATCACTTTAATGTTATTACAAATTTAAAAGCAGCCTTTTGCTGCAGGTATTATTGCGAGTGGTGCCATGTGCCTTATGATCATAAAAAGGATCATCGATTTTCAACCTCTTGTCCATGCTGTCAGCAGAGCCCGCTTTGTGAGAAAACAAGACAAGAGGTAAGTTGTACCGATTGTAATAGAAAATTTAGAGATCAAAACTGCTTCGCCAATCATAAAAGAATTGGTAAAAATGGTAAGAGTATGTGTGACACAGTCAAAAGGTGTGAATCATGTCTCAAGACAATTACAGCTGGTCGAAACCATGTGTGTGACGAAGTGTATTGTAGAGTGTGTTCTAAACATCAACCTGCTGGCCATTACTGTTACATGAAACCTGACGAGCGAGAGCCAATAACAGATGGTACGTTGTTTGTATTTTACGATCTAGAGACGCGGCAGGATGAAGTGGGCCCCAATGGTGAAAGGATACATTTACCCAACCTATGTGTGTTTCAGCAACGCTGCGACCTCTGCATGGAGCAAGATGATGACGTGCTCATATGCTATAGATGTTGTGCGAGACGTCAAGTTTTAAAAATAAAACCTTTGGAGAGGTTTGCAGAATACGTTCTGGGTGTTGCACCGGCTTTCAAAAGGTTAGTGGTAATGGCGCACAATGGAAAGGCTTATGATCACCAATTTATTCTAAAACATGTGCTGGAAAAGACAGATCTCAAGGTTGATTTGATTATGCGAGGTACCAGCATTATTAAAATGAAAATAGGTAACGTAATATTTTTAGACAGCCTCACTTATTTTCCGATGCCATTAGCTGTACTTCCTAAAGCGTTCGATTTGGGGCCTGAGCTAAAGAAAGGTTACTTCCCTCACCTTTTCAACACCCTGGCTAATACCAATTACAACGGGCCTCTGCCAGAAATAAAATACTACGACCCAGATCACATGAGTGAAGATAACCGTCTAAAACTTATTGAATGGCACAAAGAACATCAAAATGACAACTTTAACATGCAAAGAGATTTGATCGACTATTGTGTCAGTGACGTCGAGATCTTACGGAAAGCCTGTTTAAAATTTCGAAAGATGTTTCTGGATGAATGTAAGGTGTGTCCGTTCACAGAAGCATGCACCATAGCCTCTGCCTGCAATCTGGTCTTCAGGCGCAACTTCTTACTACCTGAGACCATTATACTGCTCCCATTGTTTAAATGCTTTTTGTGTTATCAGACGTATCAAAGGATCTGAATGTGTACCACTTTAATGTTTTCTTTTTCCATATAGGCTGTGAAGTTAAGAAAATGTTGCCTATATCTTTTTCACCACATCGTTTACGTTTCATCAGGGTAATGTCTGAAATAGTCAGGTTCTCACTTTCGGTTAAATTGTAAAGCACGCGAAACATGTTCAAAGCATCCTTGAAAGGCTGTGTATTTTGCAACATTGATGATTGACTATTGTTAAAGGCACCATTTCTTAAGTACCCATATCTGACGAGATACTTGAGAGCCAATTCTCTGTCTTTTTCACTTATATGTTCCCCAAAGGAGACACTTAGCACACATATAATTAACAGTAACTTGAACATAACTGTTTGGCTATTTTCTCTATCAAGAGCTTCTATAGGATTCTCCACAACTACTGCCGCAAAACTGATCACTTCCCCTGTATTTATACCAGCCACGTCTGTCTCTAGAAGACTACTGTCGCAAAACTGATCACTTCCCTGTATTTATACCAGCCACGTCTGTATCTAGATGACTACTGTCGCAAAACTGATCACTTCCCCCTGTATTTATACCAGCCACGTCTGTATCTAGATGACTACTGTCGCAAAACCGTCCACCCCTCTTTATACGGTAAGTAAATTTTTCCTGTTGTCTAGATCAAGTTTGCTAAAGGGCATTGCGATATCTATTTCGAAAAACATCCTCAGTGGTTAGATTATCGAAAGTGCACAATTGCTTGCGGTTTAAATTTTCGAAAAACAGCCTGTCAAAGTTTTTTCTCAGTGGTCAGACTATCATTTATTATTTTTGTCGTCTCCAAGATCTTATTTTTCAGTGGTTATCTTGCTCGAGGCATTTAATATCCTCAGGGTTATCATTTTGAAAATGCACAATATTTTGCTTGCGGTCTACATTCGAATCTCCATTTTGAAACCGCATTTTGAAACCTCATAAATATCATATCTAAAGTCATAACTTCTTAAGTCGTTTTTAATTTGGTCAGGATATTTAATTAAAACAATTGAATTATAGTGGGCAGTCGACAGACCCAAAGCGTTAGTAAGCAGTTTATATTGGAATTGGATCTGGATTCTGCAGCTCTTATCTTTTGAACGTTATAGACGTTATAAGTGTGTTTTATAAGTATCTTTGTTTTGTATTATTTAAGGAAAAATTTTCCTTAATTGTTATGCTTATTGTGTGTGCTATTGTCGTTCTTATTGTTAATTTTTTGACGTACATGAACATCCCTGTGTCATTCAGGTGACATTGGCCTGTTTCATTGTTAATATATACATTATACATTATACATTATACAATGAGAATATAGTTTTTAGGGAAATAAATGAAAAACAATAGGAAAAAACTGGTAAATTCCGAGCTTATATGCACAAACAAGATTTTTTCTTACATAAAATGCTTAAGTTACATGAAGGTAACGCTACTGCGCACCATCCTGTATTTTTTATTTTTAGTGACTTTATTTTTATTTCGACTTTGGAGCACATACAAACCAAACAATTCTAGATTCATTTTAACTGTATCGTGTTTGGCTAAAGCAGCCTCCATCAAATGAAACAATTTATGCTTCACACTTTCCATGGCAAGACGTATATCACTACCATCCATACTAATACGATAGGTAGCCATTCTGTTTTTAAAAGCTTGAGTTAACATATAAACTTATTCAACTTCCCACGGTTCACACACACTTTAGATTTGTGAATTTCACTGCGTAAAGCACTCTTTTTTCACTTGTAACGAGCACGATTCACTGTATCTCATCTTAACTACTAAACAGTTTACAACGAGAATACAGTTTAGGGGAAAGAATGAAATCAATAGGAAAAACTGGAAAAATTGATAGCTTATATACGCAAACACGGATTTTTTTCTTACATAAAATGGTTAAGAGTAGGTATGGGGGCACTTGGGCCAGACAGTGACGTCACATTTCACATATCGCCTTGTTATGTAACCTGTAAACATTCCAAAGGTCAATGACCTTCCAAGGTGATTGACCTGTTATTTCTAGGAAACTTGGGCCAGACAGTGACGTCACATTTCACATCTCGCCTTGTTATGTAACCTGTAAACATTCCAAAGGTCAATGACCTTCCAAGGTGATTGACCTGTTATTTCTAGGAAACTTTGGCCAGACAGTGACGTCACATTTCACATCTCGCCTTGTTATGTAACCTGTAAACATTCCAAGGTCAATGACCTGTTATGTCTAGGAAACTTTGGCCAGACAGTGACGTCACATGACTTGGGCCAGACAGTCACATGCAAACATTCCAAAGTGTCTAACCTATTACTTCAAATTATTCTAAGGATATTTTGAAAAAAAGCCACATGGAGCAGGTGAGTTTCGAACCCCGGGCACTCAGACGGGAGGCAACGATGCTAACCACTGAGCTAAGCAGACGCTTATTAATTTACTGTTTCAGATTTGTATATATACGACTTTTAATTACAAACAAACCATACATGTAACAATTAAAGTTTTTGTTATTATTAGACAATTAAGTGATTTACAAAATAAGAATTAATATGTGTTTATGTTATATAAATATTAACCATAAAGCAAATGACTCTGGACGTAATAATTAGATTTGTGTTTCGAGCCGCGCTTCTTGTTTTACGTCACTCCAACCTTTAGAGCCGACAAATGAGAGTGAGGTTGATAAGCGAGAATAATGGTATAGGTCGAAGACTCCATGATTTAAAGTTACGCCCCCCATTAAAACAAACCATTCATAAAGCTTTTGTTATTAGACATAAGACATAATAATTAATATGTTTAATATTAGACAGACTATTAGATTTCGCATAGAAATTAGCCGAACGCCACAATTGTTATATGGGTAGGTTCTAAAAATAACACACAGAGGTCGTTGGCAAACAAAAGAAGGAAGTTCAGAAACAAAATAGACAACAGATTCAAATAGGAAACCAAACTTAAATATCGTAGAGACAATAGAGGTCGCTGGCAAAACAAAGAAGGAAGCTCAGAAACAAAATGGACGAACAGGTTCAACTCTTAAAAATAGGAACTTTTTAGCCTTATGTGTGGGCGCGGCAAGTAGTTGATTTTATTTTGAAAGAGATACAGGTTCGATTCCTGATATATGCTCCTTGATATGGTAGCGTCAAACAAATACAAAGAGGTACTGAATAACTAAACAGTAAGCTTAGAAACAATGGTTGGTTACAGGTTCAATTCCTTTCTTAAGCTAACCCCAAGTGTTTAGTGTCATGTTACTCGTCTAAGTAAGCAGAATTAAAAAATGGCGACTAAAATAAGATAAAAAACTTAAAACCCTTATCGCGGAAGATCCGTGAGATGTACGAGAGAACCAACACATGCACGGTGTTAAGGAGGTCAAATCAAAGTGGAATATACAATAAAATGACCACTTCCGGTCTAAACTTTAAATCCTTATATCTTTTGAACGGAAAGTGATAGAAATGAACTATCTTTAAAAATATATCGTTTCATAACAAGCTCTACAAGAAAATGAGATAAAAAACTTTAAACCCTTATCGCGGAAGATCCGTGAGATGTACGAGAGAACCAATACATGCACGGTGTTAAGGAGGCCAAATCAAATTGGAATATACAATAAAATGACCACTTCCGGTCTAAACTTTAAATCCTTATATCTTTTGAACGGAAAGTGATAGAAATGAACTGACTTTAAAAATATATCGTTTCATAACAAGCTCTACAAGAAAATGAGATAAAAAACTTTAAACCCTTATCGCGGAAGATCCGTGAGATGTACGATAGAACCAATGCATGCACGGTGTTAAGGAGGCCAAATCAAATTGGAATATACAATAAAATGGCCACTTCCGGTCTAAACTTTAAAGCGTTATATCTTTTGAACGGAAAGTGATAGAAAGGAACCGACTTCAAAAATGTATGTTTCGTAACAAGGCCTACAAGAAACTGAGATAAAAAACTTCAAATCCTTATCGCGGAAGATCGGTGAGATGTACGATAGAACTAATACATGCACGGTGTTAAGGAGGCCAAAGCAAATTGGAATATACAATAAAATGGCCACTTCCGGTCTAAACGTTAAATCGTTATATCTTTTGAACGGAAAGTGATAGAAAGGAACCGACTTCAAAAATGTATGTTTCGTAACAAGGTCTACAAGAAACTGAGATAAAAAACTTCAAACCCTTATCTCGGAAGATCGGCGAGATGTACGATAGAACCAATACATACACGCTGTTCAGCAAACCAATAAAATCAATAAAAATGTTACTTCCGGTAGACACCTCCGGTATAGCCGTTCTTAGAGCTACATACATGTGTGACACCGCAAAATCATCGTCTTGTTGAACAGAAGAAATATAATATTTAAGTAAGTCAGAACAAGCTGTGGTAACACCTAAAAACAACACACTCTCTCTTAGACTTAATGAAGTTACTTTCAGAGAAAATTTCAACCATACCAGAAAGAACAGTATTCAATAGCGTATTTAAATGTTGACTACATCAAGTGATGCGTGCTACAGACAAATTTTAGTACACCCTCTTAGACTTATTGAAGTTGACGGCACAGGTAGCTGTCAAGCGTACCTAACAAACCAAAGTAAATATGCCTTGAAGAACAGTCTTCAATTGCCCTAAACCAACACATCTCTATCATTTCAGAGTAATCTTAGCCATATGACCAGTTAAACTAAGTATCTTGAAGTGTAGCTTTTATGCTTATGAGATATAAAATAAGAAAACCAAAGAGTTAATTGTCTATTACAACAACAAGTAGAAGGGGTTGACTTGGTACCTACAGCTGCTACATACTTGGTAAAAATGGGTGCCACTAGCATTTCAGAGTAATTTTAATCATGCAACACTCTAACTGTCTTGAGATGTAGCTTTATGTGTTAATGGGTGGAAATAACAAAACTAAAGAGTTGATTGTCTATTACAACTGTCAGCTAAAGAAGCATTTAGGTAGCCGGAATACCGATATCCTAAATATTTCAAGAGTAATCTTAGTCATACAACACTCTCAACTAACTGTCTTGAGATGTGGCTTTATGTGTCATTGGTTGGAAAATAAGAAAACTAAAGAGTTGATTGGCTATTACAACGGTCAGCTGAAGAAACATTTAGGTAGCCAGATTACCGATACCCTAAATATTTCAACCGAAGGAGTCCACTTAAAGTCATCTCCAGGGAGCCGGAATACTGGCCCCCTAGAAGTGTCGGAAGCAACATTTCAATTAACACCAACAACCGCTAAATACTTGTTGGACTTTAGTATGTTTGGTATTAAATTCGGTTTGATACATAACCATTCATTTTTATGAAAAACTCAACAATTTTTATTTCTGCGTAAGCGAATTTAATCAGAAAGAACCAATCTTCAAGAAACCGAAAAAAAAAGAGGATAAGAACATTAAGAATAAACATTCCGATACCGAAATGATCCTAAACACACCATATGATGCAAATTCTGTAAATCTCTTTAACAGAAGAAAAACAGAAGTCAAACACCGTAAGACAAATAGAACCGACGCACATAACAGATGTGTCTGAGGAGAAACGTATTCAGAACCTTATTGAGTTTACTAAGTTTTAAGTATACGAATATAACAGTCTATATACCAACCGACCAGAGCAACACAACTAACCAACCAACTGTTTTTGAGGTGTAACCTTTATGTATGTATGTAATTTAATTTTCGATGGTGTAAAATAAAATTAAAAAGTGTGATATAGGCAAAATAAGAAAACCAAAGATTTAATTGCCTATCACAACAAGCTGACCGAACAGTGGGACCAACGGAATACCGATATCTTAAATATTTCAACGGAAGGAACCCACTGAGAGTCATCTCCAGGGGATCGGAATACCGATGCCCTAGAAATGTCGGAAGCAACATTTCCAGTAACACCTAGAACAGCTACATACTTGGTAAAAATGGGTGGAGCTCAGACTGTAAACGACTTGATAGGTGGTACATATGTTTACAAAGATTTGATTCTAAAGTTAGCCTGTCGGGATATCCAAGCATTTCTATGAAAACGCAACCAGCCAACTAACCAACCAACCCACGTTGAGGGGTGTAGAGATAGCAAGCTACCTACAAGTGGTCCCTCTGAATATATGTGATGTTAATGATAGATTAAGAGATTTAAGTGGCACGTGTTTGTATTGAAGGCTTGCAAGCTACGTACAAGTATCTGAATATATGATGGTGATGACGGGTCACAAACAACATTCTTTACTTTTCTGAATAGCAAGTGAGCAACCCCCTTGTCGAACCCCTCCGAGCTAAAGGTAAACCTCACCCCGTCTTTAGGGATGGAGTAGTGTAAACGATGAAATATTAGATCCAACAGAAGCCCTGGACAACTCGATGTTTATATTCGATGATGTAGCTTGTAACAAACAAGATAAAATAAGACCATAGCATACTTTAGTATGGACAGACATAAGAATATTGATTCATTCTATCTCTGTCAAACATATACTCGAACAACCAAACATCTGGTACGTAACAACACAAATGTTGTGTTATTCAAGCAAAATGAAACCAATTTAAAACATGTGTACGACGATCATATGACCACCGATATGGACTTTAAAGAATTTTAAAAATATATGCTACCAATGTTGGAAAGATAAATGATGTGCAAGACTAAAGGTTAGCAGATACTAATCGTTTTAACCTTCACTGCTGCCTACCTACTGAACCTTAGCAGATACTCCTCGTCTTAATATTCGACAGACAACACAACTTATTGTTTTCACCTTCACTGTTGGCTACCGACTGAACCTTAGCGGACGCTCCTCGTCTTAATATTCGACAAACAACACAGACAACACAACTTATTGTTTTCACCTTCACTGTTGGTTAACGACTGAACCTTAGTGGACGCTTCACGTCTTAATATTCAACAGACAACAACGACAGCTGTCATACAGCTGTCTGACATGACAGACAGCTGTCATACAGCTGTCATACAGCTGTCTAACACAGCTGTCTAACACAGCTGTCTAACACAGCTGTCTAACACAGCTGCCTAACACAGCTGTCTAACACAGCTGTCTGGGGGGTTCGACAAGGGGGTTGCTCACTTGCTATTCAGAAAAGTAAAGAATGTTGTTTGTGACCCGTCATCACCATCATATATTCAGACACTTGTACGTAGCTTGCAAGCCTTCAATACAAACACGTGCCACTTAAATCTCTTAATCTATCATTAACATCACATATATGCAGAGGGACCACTTGTAGGTAGCTTGCTATCTCTACACCCCTCAACGTGGGTTGGTTGGTTAGTTGGCTGGTTGCGTTTTCATAGAAATGCTTGGATATCCCGACAGGCTAACTTTAGAATCAAATCTTTGTAAACATATGTACCACCTATCAAGTCGTTTACAGTCTGAGCTCCACCCATTTTTACCAAGTATGTAGCTGTTCTAGGTGTTACTGGAAATGTTGCTTCCGACATTTCTAGGGCATCGGTATTCCGATCCCCTGGAGATGACTCTCAGTGGGTTCCTTCCGTTGAAATATTTAAGATATCGGTATTCCGTTGGTCCCACTGTTCGGTCAGCTTGTTGTGATAGGCAATTAAATCTTTGGTTTTCTTATTTTGCCTATATCACACTTTTTAATTTTATTTTACACCATCGAAAATTAAATTACATACATACATAAAGGTTACACCTCAAAAACAGTTGGTTGGTTAGTTGTGTTGCTCTGGTCGGTTGGTATATAGACTGTTATATTCGTATACTTAAAACTTAGTAAACTCAATAAGGTTCTGAATACGTTTCTCCTCAGACACATCTGTTATGTGCGTCGGTTCTATTTGTCTTACGGTGTTTGACTTCTGTTTTTCTTCTGTTAAAGAGATTTACAGAATTTGCATCATATGGTGTGTTTAGGATCATTTCGGTATCGGAATGTTTATTCTTAATGTTCTTATCCTCTTTTTTTTCGGTTTCTTGAAGATTGGTTCTTTCTGATTAAATTCGCTTACGCAGAAATAAAAAATGTTGAGTTTTTCATAAAAATGAATGGTTATGTATCAAACCGAATTTAATACCAAACATACTAAAGTCCAACAAGTATTTAGCGGTTGTTGGTGTTAATTGAAATGTTGCTTCCGACACTTCTAGGGGGCCAGTATTCTGGCTCCCTGGAGATGACTTTAAGTGGACTCCTTCGGTTGAAATATTTAGGGTATCGGTAATCTGGCTACCTAAATGTTTCTTCAGCTGACCGTTGTAATAGCCAATCAACTCTTTAGTTTTCTTATTTTCCAACCAATGACACATAAAGCCACATCTCAAGACAGTTAGTTGAGAGTGTTGTATGACTAAGATTACTCTTGAAATATTTAGGATATCGGTATTCCGGCTACCTAAATGCTTCTTTAGCTGACAGTTGTAATAGACAATCAACTCTTTAGTTTTGTTATTTCCACCCATTAACACATAAAGTTACATCTCAAGACAGTTAGAGTGTTGCATGATTAAAATTACTCTGAAATGCTAGTGGCACCCATTTTTACCAAGTATGTAGCAGCTGTAGGTACCAAGTCAACCCCTTCTACTTGTTGTTGTAATAGACAATTAACTCTTTGGTTTTCTTATTTTATATCTCATAAGCATAAAAGCTACACTTCAAGATACTTAGTTTAACTGGTCACATGGCTAAGATTACTCTGAAATGATAGAGATGTGTTGATTTAGGGCAATTGAAGACTGTTCTTCAAGGCATATTTACTTTGGTTTGTTAGGTACGCTTGACAGCTGCCTGTGCCGTCAACTTCAATAAGTCTAAGAGGGTGTACTAAAATTTGTCTGTAGCACGCATCACTTGATGTAGTCAACATTTAAATACGCTATTGAATACTGTTCTTTCTGGTATGGTTGAAATTTTCTCTGAAAGTAACTTCATTAAGTCTAAGAGAGAGTGTGTTGTTTTTAGGTGTTACCACAGCTTGTTCTGACTTACTTAAATATTATATTTCTTCTGTTCAACAAGACGATGATTTTGCGGTGTCACACATGTATGTAGCTCTAAGAACGGCTATACCGGAGGTGTCTACCGGAAGTAACATTTTTATTGATTTTATTGGTTTGCTGAACAGCGTGTATGTATTGGTTCTATCGTACATCTCGCCGATCTTCCGAGATAAGGGTTTGAAGTTTTTTATCTCAGTTTCTTGTAGACCTTGTTACGAAACATACATTTTTGAAGTCGGTTCCTTTCTATCACTTTCCGTTCAAAAGATATAACGATTTAACGTTTAGACCGGAAGTGGCCATTTTATTGTATATTCCAATTTGCTTTGGCCTCCTTAACACCGTGCATGTATTAGTTCTATCGTACATCTCACCGATCTTCCGCGATAAGGATTTGAAGTTTTTTATCTCAGTTTCTTGTAGGCCTTGTTACGAAACATACATTTTTGAAGTCGGTTCCTTTCTATCACTTTCCGTTCAAAAGATATAACGCTTTAAAGTTTAGACCGGAAGTGGCCATTTTATTGTATATTCCAATTTGATTTGGCCTCCTTAACACCGTGCATGCATTGGTTCTATCGTACATCTCACGGATCTTCCGCGATAAGGGTTTAAAGTTTTTTATCTCATTTTCTTGTAGAGCTTGTTATGAAACGATATATTTTTAAAGTCAGTTCATTTCTATCACTTTCCGTTCAAAAGATATAAGGATTTAAAGTTTAGACCGGAAGTGGTCATTTTATTGTATATTCCAATTTGATTTGGCCTCCTTAACACCGTGCATGTATTGGTTCTCTCGTACATCTCACGGATCTTCCGCGATAAGGGTTTAAAGTTTTTTATCTCATTTTCTTGTAGAGCTTGTTATGAAACGATATATTTTTAAAGATAGTTCATTTCTATCACTTTCCGTTCAAAAGATATAAGGATTTAAAGTTTAGACCGGAAGTGGTCATTTTGTTGTATATTCCACTTTGATTTGACCTCCTTAACACCGTGCATGTGTTGGTTCTCTCGTACATCTCACGGATCTTCCGCGATAAGGGTTTTAAGTTTTTTATCTTATTTTAGTCGCCATTTTTTAATTCTGCTTACTTAGACGAGTAACATGACACTAAACACTTGGGGTTAGCTTAAGAAAGGAATTGAACCTGTAACCAACCATTGTTTCTAAGCTTACTGTTTAGTTATTCAGTACCTCTTTGTATTTGTTTGACGCTACCATATCAAGGAGCATATATCAGGAATCGAACCTGTATCTCTTTCAAAATAAAATCAACTACTTGCCGCGCCCACACATAAGGCTAAAAAGTTCCTATTTTTAAGAGTTGAACCTGTTGTCCATTTTGTTTCTGAGCTTCCTTCTTTGTTTTGCCAGCGACCTCTATTGTCTCTACGATATTTAAGTTTGGTTTCCTATTTGAATCTGTTGTCTATTTTGTTTCTGAACTTCCTTCTTTTGTTTGCCAACGACCTCTGTGTGTTATTTTTAGAACCTACCCATATAACAATTGTGGCGTTCGGCTAATTTCTATGCGAAATCTAATAGTCTGTCTAATATTAAACATATTAATTATTATGTCTTATGTCTAATAACAAAAGCTTTATGAATGGTTTGTTTTAATGGGGGGCGTAACTTTAAATCATGGAGTCTTCGACCTATACCATTATTCTCGCTTATCAACCTCACTCTCATTTGTCGGCTCTAAAGGTTGGAGTGACGTAAAACAAGAAGCGCGGCTCGAAACACAAATCTAATTATTACGTCCAGAGTCATTTGCTTTATGGTTAATATTTATATAACATAAACACATATTAATTCTTATTTTGTAAATCACTTAATTGTCTAATAATAACAAAAACTTTAATTGTTACATGTATGGTTTGTTTGTAATTAAAAGTCGTATATATACAAATCTGAAACAGTAAATTAATAAGCGTCTGCTTAGCTCAGTGGTTAGCATCGTTGCCTCCCGTCTGAGTGCCCGGGGTTCGAAACTCACCTGCTCCATGTGGCTTTTTTTCAAAATATCCTTAGAATAATTTGAAGTAATAGGTTAGACACTTTGGAATGTTTGCATGTGACTGTCTGGCCCAAGTCATGTGACGTCACTGTCTGGCCAAAGTTTCCTAGACATAACAGGTCATTGACCTTGGAATGTTTACAGGTTACATAACAAGGCGAGATGTGAAATGTGACGTCACTGTCTGGCCAAAGTTTCCTAGAAATAACAGGTCAATCACCTTGGAAGGTCATTGACCTTTGGAATGTTTACAGGTTACATAACAAGGCGAGATGTGAAATGTGACGTCACTGTCTGGCCCAAGTTTCCTAGAAATAACAGGTCAATCACCTTGGAAGGTCATTGACCTTTGGAATGTTTACAGGTTACATAACAAGGCGATATGTGAAATGTGACGTCACTGTCTGGCCCAAGTGCCCCCATACCTACTGTTAAGTTACATGTAGAGTGGAGCCACTGCTGAACGTAGTGAAATTATCTAAAAAACTTAATATAACAGGGTTTTTGATATGTGTACATTTAAAGAATTTTTCATATTTGGATTTTAAATGTACACCTGTAGATAAATATGAAAAACAATTCGACAGAAATTAGGAAAACATATACTTTTTCATACCTGGTACAATCTTAGAAAATCAGTGTTTTAAAGTTAAATGACTTGATAATTAACACGCACTTAGAAGCTTTATAAGATATCATTTGTATAGTTTGAGACTTTGTGTTGAGATTTATTATATTTGGACATGCTAAAAGTATATAAGTTTAAATTGGGAGTTTATAAGGTGCCAGATCTATTTTTAATTGCTAAACAAAATAATTTTTGTCCATGTTTATCAACACGCAAAGTTACAACATCTATTGCAACATAATTTAACTGTAGCGTTTTTGGTGAATTTTCTTAGAAAAACTCACTAATAGGAGATCCTGACTTTTGGTTTTAAAAAAATCTCAAATGAGCGCGAGGTTGGTTTTATATATGAACCATATCAATGAATCGATTGTGTCTTAGCCAGAAAATTAATTTAGGAAAATCTATGATAAACAAATTTGGTAAGTTTATGATATTAAGAGGAGACTATATAGCAAAAACAATGCTAAAATATTTTGTATCAGATTATTTATGTAAACGTTTACAAATATTTAGCGTCAAAAAATTTATCTGAAAATTCGCTACCAGTGTTAACTTTATCTGCTTTAGTTTTGTTTACTATTTACGTCCGGACGATCTAACAACAGCTTATCTCGACTTTAACAGCTGCCGCGGTTTATATAAGTAATTAAAAAGCAAACAATTAAATCTCCACATATTAAGTTATTCATAATGATTAAGTATAATAAAAATTAAAGACATGTGTTTCCTTTAAGTATCTGTACGCCAACGAACCACTACTATTCAAAGAAATAAACCTATTATTTAAGATATCCTATGAGCAACACTTTAATTTCAATTGTCTGATAATGCATATATTGGTGAATTTTCATAAAGTTTTTCATTATATTAAGGTATATAATGTAAAAGCCATACTTTAACCTAATTTAAATTTTTTATTTACTATTACCTATGAAGACTAATTTCGCGCCGTCAATATCACTATATTTTAAAAAACCGACAGACACAAACTTCAATGTGAAAGTGGTGTCTTGTTAAAAAATGTAATAATATAAAAGTAATAGTTTAGCAAAAGACCTCATAAGGTTTATGACATACTTAATAATAATAACGTCATTTTATTTGCATATAAGCAGAACTTTTAGCCTAGTTTTAAAAATTACTTATTCATGGCAAGCTCTTTTTTTTTTTTTAACAGCTTTTAGCTGTATTCCTTCTTATCTTTTTTTATTTGATTACAGTAAAATATGAGAGTAGGTATGAGAATAAAAACAATTACCCATAAAAAGTGACAAGTAATTGTAAAAAGACATCTGACCGATGTTACTAACACAGGTTTATCAGGTTGTTACAGAAGGTACCAAAATAATATAGAGCTTACTCATTTTGGGCTGTGGTAAATAGCTATTTTCATTTTAGCACAGAACTTCTTCAGTTATTACAAGTGGGGTACCAAATAACATAGAGCTTAATCATTTTGATTGTGATAAATGGTTATTTTCACTTTATTCACAACACTGAACGTCCTAAGCTTAATTTAGCTATGAAAAATGGTTATTTTCAATCACATAACTTCTTCAGGCTGTTATATGATAACTCTACCCCAATATTTAACCTACTCATTTTGGCTGTGATTTTTTTTCAAACACAGAGCTTCTGATTATTAGGCAAAACTCTGTTTTATATATAATTTTTGAGACCAGCAATTAGGTGCCACTTCTTATGAGTTTGTTAGTACAATTACAAACTAAAAACTGTTTAAATTTATATTTATATTAGACATTAAAATTAGTTTTTAAATGCTGAAGGCTTTTTACAAAATCTTATTATGTATCAACTTTAAATAATGACATTATATTGAACAACTCATATAAACATTTAGAGGCTTAAAGATAGTAAGGTACATGGTTTCACTATGATGATTGATATGTGATGAAGGCTTATCGGTTTTTCACCTGAGTCATTGTCATTCTAAATGTATCAGAACGAAAACCGGATCCTTTGCTCTGGTATATCTTGCTCAGTAGGTGCCAGACGTCTTCGAAAACAACATTCTTTGCTTTACGAAATGGGAGATGGGCAGCCCCCTTGTCGAAACCTTCCGAGTTAAAGGTAAAACCTACCCTGTCTTCGGGGTCGACATTCTCAACTATATGGCTCACAACATCTTTAATACGATCTTTGACCCAGTTCTCTGGATCGTTGACATCGTCAGGTATATCTTGTAGTCTAAAGCAAACACTACGTCTATCAAATTTAAACTTCTTATTGGAATTCACTGTGTCTTCAAGTATTTGGAATGCCATTGTTTCCAAGAGTTCACTTTCACAACCGAAGTTTTTCGTGTTTATTAAAGACTAAAGTTTAACGGTATTTTCACTGTCTGAAGACTGAAACCAAAACGTTTTTTTTTTTTTTTTTTTTTTTTTTTTTTTTTTTTTTTTTTTTTTTTTTTTAGTCTTAATGTTCACCTTTCACTGTCACAAGAATTGAAGTTTAACCTCGTCCTATACTCAGTGGGAGCTTCTCGTGCTAATATAGTGTGTTCACCTTGGCTGTTCGTTAAAGACTGAAACTTTAGCGGGGTGCTTTTCGTTTAGTCTGATTGACATTCTGAACAGGAACAGGGACCTCCGAAGAAACAACTAGGCATGTTGACTGTTTGACGGTTGAACGAAAATGATTATGGTTGGCTTTGAGACCCTTTTATATCCTCTGCATTGAAAAGAAACGGAAACATGTGTGGATGTTACGATAAATCTTTATATCGTAAGCTATTGAAAGGTTGATGAAGAGGAAGCATCGGCGTTATCGTCGAGTTTACGTTTTTCTTGAAAACCATAGGGCTGCGAGCAGAATGATTCATCAAACTTACGCCTCTCAGATTTTGGCCTATATATTTTAGTTTCCTCCCTTGTTACTACTTGGTGGTCTTTTGTCCTTCGTATATTCATACTGGTTATCGGAATAGGTTCTATCGAATCAATAGCCATAATCATGTCACTCATGCTAAATACATTCACAAGCTTCAGGGTATTATAGCTTAACCGTATACCTTTTACTTTACAAACCATAAAGTATGTATGGTACCTGGGGCTAAATACAATATAGCTGTAATTTTTTGGCCCTCCGGAAGCAAATACAACTATATAACTTCCAGGCCCATATTCTTCGAGTTCGTCTGTCATTTCACCCAAAGAATTTCCTGTTGGTACATCCCACTCGTCAGGTCTAGAAACATATATTATGGAATCTGTATCGTAGTATAAAACCCTGTCTCCAAGCTTCTCTAGATAACTATAGAGTTTTAAACGAGCATGTGTTGTAACGTAGGCTGCTATACAAACATTAACGGTGTTTAGAATGTCGGCGGCTTCATCCTTATAAATGTAGCTAGCGATGAGGGTATCCTCGTTGACCCCATGTATATTTGTGACTTCAATCGCTGGATTTGAGAGCAATTTTTCAAGTTGATGTGGTTGTCTAATGATGTCAACTTTTGACTGATTCTCTCTCTGCCCAAACTTGCCCCTGAAATCATACAATCATGAGTACCTACGTTACAAATTTAATTCTTAATGTATGTGTGGTTACAGGTTAAAATCTCTTAATGTGGGTGTCTGTGGTTACAAGTTCAAATCTTAGTGTGTGTATTTAGATGTTCAGAAAACTGGAAATTTAAGTCGATCTGATTAAATCAATTTAAATTTAATTAATAAGTAATAAATATATACCACTCGTCAAAGGTAGCTAATCTGCGTATTAAATTTGATCAATATAATTAATATAAACCACTTGTATGTATAATGAAAAAAAATTAGGTCGATCTGATTAAATCAATTTAAATTTAATTAATAAGTAATAAATATATACCACTTGTCAAAGGTAGCTAATCTGCGTATTAAATTTGATCAATATAATTAATATAAATCACTTGTATGTAGAATGAAAAATTAGGTCGATTTTTACACCACATGTAAACAAAACGTGTTTTTATTTCAAGCGTTTAATATTACACCAACTGATATCGCCGGGCTTCCGGTTGATATGGAAGGTGAACGGCCAGATCAGCTGGTGGTTTTTAGTTTACAGATGGAACTCCGTGAAATATACGTGTTCTTGCACAGTAGCAAAACAGTTAATAATATGCAATTTTTCGAATCTTACCTAATATATTTACAGATGCTGGTGATTTTTTTGTGTGTGTTTATGTTTGTGTATGTATATGTATGTGCTACTGCTGTAAGTTGAAATCTTATTGTACGACATGCTAAAATTTAAAAGTGTGTGGCTACAAGTTAAAATCTTAATGTGTATGTATGTGTGTGTTGAAAAGAAACATGGTACATACCAAAAACTATTGAGCATCAGTTTAGCTAAAGCTCTTAGCCCAGGATTCTTCACGATTTCTCCAAACTCCATCCTAATCCCCTCCTTGTCGAAAAATTCGTCAATATACGCCTCCTTTTCTTCTGCTGTTATGCAGTTTGAAGGCCAACCACTTGCTTGTTGCTTCATTTTAATGAATTTGTTCATCATTTTAGTGAACAAACCACCGGTCTTCTCGGTCACATCGTACTGCTCTATTTGATACTGCCAAACCTCATACACTTCAAGCATAACATACCCTTTTTCTAGAGCCTTCTTTACTTCGTCCATCACCCACGTACCAACCAACGCTCTTTGTTCAGTGGTATGTTCGCAGGCACCTTGGTTCATACACACGCCACATGTACGACACAGTACAAACATTAATTTCCCATTCATCTTAGTTGGTAGTACAGGATGATATAAATTTTCAGGAGGCAAGATCTTGCATTTGATGACGCCATTCATACTGGAGAGGTCTAGATGTTTGCAGTCATCACCTATGTGAACTTTTGGATGACCTACTGGGTACCCCTTGTATTTGCAAACATAGGGATACAGTGAACACACATCAACGTATTTAATTTTTTCTCCGGGTTTTGCTTGATAGTAAGTCTTGCAGTTGCCCGTACGGCCTCCGTAGAAAGCATCACGTGGTTCGAGAGCTGTGGCGGCTAACAGGGGACTTGTCTCCAGCGTCATTTTCAAAGATTTGTTCTTTTCAAGCATTTCTCGAAAGGTACACTCCCACATCTCCACAACTTCATAACCCCTCTGTCTCAAACGATTTGTTTTTGCCTGAGTACGCTCATAGCGGTTGTTTAGAGTGTCGGAAGGGTCGTCGTGAAGAGGATCGTCTCTTTTGGAACTTAGGCATGTGTGCCCATGGTAGTAACACCCATGGAACTCAAATATTTGTTGTGTCTCTGTACAGAAACCATCAACTTTAACACCTGCTACCAAAGCCTCTGGCTTCTTTACAGCATGCCCGATATTTATACCACGCTGTGCTTCCTCGTATATCAGCCAGAGAGTGGCTATCTTTGACTGCTTATCACAGTCTCGATAGCCTCCTCGGGGTATAATGCCTATGGTCTCAGGTAGTAAGAAGTTGCGCCTGAAGACCAGATTGCAGGCAGAGGCTATGGTGCATGCTTCTGTGAACGGACACACCTTACATTCATCCAGAAACATCTTTCGAAATTTTAAACAGGCTTTCCGTAAGATCTCGACGTCACTGACACAATAGTCGATCAAATCTCTTTGCATGTTAAAGTTGTCATTTTGATGTTCTTTGTGCCATTCAATAAGTTTTAGACGGTTATCTTCACTCATGTGATCTGGGTCGTAGTATTTTATTTCTGGCAGAGGCCCGTTGTAATTGGTATTAGCCAGGGTGTTGAAAAGGTGAGGGAAGTAACCTTTCTTTAGCTCAGGCCCCAAATCGAACGCTTTAGGAAGTACAGCTAATGGCATCGGAAAATAAGTGAGGCTGTCTAAAAATATTACGTTACCTATTTTCATTTTAATAATGCTGGTACCTCGCATAATCAAATCAACCTTGAGATCTGTCTTTTCCAGCACATGTTTTAGAATAAATTGGTGATCATAAGCCTTTCCATTGTGCGCCATTACCACTAACCTTTTGAAAGCCGGTGCAACACCCAGAACGTATTCTGCAAACCTCTCCAAAGGTTTTATTTTTAAAACTTGACGTCTCGCACAACATCTATAGCATATGAGCACGTCATCATCTTGCTCCATGCAGAGGTCGCAGCGTTGCTGAAACACACATAGGTTGGGTAAATGTATCCTTTCACCATTGGGGCCCACTTCATCCTGCCGCGTCTCTAGATCGTAAAATACAAACAACGTACCATCTGTTATTGGCTCTCGCTCGTCAGGTTTCATGTAACAGTAATGGCCAGCAGGTTGATGTTTAGAACACACTCTACAATACACTTCGTCACACACATGGTTTCGACCAGCTGTAATTGTCTTGAGACATGATTCACACCTTTTGACTGTGTCACACATTACTCTTACCATTTTTACCAATTCTTTTATGATTGGCGAAGCAGTTTTGATCTCTAAATTTTCTATTACAATCGGTACAATTTACCTCTTGTCTTGTTTTCTCACAAGGCGGGCTCTGCTGACAGCATGGACAACAGGTTGAACATCGATGATCCTTTTTATGATCATAAGGCACATGGCACCACTCGCAATAATACCTGCAGCAAAAGGCTGCTTTTAAATTTGTAATAACGTTAAAGTGATTGTTGTGATGAAGTAAGTTTATTTTTAGGGGAGCATCGGGCCCCTCAAACATCACAGTCCGACCTTTGGACCCATATTCATACACCGTGATCTTGTATTCGGTCAGATGGGTTTGGAATTGTCTCACCTCATTCAAGCTGGCCCCTGCTTCTGAAATTTCAACACCTGCTTCGCTGATCAATTTAGCCGTTTCAATATCCTGCCTTTTCTGACGATTTCTTCTAATTTACATTATATAAGGACTGTTTATGGCATAAGCTATGGCTACAACTAGAGCTCTTACGAGACAGAGATTATCGGAATTATTAATGGTTACAATTCCTCTTCTCTGCGAACACTCCTCTTCAAACTTAGTATATTTATTTGTTCTGCCAGCCCCTGTGAGCGGTTTTACTTGAGTCATCGTCATTCTGAATGTGTTTGAATGAAAGCCCTCCGAATTGCTTTGATATATTTGTCCTAGCAGGTCCCAAATATTTTCAAAAGTCACACTTGATGCTTTTCTGAATGCCAAGTGTGCAGCCCCCTTGTCGAAACCTTCCGATGTAAAGAGAAACCCTACCCTGTCTTCAGAATCTACATCCTCAACTATGCGGGCTACAATATCCCTGATGCCACACTTGACCCACTTCTCTGGGTCATTAACATGATCGGGGATGTCATTAAGTTTAAAGGTGACACTACGCCTTGTCAACTTATATTTTTGGTTGGTTTTGCACGTATCGGCAACGATTTGGTAAGCCATTTTTAGAAAAACTGCGCGAAACACTTAAAAGGTTTACAAATTAGCGAATGATTGTTTTTACACTATCTTACAAAAAGTACAGTTAAAATCACTAAACGATACCTGATGATGCAAAAGGTGCTCTAAGTAGGTACTACAACCAAAGCGTGGCACACACAACACGGACGATGGCAATTTAACTGGCACAAAACTAAGGAGTATTAACAATAACGGTCGAAGATGGATACAGCCCGAGTAGTATTCACACTAGCGGTCGAAGGTAAACTGAATTTTTCTAGGATCGAGCTTATATAAGTACATTGTTACGAGTACCGACGCTGGAACAAAATAGCTTTGTTTTAATTTGAGGCCCCCACTACTAGCTTAATATGTTTTGCATGTATTTATATGGCTTGGTGTGTCATATCTCTGTATTTGCTTAAATATGCATGTGGTCTTATGGTAAACAGGCACAGATTTTTATGGTTTTCTACTGGCGTTGTCCGCACTACACCGGAAACCGTAATAAGCTTACAACTTGAGAACGGCAGGAAATGATATCACTCTCCGATACTGGGGGGAAATTATGTTGGTAAATGAGCAATCATTTGCAGGAAATGATATGTTTATAAAAACATTCTGCTATAAAATCGTTAACGGATATTTTTAAGAATAGAAAAACATATCTAAAGGTTATATTTTAAATATACTTACGTTTATAGGTGTTAAAGCCTTGTTGCCAACTTTTGTTATACCATACACAAAAATATATACAACATGTAAATTTTAAGTTCAGTCTTTGTTTAAACCTAATCCAGGTTTGTTTAATGATCATTCAGAATAAACTTTCCATTTGTAATAACCCATGATATCTACTAAATTTATATACGTTTTATAAGGCCCTAGCCTCCAATGGATTCAAATAATAAAAATATCTATTCACTTTAGATTAAACTCATTATAGTTTGTGGACGTTGCCTACGCTTGACAGCTGCCTGTACCGTCAACTTCAATAAGTCTAAGAGGGTGTACTAAAAATTGTCTGTAGCACGCATCACTTGATGTAGTCAACATTTAAATACGCTATTGAATACTGTTCTTTCTGGTATGGTTGAAATTTTCTCTGAAAGTAACTTCATTAAGTCTAAGAGAGAGTGTGTTGTTTTTAGGTGTTAACACAGCTTGTTCTGACTTACTTAAATATTATATTTCTTCTGTTCAACAAGACGATGATTTTGAGGTGTCACACATGTATGTAGCTCTAAGAACGGCTATACCGAAAGTGTCTACCGGAAGTAACATTTTTATTGAATATGCTTATAGAGTTTGCTTTGCTGAACAGCGTGTATGTATTGGTTCTATCGTACGTCCCACGGATCTTCCGCGATAAGGGTTTAAAGTTTTTTATCTCAGTTTCTTGTAGACCTTGTTACGAAACATACATTTTTGAAGTCGGTTCCTTTCTATCACTTTCCATTCAAAAGATATAACGATTTAAAGTTTAGACCGGAAGTGGCCATTTTATTGTATATTCCAATTTGATTTGGCCTCCTTAACACCGTGCATGTGTTGGTTCTCTCGTACATCTCACGGATCTTCCGCGATAAGGGTTCAAAGTTTTTTATCTCATTTTCTTGTAGAGCTTGTTATGAAACGATATATTTTTAAAGTCAGTTCATTTCTATCACTTGTCGTTCAAAAGATATAACGATTTAAAGTTTAGACCGGAAGTGGCCATTTTATTGTATATTCCAATTTGGTTTGGCCTCCTTAACACCGTGCATGTATTGGTTCTCTCGTACATCTCACGGATCTTCCGCGATAAGGGTTTAAAGTTTTTTATCTCATTTTCTTGTAGAGCTTGGTATGAAACGATATATTTTTAAAGTCAGTTCATTTCTATCACTTTCCGTTCAAAAGATATAAGGATTTAAAGTTTAGACCGGAAGTGGCCATTTTATTGTATATTCCACTTTGATTTGGCCTCCTTAACACCGTGTATGTATTGGTTCTATCGTACATCTCACGGATCTTCCGCGATAAGGGTTTTAAGTTTTTTATCTTATTTTAGTCGCCATTTTTTAATTCTGCTTACTTAGACGAGTAACATGACACTAAACACGTGGGGTTAGCTTAAGAAGGGAATTGAACCTGTAACCAACCATTGTTTCTAAGCTTACTGTTTAGTTATTCAGTACCTCTTTGTATTTGACGCTACCATATCAAGGAGCATATATCAGGAATCGAACCTGTATCTCTTTCAAAATAAAATCAACTACTTGCCGCGCCCACACATAAGGCTAGTTCCTATTTTTAAGATTTGAACCTGTTGTCCATTTTGTTTCTGAGCTTCCTTCTTTGTTTTGCCAGCGACCTCTATTGTCTCTACGATATTTAAGTTTTGGTTTCCTATTTGAACCTGTTGTCTATTTTGTTTCTGAACTTCCTTCTTTTTTGTTTGCCAACGACCTCTGTGTGTTATTTTTACAGATTTGATATTCCCTCATTAAATGTAAGAAGGGCTTTATCTTCCAGCTCACATTTATATAATATTAAAACATATTAATTCTTATTTTGTGAATCATTCAATTGTCTAATAATAACAAAAACTTTAATTGTTACATGTATGGTTTGTTTGTAATTAAAAGTCGTATATATATACCAGCCTAAAACAGTAAATTAATAAGCGTCTGCTTAGCTCAGTGGTTAGCATCGTTGCCTCCCGTCTGAGTGCCCGGGGTTCGAAACTCACCTGCTCCATGTGGCTTTTTTTCAAAAATAATAATTTCCCTTACACTTTGGAATGTGACTGTCTGGCCCAAGTCGTGTGACGTCACTGTCTGGCCAAAGTTTCCTAGACATGGTCAATGACCTTAGAATACAGGTTACATTGGAAGCCATCTTGGACGCCATCTTGGGCCACGCCCACAAGGGGTGGGGCTCCGCCCAGTAGGGGTGGGGCTCCGCCCAGTAGGGGTGGGGCTCCGCCCCTAGGGGAGGGGGTGGGGCTCCGCCCCTAGGGGAGGGGGTGGGGCTCCGCCCCTAGGGGAGGGGGTGGGGCTCCGCCCCTAGGGGAGGGGGTGGGGCTCCGCCCCTAGGGGATGGGGTGGGGGTGGGGGGCTCCGCCCCCCACTTCCTGTCTGCCTCAAGTGGCGCATTACCTACTTATATATATATATATATATATATATATATATATATATATATATATATATATATATATATACATATATATACATATATATACATATATATATATATATATATATATATATATATATATATATATATATATATATATATATATATATATATATATATATATATATATATATATATATATATATATATATATATATATATATAGGCTGTTTACGGAAATTGGGAACAATAGCTATCTTCGTTATTATTTGAGCTACGAAGTCTGTTAAATAGGCAAAGTTGACCAACTGGACACGCCGCTTCTGAATATATTACTAATATCTAGATAGCACAACAACTATCAAATTTGCTGACATAACCTCAATTTTTTTAAATTGAACGATATGAATATTTTGCGCTCAATCGACTCAGGGCAAGTCATTCTATACGGACACATAATAGTCTTTCCATCTCAGTACAATATTCCGAAGATAACTTGATCCTAAACGTTGCCAATTGTAGGTGTTTACGGAAATCGGGAACAATAGTTATAATCGTTATTATTTGAGCTACAAAGTCGGTTAAATGAGCAAAGTTGACCAACTGGAGACTCCGCTTGTGAACATGTCACGGATATCTAGATTGCACAATAACTGTAAAATTTGTTGACATAACCCCATTTTTTTTAATGGAATGATATGAATGTTTTGCGTTAAATCGACTTAGGGCAAACCATTCTATACCAATACATAATAGTCTTTCCATGTCAACACATTTGACAGTTGTTGTGCAATCTAGATATCTGTGACGTATTCAGAAGCGGGGTGTCTAGTTAGTCAACTTTGTCCATTTAACCGATTTCGTAGCTCAAATAATAATATGTTCCCTATTTCCTTAAACACCTACAATTGGCAACGTTTGGGATCAAGTTATCTTCGGAATATTGTACTGGGATGGAAAGACTATTATGTGTACATATAGAATGGCTTGCCCTGAGTCGATTGAACGCAAAATATTCATATCGTTCCATTTAAAAAAAATGAGGTTATGTCAACAAATCTGATAGTTGTTGTTCAATCTAGATATCCGTGACATATTCAAAAGCGGCGTGTCCAATTGGTCAACTTTGCCCATTTAACCGACTTCGTAACTCAAATAATAACGTAGATAGCTATTGTTCCCGATTTCCGTAAACACCCTGTATATATATATATATATATATATATATATATATATATATATATATATATATATATACAGGGTGTTTACGGAAATCGGGAACAATAGCTATCTATCTATCTCTCTCTCTCTCTCTCTCTCTCTCTCTCTATATATATATATATATATATATATATATATATATATATATATATATATATATATATATATATATATATATATATATATATATATATATATATGTCTCCAACCGATAACTAAAAAAATAATTTACCGATTTGGATGAAGCTTGGCAGGCACCTATATTTTATTAATGGCTTGGATGAGTTCGTTGGCCAGAAAAATCTGACAACGTTTTCCGCGAAAGTTTTGAGTTTCCTTCCGAAAAAAATTTGTTTCTCCAAAAATTACAGATCTATTTGAGGGAAATTTGGCGGATATGTTACCTTAGGAAAGACCTTATTACAGACAAAAATTAAATTTTCTAAATTGATAGAAAATTGAGTTATCAAATTTGAAGCATTTAATGAAAATGGATACCATAACGCACTTGCTGCGTCCCGAACTTTTTTCCTTTTAACTTTTTATTACGTAAGTCTGCGTCTCAAATTTAGTTGCCATAGTTTTGTTATTTTCGGACATACAGCAGTTTTCCGGAGAACAGGACCGATTATGCTTGCTAACAAACTTATTCTTATTTCTTCTATATAACCCGCAATTGTTTTGGTACATTTGTTTCAAAGTCAGCAATTTTGACGTACAAAATCTCAATTTCGGCGTCTTAAATCGCGACGTTTGAAGAAGGATAATAATAAAATTTACAAAAAAAAGTTTTTCCGGAAAAACTGGTCAGATTTTCCTGGCCAACGAACTTATACAAGCCACCAAGAAAAGGAATTTACCTACCAAATTTACCTATTTCTTCTACATAACCAGCATTTCTTTCAGTATATTTGTTGCAAGGTCGCCATTTCTGACGTTCTAAATCGCGACGTTGTAAGAAAAAAAAATTTAGAATTCTGAAAGTAATTTTCTAGTAGCTCTTGATGTTTTTCCCAAAGAAAAGCTAAATATGTGTTAGTAATATTCAATTACTTTTGTTCACCACACAAAATATTTCGGTTTTGTACCATTCTCTGATCACCAGTCGCACCCGAACTTTTTTCTTAACATTTTTCTTTAAATGCCTATAACTTTGTTTTCTTTTAACTTACGGATCTAAACTTTGGTATATAATTTATCTTGTATGGTGTAAATCCCTGCACCAAATTTGGTTGCCAGAACTGTGATATTTCCAGGGATATACAATTTTTCCCAAAAACCACAATTTTTTTCGAGAAAGACGGCGGATTTTGCTGGTTAACGACGTTATCCAAGTGACTGGCAAAATAAAGGTACTCACGAAATTTGATCAAAATAGGTTTATTATTTTTTGAGTTCTCAAAATATTTTCATGAAAATTGGCACAGTTTCACAACAAAATTCATCTAGTGCTGGAGTTACAGGGACGTCCATGATTATTTATCAATGGAAAAATGATACGCCACTGTTTATTTCGGAATCAACAATATTTTTTAACTCTCCATTCAATTTGAAAAAAAATACCTCTTGGCTCACATCGATATCGTACATCGTTTTCGAAACAAAAACCAATTTTAATACATGTAAAATTCATTGGCAATTTATAAACGTCCCTAAGAACAAAACTTTGTATTGTCTATTATTTTCCAGCAAACAGGTTAACTTACATTAACAATAAAAATAAATTCTTACTATGTCTAAAGCAAATTTTCAAAAGAAAGACCGTTTTGCTCAATGCAAAGCTGAACGACGCTCAATGGATCTTTTGTATACCAACTAAATGATAAATCCTTATCTGCTGACAAGCGTTTTGTATTTGCAGTTTCAAGTCTTTTTTTTTCTCTAAGGAAACCCCACACAAAAAATTTATAGGGATGAGATAGGGTGATTGTACAGTCCAAGAAACTGGACCACCGCGCCCGATCCATCTGCTGCGGAAATTCGTGTTGAACCAATTCTAAACTTTTCGCCAATAATGAGCCGAGCAACCGTCTTACTGAAACCAAGCTAGTTATCTCCGAATTAATGGAACATCATCCCATATACCAGCGTAGTTTGTTTCCAAAAATTGAAAAAAAAAATAGCTGCATTTACTCGAATGGGCAAGAAAAATTATTATGAATAACTCCAATCCAAACGTTAACACAAAATTCTTGTTGAAATTTTCTTAGCCTGGTGGCATGGGGATTTTCGTGCACCCAAACATGGTGATTATGGAAGCTAACCACTCCACGCCGCGTAAAGCACGATTCATCTGTCCATGGAATGTGAGACAAAATGTCTCGATTGGTATCAAAGCAGTTTAGAATCCAGCGACAAAAATTCACTCTACGTAATTCATCACCGGCTTGTAATCCCTGGACCGGTTGCAGATGGCAAGCATGTTTAAAGTCTCATCTTAGTAACTGTTACAACTTTTGTTTATGAAGTACGGGTAGCAATTGACATTCTCGAGCACTTGTTGCTGGGCCTCTATCAAATTCATTCAATATTTGCCTCGTAACTCGTCCTTGCCGCACAAAACGATTATGCATCTGAACGAACACAGAACGATGGGGATGTCTTCGGTTTGGAAGTCTTCCCATGTATTCTCAAGCCACTACTGTTGAATTACCATTGGAAAATCCATACACAAAATGTATATCTGCTTGTTATTGATTGGAGTAACAAAATGGCGTTTTTTCAATTCACCTATTGAGTTAATACCGCAGAAACTGCTGTAGTGTTTTCCAGAGCGAGAATACAACAACTGTAACTGTAAGGAATTGTCATCACTTTATGATAGCTGCAACTTGTTTGTTTTCCACATGCTACTATTAAAATACTGATTAGAAGTTATTAGTTGCTATTGATTTTCACATGCATTAAAATTGTTTTTTTTTCTCGAAAACGGTGCACGATATCGATATGAACCAAGAGTTTTTTTCCAAAATTGATCAAAGATTCAAAAAATATTTTTGATTTCAGTGGCGTATCATTTTTCTATTGATAAATAGTCATGTACGCCTCTGTAACTCCGGCACTGTATGACAGTTTTTGTTTTGTTTTCCATGAAAAAATATGTTGTGTATAGTTGTGAAACTGTTCCAATTTTCATAACAATAGTTTAAGCCGTTTTGGAACTACAATATATTTTTCCTATTTTTTTATAAAACTTTGACTCTGTGTATACTCCAAACGAAGCCATTATCGATAGTGGTTCATCTAGCAAACTACAATTATTTTGACGCATAGGATACGATTTTCAAGGTAAAAAAAGAACAGAACAAGGCTATACTCCAGACTGAATTTATTTAGTAATAGCCCTACGCGTTTCGGCTCATATCTCATGCCATCTTCAGAGGCTTTCTAAAACATTACAAAAGTGGCTGTGTCAGAAACAAAGTTTCTGGCAGGTCGGCAAGTATCACACGACACAAGCAGTTACAAAATTCTAAACAGTCTTACAAGCAAAGTCTAAATAGAAACTAAAGTCAACGCTAACATGCTCTACAACAGTAACATTTATAAAATCAAAGATAAAAGTTAAAAGATGAGAAGTTGAAAACATCAAAATGTCCAAAGCTTGGTCTATCTCCAAGCAGCAAAAACAACAATGCAAAAGCAGTAAAAACAGCAAAAAACGGGTAGAAACTCGAGTAAGTTAAGTTTAAAAGTGCCCTGGCACACCACAATCAAAGGTCTTTAAACAAACAGATAGAGAAGCTGCCAAGGCAGGCTGCACAATCAGAGCAGAACTTTCAAAGAAAACACTGAGTTCAACCTATGATACCCATAAAGAATAAAACCAAAATGGCTAAACATACTTACGTTCTGTTTTTTATAACAGGAACTGAACTTTACAAGAAATCATAGTGGCTGCTTTCATCGACTGTCGCTCTTGTTTCCCTGCACTATATGGGTGAAGGCAGAATTAGAAGCATCAAAACCGCAAATCACATAAATGGACACACAGCAATATAAATAAAAATTTTGCATTTGAAATGGAGGACAGTTAAAAGCCGAATATCAGAATTGGATGGGAAGGGGCAAACAAATGAACTATGACTTTTAGCTAAAAGTGACAAGTGACAGACAAGTGATGTTGACATCTACCCGGCCGTGCCGAGCAGCACAGAACAAGAAACATTTCCGTGCTCCTTGACTCCACATAATACCTAAGTTTTTCATTGTAGATGGCACTAATTCAGGATATTTCTATAAATTGGCGGAAAGTTAACCTCACTGGTATTAGAAGCATTTAGAACGGTGTTGTTGGAGTTGCAGGTGTATCTATAAATTTTCATCTCCTCAAGGACGAACTGCTCAGTTCCAAAAGTGGATGGGTGAAGGATTTTAACATTGTTTTCTCTATCAAAGACATGACCAGTCTTTCTGAGGTGGCAACTTAGAGCTCTCCCAGTTCTACCAATGTAAACCGTATTGGCAATAAACTCCTAACTTCTTCAAGAGGGGGATGTCGTCTTTATTGTGAACTAACATCTTGTTCAGGGTGTTCTTAGATTTGTAAGCGAATTTTACATTGTCCCTCTTCAAAACTTTTGTGATGGTACTAGTAATGGGTCCACAATATGTCAACGGAAAGTAGCATGTATTGTCAGCTTGAGATGCTGGGATGACTGAACTGTCTTCTCTTAGAATTTGGCGACTTTTTTCCTAATCAGTTTATCGACAATGCTGATAGGATAATCGTTGTTAGTGGCTAATTGCTTGATAATATTTAGCTCATTATCCAACTTTATTTGTGACATAGGGATTCTAAAAGCATGTCTATCAAAAACCTCAAGGACGCCAGTTTATGAGAGATGTGATGACATGATCTGAATGGAATTAAGTGTTCTGTTTGGGTTGGTTTTCTGTAAATTTCAAACTCAATGTTGTTGATGGATCTCGTCAATTGCAGGTCCAGAAAGCTAATGGAACCATTTTCATCCAACTCCATAGTAAAGTTAATGTTGACATGTAATCTGTTTAGCCAAGTCAAGAAATGATGTAGTTCCTCTGTGGGACCCGACCAGACCACAAGTATGTCATCCACGTAACGTGTAGAGGACAAAACAAAGTCTTTAAACGGATTATAATCCTCGAAAATAAGATCCTTCTCGAAGAATGACATGAAGACCTCTGCACAGAGGGGGGGATGCTTACCCATGGGATAGCATCTTTCTGTAGGAATATTTGGTTATTAAAGGAGAAGAAGTTCTGTTCAAGACAAACCTTGACCTCATTGTGCAGCCTGTCTTGGCAGCTTCTCTATCTGTTTGTTTAAAGACCTTAGATTGTGGTGTGTCAGTGCAGTTTTAAACTTAACTTACTCGGGTTTCTACCCGTTTTTTGCTGTTTTTACTGCTTTTGCATTGTTGTTTTTGCTGCTTGGAGGTGCCTCGACCAAGCTTTGGACATTTTGATGTTTTTAACTTCCCAACTTTTAACTTTTAGCTTTGATTTTATAAATGTAACTGTTGTAGAGTATGTTAGCGTTGACTTTAGTTTCTATTTAGACTTTGCTTGTAAGACTGTTTAGAATTTTGCAACTGCCTGTGTTCTGTGGTACTTGCCGACCTACCAGAAACTTTGCTTCTGACACAGCCACTGTTGTAATGTTTCAGGGAGCACCTGAAGATGGCCTGAGATATGGGCCGAAACGCGTAGGGCTTTTACTAAATAAATTCAGTCTGGAGTATAGCCTTGTTCTGTTCTTTTTTTACCTTGGAAATATGTCTAACTCAGACGTTGTGACGTTCAGAAATTAGAATACGATGTTTGAGTTCGGTTACGATAAACTGACTCACCCTGCATATTTGCATAAAGCTTTCCAAGTTGACCTAGTCCGACGAAAATAGTTAAACAAGTACATCTAGATGAATTAGGAACTCTACTTGGCAAGATTCAAAATTATAATCCTCAATGGACAACCAAGATTTAGCTTTGCCATAACTGCCAACAATATAAAACAATGTCGTTACTCAAACAAAAAATAATGAATTTAAAACAGCGATTATCGATTTCTTAAATTTCACTGTAAAACACTCCACTATTTTTTGGGGGTAAATTCAAATTAGATAAATAACATTGTGAATTCAGTATATTGAACCAACGTCCCTAATTCACATTTGACTCATACGATTTTGTTTTCCAAAAAACTTAGTGGTTGTTTTCAGTGTGAACTATTTATGAAATAAGTTATTCTTTTCTTAAAGTTAGAATCCGCTAAAACTAACAATTTGATGTAGGCGTTCCATGGCAATCTTGAAAAGTGATTCAAATTTAAAAAAATAATAAAATATTTTGTTTAGGGCGCAAAAATAATATAAAACACTATAATATATTTCCGACAAAAATTAAACTCAGAATTCAGATATGCAATAAGATACACTGTTTCATTTGAAAAAGTCAAGTTACGGTTGTTTGAAGTTTCTAAAAAATAATAATGTTTTAGGAGCATCCTGTATAAATTTCTAAGAAGCTGTTGACTGCATGAGATCAAGCAATACTTCATCATTAAGATGTAAGAAAGCTCAGTTAACAAAAACAGTTTTATTTAGCCTCTTCAGATGTCAGTTTTTGTCTTCAGTCAGATTTTGGAAACCTTTAGAGATACGTACCAACTATGGCACACAGTCATATTAGAATTTGACAGGGAATCTAAGAATGTAATAATATATAGGGGGTTCTATTTGAAATAAGGAAGTTGAGGTTCACTTCGGGTATGGCCGGAAACGATGTAAAGCTATAACTATTTTCTTTGAGCAGAGAGTTATTGAAAACATGCTTCTAGAAATTTTCAGATTTCAAATCAGAGTAGTTCCTAACATATAAACATTGAAAGTTGAAACTGATCCCAGATGGGTGTTACAGATGGCATAATTCGCGCTCATTTGAGAAACTTTTTAAAATTCAAAATCGTGATAAATTTTTTCGTGGTAAATTTTTTATAAGAAAATTTCTTAAAAATCTATTACGCCTCATACATATACAATTTCTATAATTGTGTTTCAAAAAAAGATCATACCTATCACATTTGTGATGAAAAAATAATGCTGAAAATAAATTGAATCATAACTTCCACATAGCTGTGACAATTTATTCGCTTAAGAAAGACATCCTCACGGAATGAATTTAGGGCCGATGACTTGACCACAAAGAAAATATTTGTATTCCTGTAGCCATACACTTTGGAGACCTTATGTTACTCGAGTTTTATCGAAAAAATGTCAATTTTCACCAAATCACCCCTCATTTATCCCCTACCCCCTGAAGTGATCTTACCTTAAAATAATTCGAAGCGTTTCTTTGCCGGGAGCTAACTGAAAACCAAATTTGAAGATGATATCTCAATTCGTTCGAAAGCTATTCGGCCTATTAACAGACAGGCCTACATGCCTACAGACCGACAGACAAAAAAATTTCGGACCAGAATCAAGTTTTCTATGTGTTTTGAGACTTTTTACGCCGTTTTAGAAAAAAATAATAATTTTTGTCAGCATTAGTCCACCCCCACACATTCAACCCCTGAATTAATTTCAGCACAGAATACCAGATGTTTGATAAAGTTAAAAGTTTTCTAATAAATAAAACCTAAAACGTTATATTACTGGAGTTTTGGGGAAAAAATGTCAATTTTTACCAAATCACCCCCAATTCATCCCCTACCACCTAAAGCGATTTTACCCAAAAACAATACGAACCGTGGTTTCTATGTGTTTTAAGACTTTTTACGCCGTTTTAGCAAAAAAAAAGTTCAAACTTTTTGTCAACAATATTCCACCCCCACACATTCAATCCCATTTTTAATTTCAGCGCAGGATACCAGATGTTTGATGAAATAAAAAGTTTTGTAATAAATAAACCCTCTAACGTTATATTACTCGAGTTTTAGAGAAAAAATGTCAATTCTCACCAAATCACCCCAATTCACCCCCTACCTCCTAAAGTGATTTTACCCAAAAACAATCCGAACCGTTAGTTTCTGGGTGCTAACTGTATGCCAAATTTGAAGACGATCTCTTAATTCGTTCCAAAATTATCGTGGCTACAAACAAACAGACACACAGACCGATAGACCGACACACCGACACACCGACAGACCGACACACCGACAGACCGACAAACCGACAGACCGAAAGACCGACAGACCGAGAGTCCGACAGAAAAAAAAAATTCCTTCCCAAATGATGTTTTCTATATGTTTTGGCCCTTTTTACGACGTTTAAGGGTAAATGTCACATAATGGTCCAAATCGAGTCCTTGCTCCCTAATGGGTCAGGTTTGACAGTAGATTAGTGTTCAAACAATAGTGTTGCGTACTTTGGGCTTCACTTAACAGAATTACCAGCAAATTTATACATACTTATGTTTATTTATTTATAAATAAACAATTTTGTACAAAAAACGTCATTCCGGTAATTGTCTCTTCTTATAAAATTGTATGTTACCCATGTTTTTTTCCAGTTAAATAAGCAATTAGATATTCTTTAGAACCTAGGTGGTTCAGTGGTAAGAACGTGTGCCTCTGAATCGAAGGGTACTGGGTTCGATCCCAGGGTACTCCTTTCACTTTTTCAGTACAAACTGTAAAATTAACATCAACCGAGGTTCTGGCATTATATTTGAGCAAGTTAAATGTCTGCACGTTCTGCCCTTCGGAGGGAGCGTAAAGCCGTCGGTCCCGTGTCCATGCGATGTTGGGCACGTTAAAGATCCCTACCCTCTTTACAGAAAGGCAGGGGTTCGGCAAAAATTTCCAGGATAGTGAGATGAAACTGCTCCCTGGCGTCGGTGATTGGCCATAGTCGCGGAAATAGGCCGACGTTAAAGAAACAAAACACACAAAACACACAGATATTCTTTAGCTTTGCGTGGTATTAGATACACTTATTACAAATCTGATTTACAATATAAGGAAAATGCATTCTGTTTATGTCACATACAATAATATACCCAATTCTGTCGTAAAACATTGGGTAATTTCGGTAATGGTACACGTTTGTGATCCTACCTCGGTATCTAACACATTGAACACAGTGATCTTCATAAAGAAGAAGCGCGGGTGTGTGTGTATTGTCAAACGTAAGTGGTAAGTTTTTTATAAACTGCTTGTTTTTTTTTATGCATGACTTATTAATTCAAAAATTAATAGGGTATACTTATTAGCTGTCAATTCGGTAAGACAAATTATAATCACAATAATGAAGTAAAATCAAAATCATACTTTCTCCATGAGTCAACCGGAAAACGCAAACCTTAACCTCGCTTTTGAGACCAATGTTATAGAAATGAAAGGTGAAATTATTCGAGTTGTGTAATAATGTCAATTCGGTAATGGTCATTTCGGTAATTTGTACATTACCGAAATGATCATTTGTTACCGAATTGTAAATTTTCGTTATTGTGTATTTCAGAATAAGAAACCAAAAGATGGGGAAAACCAAAAACAGTGTAAGAGATGATAAAAACAAGAAATAATCTGAAAAAGAGAAAAACATAAATAAAGTAAGAAAATTCATTGACAAGATGACAGAAGAGCAGTTGGCGGAAAAACGGCGGAAGAATCGAGAAAGATATTGGAAGAAGAAAGAAGAAGGAATAGTTAAATGTATAAAAGACTGCACAGACAAAGGAAGGCAGCCAAGAGAAAGATCTGGAGAAAAGCTAGTGAAAAACACAGGCAAAAAATAAGGATGCCTCGAGACTTGGAAACACCACCACATTCAGAAGATGAACTAAGAATAAATGTAGATGAATTAATAAAAAGTCGTAAATCGAGAAGCGACAGCGGACGGAAAAAGGTAAGACGCGATAGAACAAAAGCAAATAAGCGTCTTAAAAAGGCCGAAGAGACTATTCAGACCCTACAGAGAAAGGTTGAAAAATACAGGAAGCGACTTAACCGGCTTTCGAAAAGAAAACTTAAAACATCAAAAGAAATGTCTCCTGGCACAAAAGTCAGTAAGAGGACAAAAGGCTATTGTGTACCTCAGGATGTGAAAAGGCGTTTACTTTTTGTGGAAGTATTAGAACAACAGCTGCTAAACAACTTACGCCAAACAAGCAACGAAAGAGATAACCAGATTATGAGAAAAGCTGTAAGTGGACGAATGTTGAAAAAATATCGCGTGGGTGGGGAAGCAAAACAAATTCTCAGCTACAAACTGAACAGAAAGTTTATCATAATATCAATTTCTGTCAATATGAGCGAAAAATAAGGAATCGAGAAATAACAGAGAAATTGAAAACAACTATAATTACATTTTTAGAAAGAGAGGGAAACTCTGAAATACGCCCTGTGAAAAAGACTACATCACAAAAAACGAAACTGCAAACAGAAAAGAATTATACTGCATCCGATGAAGACTCTTTATCATAAATTTTTAGCTGAAACCAGTTGCAGAGTTTCATTTAAAACATTTTGTCGTTTTAGACCTTTTTGGGTTGTACGTCCCAAATGGTCGGATCGAGAAATGTGTAGCTGTATTAAGCACGCAAATTTTCAATTGTTGGTAAACAAATTATATCTGAATAAAATACTTCAAACTAAAAATGTAGAAACGGTTATAGCTCCTACAGTTTGAAATATTAACAGGATGAATTGAATGTTTTCCTGGTGTACGCAGTGCAAAAAGAATGGCCTAACTGTTCATCAAGTTCACTTAGGTCTTGTGTACAAAGATATTGTTATCGAACAATGGAATTCAATGACTGAGAATAAAAGTATAAAAGGTCAAATTAAAGCAATAAAAAGAATGGGAAAAACTCAGAATTCGATGAAAATTTCCAATTCAAACAAATATTAAATAAACAATTGCCGTCTTTCAGGAAACACTTGTTCATCATGAAACATCAGATGAAGCAAATGCATGCTTGTAAGGCTAACCTTCAGAGCAACGACATGATGATTCAGATTGACTTTTCTGAAAATTATATCCTTAAATATGCCACAGAGGTGCAATCGATACATTTCGGAGCATCAAAGAAACAGCTGTCTCTTCATACCGGTATTTACTATTTAAAAAATCAAGAAAATGGCCTTGTTGAGAATTTTGACCTCTGTTCAGTCAGCGAAAAGCTTGACCATCAGGCATACGTCATTTGGTGTCACATGAAACACATAATGATGAAATTATCTCGCGAATTTCCAGCTACACAAACAATCCATTTTTTTCCGATGAACCGTCGTCACAATACAAAAACCGAAGTAACATATATTTACTTTTAAAGAATGTTCCGTATTGGTTCGACAACTTAAAATATATAACTTGGAACTACAGTGCGAGCGGCCATGGCCAGGACCCTGTTGATGGAATTGGTGGTGCTATAAAAAGAAACGCTGATTTCCTTTTCCTTCATGGTGATGACATTGTTTCCGGATCTTGCTTCGTGGAAAAAATGGTTGGGAGTAAAGTTCAAATCTGGGAAGTACCATCCAACGATATATGTGAAGCTAAGAAGGCACTACCATCAAACATACGGCAGATCCTATCCATTATGGAGGTCCACCAAATAAGTTGGTCCAGAGATAATTGCCGTCAATTGTTTTTAAGACACGTTAGCTGTTTTGATTGTGTATTTGGCACACAATGTACTCACTTTGCCACGAAACAATCACCGTTCGAAATTTTGCCGCAAGCCGAAGGTATCCTTTTGATGATCTTAAGTTGCAACTAGAGATTTCTGTAAAATTATTTCGACCATTTTAGTACATGTTCTGCATGTAAACATTATGCTTTTCCCTAACAGCACTTTAGGTAATTTTGCTGGATCCTCTACGTCCACAGGTTCGATGGAGACTTCGAAGCCATCAATGAATATTTACTCCAAGACTGGCATTTAAGAATAAAACAAGCACTGCAGGAATATGTTTCCACTGCACTCTCAACTTTTACGAAGAAAATTTTCTTGCTGCAGAACTTATCACATAAAATGTGTAGTACACCAAAAGCTACCTATAAAAATAACGTTATTTTGTGCAATAGCTGTGACAAAAATCAGGGCTTACATGAATTGTTATCTCAAAAATACTTATGAAATTTAGTTTATTTTTAGTATACACATAAGTATTTTTTTGTTTTGCATTTGTATTCAGTTCTGTTTTCGAAAAGTTTTGCTAAAAAAAATGTGAGAATAGGATGTTAGTTTGTATTCTTAAATTTCATATTATAAACTATTCTTTGAGTTTTATATTTTCAATTAATTTTGTTTTCGAAAGGTTTCGCTTAAAAATGTTTAAAAATGTGACATTCGTTTGTTTTATCTAATTTCCATCCTACACTAAATAATTCCCTTAGAATTTTGCCGAAATAATATATACGTTGCCGAAATGAAATTTGATTACCGAAATGATATTTTCATTACCGAAATGAGATAACATTACCGAAATGACTTTCATTTAAATCATAAATAAAATGTAAAGAAACACTATATGATCGCTGCTGGTGTTGAAAACACTTTGAACGGACTTAGTTACACAGCTTTGTGATTTTGTTTGCAAATAAGAAAGAAATTATTTTTGAATTTTTTCTCACATAAAATTATCCCGATATGTGACATTGACCCTTAAGCGAAACAAAATTTTTGAAATTCTTATCGCCGATGCAATACTTCCACTCATTGTGACGAAGTGAAAGTAAAAATAGCTTCTCTGCTATCTGTTTAATTTTAATCTTATCAAACAAACATCTATATAAATCTCGGAAATCTAAAATCGATTATGTAGATATTCATCAATTGTTTAGTGACTACGTTTAATCAGAACATTCGCCATAACCAATATGACTTTAAAAACAGTAAAAACAGGTAAGTTGATATATCGCATGATAGAATCAAAACATTTCCTACTTTATATTTCATTAAAGCTTAAGAGGGAACAATTTTCAAATTATAGAACTTTTTTTTGCTAGTGTTTCTAGTGTTTGTTATTAAAAAGGCGTTAAAATATTTAAGAGAATTTTTGTAGAAAAAAATTCCTTTTGACGAGACAACGATTTAGAGACTTTCGGGAATTTTCCTAAATGCACTATTTATTTCATCATGATCCTATCAAACAAACATCTATATAAATCTCGGAAATCTAAAATCGATTATGTAGATATTCATCAATTGTTTAGTGACTACGTTTAATCAGAACATTCGCCATAACCAATATGACTTTAAAAACAGTAAAAACAGGTAAGTTGATATGTCGCATGATAGTATCAAAACATTTCCTACTTAATATTTAATTAAAGCTTAAGAGGGAACAATTTTCAAATTTTAAAACCTTTTTTTGCTGGTGTTTCTAGTGTTTGTTATTAAAAAGGTAACGTTAAAATATTTAAGAGAATTTTTGTAGAAAAAAATTCCTTTTGACGAGGCAACGATTTAGAGACTTTGGGTTTTTTTTAAAACGCTATCTAGTTCATTATGATTTTATCAAACACACTTTTATATAAATCTCAGAAATCTAAAATCAATTATGTATGTATTAATCAATCGCTTGGTGACAGCTCTCACTTAGAACAATCGCCATAACTAACATGACTTTAAAAAGAGGTAACCCGATATGTATGTACAGCGTGATGATAAAGTTTGGGACATAATTCATAAATGTGTTATTTTATTTTTCAAGAAAAACGCTCGGACCAGTCAATTTTATCTCTTCAATTGCAAACTCATAATGTAAAAATTACAGTTATGACGTCACCTATTTCTTAACGATGACGCCATCATACCTTTTTTTGAATGACAAACATATTTTTTTCTGTTTTTCCGTATATCTGCTTACTACTTAAAAAATTAGCACGTTATATATATTTTTTGAAAAAATAGCATTATCTACTTTAAAAAATAGAAACGTAAGTATAATGGAAAGAAATTATTGAAGCAATGAAAGAAAAGAGAGTCTAGCGTAAATGTTCAAATTGTTCTTCACCTACAATTTGGAAATGACCGATACGAGTGTAAACACTTTGTACGCTGCGCTCAAAAAAGTCAGGATTAATTTGCTTCACATCAGCGTGAATTCTTTATTGTAGCTGCTCTAAATTATCTGATCTGTTAAAACAAACGCGCAATTTTAAATAACCCAAAAAAATCTAAGAAAGTCGAGTCTGGGGAACGCGGTGGCCACTCAATTGCTACTCGACACCATATCTATCTTTCAGGAAACGTGGTATCTAGATATTGGCGGACGTCTACATCAAACTGAGGAGACCCCCCGTTTTGCTGAAACCAAATATATTGATGAGGCACATCTGCCACGTGATTATTTTGAAAAATTACTGCCAGAACTGGCATTGAATCCAATCACAATAAATTTGGGTAACGTGCTGCTGTAAGATTGCCTTGAAAAAAGTAAGGCTCTATGAAAAGCCGTCCGATTATTTCCGTCTATACATCCACTTTGCCATGACGTTGACTGTGGGAGTCTCGAGTCTAATGAGGATTTTCTCGTGACAAATATTTTGAGTTGTGACGATCTACTGTCACATTCAGGCAAACAGTGGCTTCATCAGAAAAGAGAAGGTTATTGAGAAAAGTGGGATGTTCATTGCAGCGTAACATTAATTGTTAACAAAACTGTAAACGGCCGTCTGAATCATCATCGTTTAACTGCTGTATCAATTGCACTTTGCAAGGATGCTACTCCTATTCTTTGATTAATTTTACCCCTAAGATTAGTCCACCTTATTATTTAGGGCTGGTTGCCTTGTAGAATGGTGAGGATTGTCTTCAGATTCAAGCAATATATTCAATCTGAATTTTTCGCTTACTCGAGGTCGCCTTTGTCCAGGCAAATATTTTAACCATCCCGTTTCTGTGAATTTAGAAACCAATTTACTTACTCTAGATCTTGCAGTTGACGGTCTGTCAATATATTGTAGGTTAAATAACTCGCATGCTTCCTGGTGACTTCTCAGTCTGTCGCTGTATCCAAACATCATTAATATCTCTATTCTTTCCCTTTCGGTTAAGCGTGCCATTTTTGTTAATTTGGAATTAGAATTGATTACTTCTAGCACTTTTACACTTTCACCACTAAGATTATTAATTAATTTAAACAGCAGGTAATATTTGAAATTAATTCACGATTTAACATTATATTCTTTACTCACTGAATTCCAAATCCATACTGCGATAAATGTCCGCTAAATAAATACTTATAACAGCAAATAATTAATAAATTATCACAACGAGTGTTGCTAAAAATTGATTTTGACTTATTTTTTGTTCCACCTGTCAAGTAGTTACATGAAAACCTATCAAAAATCACAAAATCAAGTATTCACTGCTTCAGAAAAGTGTGGAAAACCTCATTGTTTTAAAGAAAACTGGTACTAAATACAAGCGTTGAGAAATATTGCTAATTTTTTATCAAATTTACCTTTCCATTTTTTAAGTAAACAGTGCTATTCTTTAAAAAAATTGTAAGCAAGCCTATGGAAAAACAGCAAAAAATACAGTTGCCATTTAAAAAAACTTATGATGATGTCATCATTCAGAAATAGGTGACGTCATAAAAGCAATTTTTATGTCATAAGTTGGCAATTTAAAAGGTACAAGGTCCTAGCGTTTTTCTTAAACAAATTAAATAATACGTTATTGATTTATGTTCGAAAATTCATTATCACACTGTATATAGCATGATAAAATGAAACATATTTCACAAACCCCAAATTGTTTAAAGCTGAAAGGGTAAGAATTCTCAAAGTTTTTATTTGCGTGTGTGTGTGTGTTGTTACTGGTGGTTATTAAAATTATGCTCACCCTAAAGTGGTCTATCAAATTCTCCTAAAAAATGTGCTTACAACATCATCCTCAGAACCTATATACAGGCTCAGTATCAATTTATAAAAGTATTGCAGCACTGCAGTTTTCCTATGTCAAAATGTCAAAAAATAGGGAAACGGATTAGGAATCTCTCAATATATATATATATATATATATATATATATATATATATATATATATATATATATATATATATATATATATATATATATATATATATATATATATATATATATATATATATATATATATATATATATATATATATGTCAAAAATTATAAAAAAGGTCTAGGGTTAGTTTTAGGGAAAAATAAGTACACCTCTGTATTCGCCATTCTTCAAACCAGTTGCCTACCAAATTGCATAAAAAAATCACTATTATTAACTATTTTACAGAAGTTTAACTTATGTTATGAATATTATTTAATGCAAAAAAGAAAAAAGCCATGGTAACAGGAAAAAAATACTAATTACACATACTTAAATTCTGACAAAACGACTGAACTTGTTAGTAAGGTTGCTAATTGAATTTTTTACAATTTTTGACATGTGGCGTACTTATTTTCCCCTAAAACTAACCCCAGACCTTTTTTATAATTTTTGACATATGAAAATAGTTTTAATAGGCCGTGATCGAATGGCATAGGAAACAATTTTTACAGGATCTATAAACTTCTTCATTTTCTATCTTGTGTGATATCGCTAAAAGAAAAATCGCGTTATAAATACAAAAGTTACAGAGGTGTCTATATTAGAAGGGCCACACAAATCAATTTCTCTAAAATGGTTAATAATTATTGTCTTTTTACGAAATTTTAGAGATGCCGAATGCAGTGGCCTACTTATTTTCGTCCTAAAAGTCGCCCTAACGCTTTTTCCAATTTTTTGACATAGAAAAACTGCAATAGTAGGCCTTGGTCGAGTAACATACAAAATAATTTTTACAGCGTTTATAGAGTTATTCATCTTATATCTTTTGATCTTTGGTTAATCGAATTATAAATACACAAGCTACTGGGGTGTTTCCACCTTAAATGGGCCACTATATATATATATATATATATATATATATATATATATATATATATATATAAATAAATATATATATATATATATATATATATATATATATATATATATATATATATATATATATATATATATATATATCCTCGAGCACGTATCTTATTATTTTTTACCCAGCATCTTTAAAATAAATTTTAAATATACAGTGTGTTTCAAAATTGAGATATTCCTGGTGACTTCTCAGTCTGTCGCTGTATCCAAACATCATTAATATCTCTATTCTTTCCCTTTCGGTTAAGCGTGCCATTTTTGTTAATTTGGAATTAGAATTGATTACTTCTAGCACTTTTACACTTTCACCACTAAGATTATTAATTAATTTAAACAGCAGGTAATATTTGAAATTAATTCACGATTTAACATTATATTCTTTACTCACTGAATTCCAAATCCATACTGCGATAAATGTCCGCTAAATAAATACTTATAACAGCAAATAATTAATAAATTATCACAACGAGTGTTGCTAAAAATTGATTTTGACTTATTTTTTGTTCCACCTGTCAAGTAGTTACATGAAAACCTATCAAAAATCACAAAATCAAGTATTCACTGCTTCAGAAAAGTGTGGAAAACCTCATTGTTTTAAAGAAAACTGGTACTAAATACAAGCGTTGAGAAATATTGCTAATTTTTTATCAAATTTACCTTTCCATTTTTTAAGTAAACAGTGCTATTCTTTAAAAAAATTGTAAGCAAGCCTATGGAAAAACAGCAAAAAATACAGTTGCCATTTAAAAAAACTTATGATGATGTCATCATTCAGAAATAGGTGACGTCATAAAAGCAATTTTTATGTCATAAGTTGGCAATTTAAAAGGTACAAGGTCCTAGCGTTTTTCTTAAACAAATTAAATAATACGTTATTGATTTATGTTCGAAAATTCATTATCACACTGTATATAGCATGATAAAATGAAACATATTTCACAAACCCCAAATTGTTTAAAGCTGAAAGGGTAAGAATTCTCAAAGTTTTTATTTGCGTGTGTGTGTGTGTTGTTACTGGTGGTTATTAAAATTATGCTCACCCTAAAGTGGTCTATCAAATTCTCCTAAAAAATGTGCTTACAACATCATCCTCAGAACCTATATACAGGCTCAGTATCAATTTATAAAAGTATTGCAGCACTGCAGTTTTCCTATGTCAAAATGTCAAAAAATAGGGAAACGGATTAGGAATCTCTCAATATATATATATATATATATATATATATATATATATATATATATATATATATATATATATATATATATATATATATATATATATATATATATATATGTCAAAAATTATAAAAAAGGTCTAGGGTTAGTTTTAGGGAAAAATAAGTACACCTCTGTATTCGCCATTCTTCAAACCAGTTGCCTACCAAATTGCATAAAAAAATCACTATTATTAACTATTTTACAGAAGTTTAACTTATGTTATGAATATTATTTAATGCAAAAAAGAAAAAAGCCATGGTAACAGGAAAAAAATACTAATTACACATACTTAAATTCTGACAAAACGACTGAACTTGTTAGTAAGGTTGCTAACTGAATTTTTTACAATTTTTGACATGTGGCGTACTTATTTTCCCCTAAAACTAACCCCAGACCTTTTTTATAATTTTTGACATATGAAAATAGTTTTAATAGGCCGTGATCGAATGGCATAGGAAACAATTTTTACAGGATCTATAAACTTCTTCATTTTCTATCTTGTGTGATATCGCTAAAAGAAAAATCGCGTTATAAATACAAAAGTTACAGAGGTGTCTATATTAGAAGGGCCACACAAATCAATTTCTCTAAAATGGTTAATAATTATTGTCTTTTTACGAAATTTTAGAGATGCCGAATGCAGTGGCCTACTTATTTTCGTCCTAAAAGTCGCCCTAACGCTTTTTCCAATTTTTTGACATAGAAAAACTGCAATAGTAGGCCTTGGTCGAGTAACATACAAAATAATTTTTACAGCGTTTATAGAGTTATTCATCTTATATCTTTTGATCTTTGGTTAATCGAATTATAAATACACAAGCTACTGGGGTGTTTCCACCTTAAATGGGCCACTATATATATATATATATATATATATATATATATATATATATATATATATATATATATATATATATATATATATATATATATATATATATATATATATATATATATATATATATATATATATATATATATATATATATATATATATATATATATATATATATATATCCTCGAGCACGTATCTTATTATTTTTTACCCAGCATCTTTAAAATAAATTTTAAATATACAGTGTGTTTCAAAATTGAGATATGACCTTCAAGTTAAAATTTTCAAATAAGAACCCCCATTTGTTCTTACATTTATGGATTTTACGTAAAATTAGGAGTGTTTTTCATGTAGCATATGTCGAAATTGAGCTGTTTTCGTAAAAAATGGCATTTAAAAAATACTACTACTACTATTATTTTATTTCTGGTAAAAGATAACCTGGTTTTATCAAAACATTGTAATTAATAAGAGCAAATAATTATTATCTTAATTAAATGCTGAAACTAAAACGCTTCTTGTGCCTGGCAGTATCCCAAACGATCGATTGATTCATGCTAGACCCTATTTGTTGTTTCTTGACTAATTTTAGCACATTCTCTTCTAAATTTAGTTTTTATGTCGCCAATCGATTCAGGTTTAGTTTTGTATACAAGATTTTTAAATGACCTCATAAAAAATAATCCAAAGGATTGAGATCGGGAGACCTTGGTGAGCGTTCAATTGATCCACGCACTCGAATTCATCTGTTGGGAAATGCTGCCTTATCGACATATTGCGTAACCTGAACTGCATAACGTGGTGGTGCACCATCTTGAATAAACCATAAATGTTGTTCATATAACATCGGGTTATTAGCACTGGGAAATAAATTTCCTAAACTGAGGATAAGATATTGTTGTAAGAAATCGAGATATCTTGACCTGTTCAATATCTCTTCAAAAAAGTGGCGCTCAATGATTTAATTTGTGATAGTTCCTGCCCACACATTAATTTCTGCAGGATATTGGGTGTGTTGTTTTCTCATCTAATTGGGAATTTCTTTTGCCTAATACCGACTGTATTTTCTACTAACTTACTCCGTTAATGTAAAAGTTGATTTATCTGAAAACAAAATATTTTCAACACGACGAGGGAAATTGTAAAACATATCCATTAAGTTTTAAGAGAATTGCCTTCGTCGGTCGGGATCGTCTTCATGTAATTCGTGTGTCAGGCGTATTTTATAAGGATGCTACTTTCCTAATCGTAAAACCTTATGTACAGATAAATGAGGGGTATCGAAGATGCGGATAATTTGACGAATCCTAATATGGGGATTTTCTTCAACAGCTAGTAAAACATTTTTTTCTCCTCGCTGATCGCAGGGCGTCCATTCTTTGCGTATCTTCTACAGAACCAGTATCTGGAAACTTCCTCTCAGTTTCACTGACTACTGCCTCGTTTATTGGTCTGTTCGGATATTTGTTATTAAATTAAACACACACCTTATGTTGAGGTCGCACTTTATCATCATACATTATCATCTTAAGGATTTCAATTATTTGTGTTGTCGCTAAACGCATTATAATACTACTTTTATTTCAAATAAAGCCAAACCAAAACTGATAAATTAGGCAATTTAAAATTTTAGATGTTATTGGAATGTTGTTTATTAAATTAATGAAATTAGAATTACTATGGAAACAAATTGACAAATCTTCCGACAATGTACAAAATACCAGCCCGATCTGTATCGTAGACGCTTATCTTTTATCATAAATAAAGATATTTTTTTTTCAACAGACATTTCTTCGAAAACAGCTAAATATCGAGATAAGGCATGCTACATGGAAAATACACATAATTTTACGTAAAGTCCATAAATGAAACAAAAAATTGCGAGTTTTAATTTCAAACCTTGAACTGAGAGGTCGTATCCCAATTTTGGGACAGCTGTATCTTCAAACTTTGTGTCAAAAAATGCGCGTTAAAGAATAATAAGATCCGAGCATTTTTCTGGAAGAAAATTTCCTGAATTTTAATAGAATTCATACTTTACTTTATGTATACACTGTATATTGATTCAATATACAAGAATTATACATTTTTATCTACATACTATATACAAATGTCCACACTATTATTGTTTTTAGTTTTAATTTAGTCCAAAACAGAAGAAAACTGGAGACTATCTTGATGAAGGATATAATACCATCAATACACCATTTATTTTCAAAACTCGCTAGACACTATGTTTTCCCATGTACCATGCATATTCGGTTAAAATTCTTGCCACAAAAATTATTTTATATGACGGTATGTTGCTTTGTTGTTTTGTATAGTTCAATAAGATTCTATAAATTTTACTGATAGTGAGATTTAACAAGAAGTTGTCAACTACACTTTTCTACAGCTTGTATGAAAACCACAAATAATGTCTACCTTCTATACATTGCCTATTCAAGAGTCTGCATAGCACAAGTTCCACTAGACCCCCCATTTCGTGTACCTTAATACAGTTTACGATCATGTGCCATGCCGTCCCTTCTATTTGTGTTAAAAACGGACAGTTGTCTAAAGCTGAAAAACCTGCTCTTTTTAGAAAAACGGGATCTGCAAGGCGATTTTTACAAAATCTCCGGCTACGAACCCTGGAGTGAGTGTATAAGACACGAAATACAATTGATTTTTTCATAAATCCAAGCTGCGGGAAGTGTATTACTAATGTTAAGTCGCAGGTTGTTCATAGTCAGTACTGTTTGCAATATTCTCCTGGTACCTTTGAGGAGCCGTGTCTCAGTTTGGTCACCTTCAGAGAATTTAATTGTTTTGGAATGTGTACGATCTGTAGTGCAAGTGCGTACGTGCATGTGTATGTGTGTGTGTATGTGTTAATATATGTATGTACGTATGAATCACACCTAAAACTTAAAAATATTTGGCCAATTCGGATATCTGACAAGTACCTTTCTTTTGTAAATAGTTTAGGTAAATTGGTTAGCCAGTGCGATCGCATTATTATTACCGGGAAAAGTTTACCTTTTCTTGCGGAACTCTGGAAATAACACATCCCTTGCAATGGCGTTTGATACACATTGCTTTTACAGAAGGCTTCACGTTTTTAACTTTAAAAGAAATTGAGTAAGGTGCGTTTGAAACCTTGTTACGGAAATTTGCTATCGTAACGCATTTGCTACAACCAGACTCTCTATTTTAAGAGTTTGCTTGTTTTGTACACAAATAATTTAGTGTCTAAAGATAGATAGAGATTAGATATTGAAAGTTCATGCATCTTGTATCTTGTTAACGAACTATTTTATCAGTACATTATACTCAAGGGGATTTGATGCAAACAACCTATTACGTAAGGTAAATAAGTACATAGATAAATGTTAAAGTTAATCTAATTTGTTCCTTGGTGATAATTGTTAATTGACAATTAGATATTAATGAAAGATATACGTTGCATTCAATGTTGCCAAATGTTAAATTTTTATTGGACGTCTTTCAGCAATTTAACTAAAACCAAACCAAGTTTTTTTAAAACAGCTATTTTCTCCGCTAACTACATCAAACCTTTTTTTTTTGTAATGAGTGTCCGCCTATTGAAATAGGAGGGTAAGTTAAAAAATCATTAACACTGGTATGTTTCGATTTCTTCAGGCTCATTTAACAAGTAAAATAGTCTTTATAGGCATTCTAATTAAGCTGATATTAATAAAATCTGATTTTATATAGATGTATGTATATATATATATATATATATATATATATATATATATATATATATATATATATATATATATATATATATATATATATACAGGATGACCAACGGTCGATGTTAGGTTAAAAGTTTAGGGAAAATGGAACGTAGGATTATTTTGAAAATGTGGGTTCTTGGGTAGTTGGTTCTGCTCTGTTTACCTAAAATATTTTCAGTGCTGCGGCGTTGCCGCTTATATCAAAAACTTGTAACAACTTTGATATTATAAATAAGACACCCTGCACATTATTGCATTTTTCGCTTCACTATTGCTTGCCTATTATTTTTGTAAGAGACCCCCCTATACCTACCTCCAGCGGCTTCCGAGAAATTTGTGGTTTTTCTAATTTTTTGTGCAAAACAAAGCGTCAATGAAATGTTTATTATCGCCGTATTTGGATTCGTAGAAAACTGAAATTTTGGGTGTAATTTGCCAATGTCGTATGCATTAGCTATATTTTACAGATAGATCAAAATGGTAAAAAGAGCATTTTTTAAATGGAACAACCTGTATATTTTCAAATATCCTGAAAGAGAACTAAAGTTCCCTTCTAGTAATGTATCATATTCCTATACTCATGTAGTCAGATTTTTTAAGTAAAATCAAGTTTAATTGGTTGTAAATCGGGATACATTTCATGGAACCTCCTGCATGTTCTTGATATAATTTGATCACATTTACCCTGAAGACTAAACAATATAATAAAAACTTGCTCGGAATAGATATTGCCTTGCATTTTGATCTTTATCAAAACAAACTTCGCTAAAAAACGCGCAAACGGTTCATTATTGATGCACTAATTGTCAAAAAAAAATTTCATAATGACATGCTCCATGACAGTTCATACTATAATACCTACAAGATATGACAAATAATCCCATATCTATAGAAATCTGCTTTTATTTCGGAAACCTATATACTATATAGGTATAAGAATATGATACATCATTTGAAAGAAAGCTGAAGTTTCTTTTAGGATATTGGATAATATATAGGGTGTTTTATTTAAAAAATGCACTTTTTACCATTTTTGTATCTGTTGGTAAAATCGCAAATTTTAGTCGACCCTGTATAATAGAGAATGAACTCCCTTAAACCGCAGTAATACACATGATATTGGTAAACTACACCCAAAATTTCAGCTTTCTAAGAATCCAAATGCCGCAGTAACAAACATTTAATTGCAGCTATGTTTTGCACAAAAAATAAGGAGAACAATGAATTTCTCGAAAACTGCTGAAGAAAGGTATAGGGAAGTATTATACAAAAATAGTTGGAAAGCAATACTGAGCAAAAATGCAATATTATACAGGACGTCTCATTTAAAGCACCAAAGTTGTTGCTACTTTTCGATATAAGCCGCAACGCCTGTTATATATATATATATATATATATATATATATATATATATATATATATATATATGTATATATATATATATATATATATATATATATATATATATATATATATATATATATATATATATATATATATATATATATATACAGGATGTTTCTGATCTATGTAAGATGCTACATATCACAGCCCCTGTACATGCTAGAAGAAAAGTTTCATTCAAACATTGTTGGTTAATAACGCTACTTTCAATGAGACTTTTCCCAAATATACAGGTAGGATCCTAAGTGTACTTTTAACATAAACATCTTTTTTTTTAATATAAGGTCCCGTATTTTGTTTATAATTTGGATTCCTTATCTTATTCTTAATCAAAGTTGTCAAACTTTTTTTCATTTAAATTTTTAAGCCTTTAACAAAGATTCCATATCTTGGTCTTCAAACGACTTCTGAGCTATACATACGAGTGTCTTCATTATTTGTCAAAAACCGTTTACTTCGCAAGTATTTTTTGCAGTGCAATCCACGATTTGTGAGCTGGGGGGGGGGGGGGGTGGTCTCGCAAAAATGACATACCTTTTGTCGTTCTCTGTCGCGTTTTTTCACAACTTTCTCATGTAATTTAGTTATGAGCTCACTAAAGTATGTCCCCGTAACTGTTTCACCTAAATGAAAAAAAGTGTAGCAATATTATCCCATGTTTATCCTGGACAACTGAAGCAAGAACCTAACTAGCTAACTAAGACACGATAACCCAAGAAGGAATCTTCTTGACACATTCCCTTCTGTATTGTCAAAAGAGCGCGCTTTTGATCAGCATTCATGCGTTTTGGAATACATTTTCCTTGAAGCTGTTTCCTTCTCGCAGCTCGTGTTGAAAAATGTGCGAGAGATAAAGTAGGGGCTGTGATATGTAGCATCTTAAATAGATCTATTTAAGATGCTACATATCACAGCCCCTGCACACGCTAGAAGAAAAAGTTTCATTCAAACATTGTTGGTTAATAACGCTACTTTCAATGAGACTTTACCTAAATATACAGGTAGGATCCTAAGTGTACTTTTAACATAAACTCTTTTTTTTTTAATAGAAAGTCCCGTATTTTGTTTATAATTTGGATTTCTTATCTTATTCTTAATCAAAGTTTTCAAACTTTTTTTCATTTTAATAGTTTTTGAGAAGATCAAAAAAATACATATTCGGAAGTATTCACAAAAATATAATTAACAGTTAATTAACAAAGTAACTTAAAAGAGATGCTCAAACTGGCGACCATTTTCTGTTTGGCAAACGTCATATCTTCTAATAAGCTCCACCGTGCGTGCATTTCTAACAAGTTGAGGCCAAATTTACCTGCAAGCACGAGTAATTCTAATCCTCTAAATCTCTTCGCTGAACAGAATAAACCACATCTTTTACATAACCCCATAAAAATTGTGTCAGGTCAGTCGACCTCGCGGGGCACCTGACTGTACCTCGGCGCCCTATCCACTTTGCTCCAAATTTATGGTAACCAAACTAGCGACAGCTACTGATGAAGGCAACGTCGTTGTTGAAATACGTATCTAGCGCATAACTCTCTGTTCTTATTTTTGTGGTTTTTGGGATGATTCTGCTTTCTATTTCCATAAACCAAATCATTGAATGCTAGAGGCTTAAACCCAGCGACCACAATAATTTATGTATGGGCCGGTATACTAGATAGCAGTATTTCAGTTCATTCTTCATTGAGTTAAATCTAACATATAAAAATTATTTAAATTTTTTATTAGAAGAAATTATACCCACTGTGATTCCAGTGTTCCCAGTGTATTAAGTTTGGTTCGAGCAAGATAAAGCCTCCAGTCATTTGGGGAGACCCGTGCGGCAATACGTGGATTCAGTTTTTGCAAAAAAATGGATTAGATGGAACTCTTGAGTGGCCTGCTCGCTCGCCTGAATTGTCACTATGTTTTTTTCTGGTCACTTGAAGAATGTTATCTACAAAGACAGGCCATTCAATCTGAAAGACCCAAAAGCTATAATTATTGGCGAAACAAGACGCATTCTGCATTCCAGTTTAACTAATAATAACTAGTAATAAATTCCTTTAAAATGCGAGTTTAGTTGTGTATTGATAATAATGGACAATATTTTGAACATTCAATTAGTTTAAAATTATTATTTCTGTTATATTTTATTTATGTCTTGTCAGTTTCTTGTGGAATAAAAGTTACTTTTTCCCAATTTTAGTGAATTTTCTTAAAATAAAATTCACTAATGAGACCATCCCGACTTTTGAATTTTGAAGAAAAAATTTCAAATGAGCGCGAACTAGGCCCCGTAGAACCCATATCTAGGGTCAGTTTCAATTATTATATGTTTACATATATACAGCGTGACGCATTTCTGCGTTAAAGCTAAATATAATTGTTATTATATAAGATGCGAGAAAAAAATGTATACGTTGATCAAAGGGTGAGCTGCGTCTTATAAAATTATTTTGACAAACACTACATGCTGGCCCATAAGTCGCTGATGATACGTACAATTTTTTTTTTTCGAACATCCCTTATAATAATGCATTTTTCCATTTTTTATTAAAAGATGAAGCATGTTTGTAATAAAAAATCTAGGCGCAGTAAGTGCGTTTTGGTAGCGAATGTTAATTAAATGCTTTGAATTTTAATAATTCAATTTGCTATTAACCTAAGGTTCGTTGGCTACGAAACCAGTTTTCTCGGAAACATTTGTTTCAAAGTTTATTTCGGCAAATTGATGTACGTTTTCAAACAATAAAGTTATTTTGATAAAATATGGTACATTTTTTCTACTATATAGTTTTTACTGGTAACCAAAATGAAGCCTGCTTGCACTTAAGAGACATAGTTGCTATTAAACATATTTTTGTGCAAACTTACTTCCATAACACACTTGCTGCGTCCATACTTTTTTCTTATGTGCCCCGATTAAGATTTTATATTGCCGTATCAAGAAAAGACGTTTATTCTGGAAATATAAAAAAATAGCATCTTACCATTTGAAAAAAATTTCGGGACTCAGTAAGTGCGTTATGGTAGTGAATTTTCATAAAAATGTTTTTAATAGCAAATATGTGTGTTTTTTTAACAAAGCAGGCATCAAATTTGGTTACCAGTATAACCTATATAGTAAAAACAACGTGCCTTGTTTTATCAAAATAAGTTTATTGTTTGAAAACGTACAAACATTTCCGGAAGAAAACTTAAAGTGTTCCCGAAAAAACTCGTTTCTTGGTCAACCTTATAGGTTAATAGCAAATTGAGCTATTAAAATATGAAGCATTTGATCAAAATTCGCTACCATAACGCACTTGTTGCGTCCAGAATTTCTTTTCATACAAACGTGCATTATATTTTGATGGAAAATGCAAAAATGCAATAACATAAGGCGTGTTTGATTGAAAAAAAAGAAAATTTGTATCACCAACGACTTATCGATCATCCTGTGATTGTAGAATTTTTTTTAAGATATAGCTCAAGACACCCTATAATTAATATATACATTTTTTTCATATCTTGTATAATAACGGATATATTGAGCTTTATTGATTTTTTACGAAAAATCGACCAAAATTATATACCATTGAACGATAAACTCTATAGCTAAGACCACTGCCAAGTATGAGAGAAAGGGTCTATTTGAAATTAATTTTCTGGAAATATTTTAGTAAAATGAAGGACAATGACGGTTGAAACTAAGATTTCAGGGTTTGTAAAACATTCTTCTTGAGACATTTTATTTCCATAGCCCGTATTAGATTCAAGGTCTTTGCCTAAATGTTGCCAATTTTGACGTTGTAAATCGCAACTTTGACGTTTTGGGGAAGACCCCAATGTATTTTTCTTTAAATGCCTATAATATATATATATATATATATATATATATATATATATATATATATATATATATATATATATATATATATATATATATATATATATATATATATATATATATATACCAAATTGGGTTACCCTTACTTTGTTAATTCCGGAGATATATTTTTTTTCGACAGAAAACCCAAAATTTTCCGCGAAAACCTGGGCAAATTTTCATGGCTAACGAACTTATCCAAGACATTTGCAAAAGGAAGGTATTCACCAAATTTAATAAAAATTGGCCCATTACTTTTTGAGTTATTGGTGTGATATATATATATATATATATATATATATATATATATATATATATATATATATATATATATATATATATATATATATATATATAAATTGAAACTAACCCCGGATAAGTGTTCTGGGGAGCCTAATTAGCGCTCATAGAATAAATTTTTTCAAAATTCAAAATTCAGGATCTCCTCATTAGTGAATTTTTTTAAAGAAAATTCACTAATAGCAGCGAAGTTCTTTACGCTAGAAAAAACTGAATGAAACCTTTTTTCAAATAATGAATGCCTCAAGAAATAAAACTGCCTTTCCATGCTTCTAACCAACCCTATATATATATATATATATATATATATATATATATATATATATATATATATATATATATATATATATATATATATATATATATATATATATATATATATATATATATATATATATATATATATATATATATATATATATATATATATCTATTTATTAATTAGCAAAAATATTACGTTATAGAAATATTACAAGATAATGGAAGAACAATGGTATATAGAGAAAATTAGGAAAATAAACCCACATAATTCCGGACCACCGACAATACTTTCAGAAAGCCGTTAAAGAACTCAGACAAGAAAAAACTCCCGCTGTAGACGAATTAACAAAATGGCTTTTAAAAATTCTAGTAAAAATGAAGGAACATTTTCCAATGATATATTACTATTAACTGAATAGTTAATGCACTAAATGCAACCAGCACGGGACAATCGGTGTACAAAGTTATGCGAAACCAATTACAGTAAAAAATATACTGAAGCAAAAATGACAAATAAATCAGATTATAATTGAACCTGTTTGACGAACTGGAGAGTCAATGCTTGCACTTAAAACAATAGAGAAACGATGGCTTGAGAAAAATACAGATACCTTCATTGCTATTGACGATCGATAATCAAGATGAGAAGAGAAATATGCTAGCTTAAAAGATTAATACGAGAAAAGCAATTTATCTTAAGACATTATAACTTTCTGACATCATTATTTAAGAAAAATATATTTAGAAAAAAAATAGATAGACCAAAAATAATCTTCTGGAAAACCTGGCACAATTGGTGAAGCTAAACAATTGTAAAGCAAAAGAAGAAGTCTCTACATCTATATTTAACTTTGTTTCTGTTCATAAAATAAGTTCAGAAGAGTGACCAAATGGGCTGAAATTTATAGCAGAAACAGTGCACATTTTCCACGAACGTGGGTCTAGAATTTTTCAACACGACCTGCGAGAAGGAAACAGCTTCAAGGAAAATGTATTCCAAAACACTTGAACGCTGACCAAAAGCGCGCTCTTTTGACAATGCAGAAGGGAATGTGACACCGATTTGAAGAAGATTCCTTCTTGGATTATCTTGTCAGTATGTATAAAACGTGCGCAACATGATCCAGAAACTAAAGAGTAATCAAATGGATAAAATAATTCTGGGTCTCCACGGCCCAAATATTTTTGTCTTCAAAAGTCATAATTTTGTGTTCAAAAGTCAGTTAGTCAGGTTCTTGCTCCAGTTTTCCAGGAGAAAGATGAGATAATATTGCTAGACTTTTTACAGCTAGTTAAACGCTTACGGGGGCATACTTTAGTGAGCTCATAACTAAATTACATGAGAAAGTTGTAAAAAAACGCGACAGAGAACTGACAAAAGTTGTCTCATTTTTGTAAGACACCGCCCCAGCTCACAAATCACGGATTACACTGCACAAATGAATAAAAAAGGTTTTCTAAAGATGTAAAAATTTTGTTACTACAGAATCATGTTTTTTGTGAAGTTTTGGTTTGAAAGAACGAATGGTTTTTGTATTAAATGGATTTTAAATATCTATGGTTACAGCAGGAATGTTGGTGGGAATATAAATCGCAGCTGAAGAAAAACTTAGTTGAAAATCAAAAAGTGACAAGAGCAAAATAATTTGACATTTATACATTTAGGGAGAGATTGTTCAAAATCGTGTCCTAGTGCAAGCACAAGCATAGCTTTTTTGTATGGCATAATGTATAATTTGAATTAATAATAATAATAAATAATAATAAATAATAAAAGACCGCCCGCCTTGTTTCCCGGGTTTAGCACTATCAGACTTATATTTATTTCCAAAACCGAAAAAATACTTGCGAGGTAAACGGTTTCGGGCAAATAATGAAGACACTCGTATGTGCCACTCACTAGTGGTTTGAAGACCAAGATAAATAATTTTTGTTATTTTGTTAAACTTAAATGTTGCTTTGTAAACGTTCTCCTGAATGTACAAGCCTTAGAAGATTAAGACTAGATGCATTCTCGCAACAATTAGAACCGTAGACCGGTTTCGCTCTCATTAGAGCTCTTCAGTACGGCATACTAATTGTAGCAAAAATGCAACAAAAATAACACGGCTATCGTATAGCCAGTCTCAAAACACTAAGTGAGTGGTGAACGTGTCGCCACCTAGTTCGGAACCAAGTACTATGTTGTCACGCCCGCTCCAAATAACACAGAGTATTAAAAATAGAGACGGTATACAACTAACTAACAATTTAAAAAATTGTTAGCCCTGGCCCATAGTGACAACATAGTACTTGGTTCCGAACTAGGTGGCGACACGTTCACCACTCACTTAGTGTTTTAAGACTGGCTATACGATAGCCGTGTTATTTTTGTTGCATTTTTGCTACAATTAGTATGCCGTACTGAAGAGCTCTAATGAGAGCGAAACCGGTCTACGGTTCTAATTGTTGCGAGAATGCATCTAGTCTTACATACTTTGTCCCTATATTGGGGTAGAAATGGGCCAGGGCTAACAATTTTTTAAATTGTTAGTTAGTTGTATACCGTCTCTTTTTTAATACTCTGTGTTATTTGGAGCGGGCGTGACAACATAGTACTTGGTTCCGAACTAGGTGGCGACACATTCACCACTCACTTAGTGTTTTAAGACTGGCTATACGATAGCCGTGTTATTTTTGTTGCATTTTTGCTACAATTAGTATGCCGTACTGAAGAGCTCTAATGGGAGCGAAACCGGTCTACGGTTCTAATTGTTGCGAGAATGCATCTAGTCTTACATACTTTGTCCCTATATTGGGGTAGAAATGGGCCAGGGCTAACAATTTTTTAAATTGTTGGTTAGTTGTATACCGTCTCTTTTTTAATACTCTGTGTTATTTGGAGCGGGCGTGACAACATAGTACTTGGTTCCGAACTAGGTGGCGACACGTTCACCACTCACTTAGTGTTTGAAGATTATGCGAAATAAATAAAATTTTATTTTAAAAATTGATGCTGTTTCTATTGTAGACTAAATTTAACGCAGCCAATCTAAACCTAACGAACTAACTAACCACGGTAGACTAAGGAATTTTTAATACCTTTTCGTATAATTTTATCACAGCTAGTTACATATTTATTCAAATTAATATTAGTTACAATGTATCATTTTTCAGAAAAAAATGAAGCTCAGGAGCAAGATAACATTATAGTTGTGCCGGATTTAAACTGCGAATTTCCAACAAAAGGATTAGGAGAAGTGCTCTTTGATCATATACAGGCTCACGGAAATGGGACAGCACAGGTATTAACAAACTTTAATAATTATGATAACCACTATTGACAATGGGTTTATTTGTATCCAACGTAATTATTTGATCTTTGCACTAATCCGATACTCAACAGAAGTGTTCTTACAATATTTTGTTTTCAATAATTTCGGGCTTTACAAAGTCAATCTTGCAGTAAATATAATCCGCGGATAAGATTTACATATTATATCAGGTGAAAATTTTAAAAACTCTAGACGCAGCAAGTGCGATATGGGAGTGAATTTTCATAAAAATGTTTTTAATTATAAATATATCGCTCTAATGCGAGCAGGCATCAATTTGGTTACCGGTATAACCTAGATAGTAGGAACAGTGTATTATATTTTATCAAAATAATTATTTGAAAATGTACAAAACTTTTCGGAAAATAAACTTTAAATGTTTCTGAGAAAACTGGTCTCCTAGCCAATGAACCTTAGGTTAATAGCAAATTGAGTTATTCAAATTTGAAACATTTAATGAAAATTCGCAACCAAAACGCCCTTGCTGCGTTCATACAAAAATTTTCCGAAAATACAGTTAAATGTTGGTTTCCTAACCAACAAAACTTACGTTAATAGCAAATGAGTTATTGAAATTTGGAGGATTTAATGAAAATTTGCTACCAAAACGCACTTACTGTGTCCAGATTTTTTCTTACAAACATGCATCATATTTCGATAAAATATGCTAAAATGCAGTAACGAATTTGTTCTACGAAAATTAGCTAAAAATTATAGACCGTTAAACCATAAACTTCACTAAACCTACAGCAAAAGCATCAGCTTAACTAAACCGACAGCCAAAACATCAGAGAAAGGGTCTATTTGAAATGAATTTTCTGGGAATATTCTAGTAAAATGAAGGACAATGACGATTGAAACTAAGACTTCAGGCTTTGTAAAATATTATTCTTGAGACATTTTCCTTCAATAGCTCATATTAGTGTCAGGTTCATTGCCTAAATATTACCAATTTTGACGTTTAAAATCGCGATTTTGACGTTTTGAGGAAAACCCAAATTTCTTTTTCTTTGAATGCCTGTAACTTTTTTGTCCTTTAATCTACGGAGCTAAATTTTGGTAGGTGACTTTCCTATAATGACATAAACCCGCGTATGAAATTTGGTTGCCCTTACTTTGTTAATTTTGGAGATATAATTTTTTTTCGAAAGAAAACATAAAATTTTCCGGGAAAACCTCGGCGGATTTTCCTGACTAACGAACTTATTCAAGCCACTTGCGAAAGGAAGGTACGTACCAATTTTGACGTTTAAAATCGCGATTTTGACGTTTTGAGGAAAACCCAAATTTATTATTTTTTAAATGCCTCTAACTTTTTTGTCCTTTAACCTACAAAGCTAAATTTTCGTAGGTATTTTATCCATAATGACATAAACCCGCGTGTGAAATTTGGTTGCCCTTACTGTGTTAATTCCGGAGAAATAATTTTTTTTCGATTTTTTTCGAAAGAAAACACAACATTTTCCGGGAAAACTTTGGCGGATTTTCCTGGATAACGAACTTATTCAAGCCACTTGTGAAAGGAAGGTACTCACCAAGTTTTATCAAAATCGGTTAAATATTTTTTTAGTTATAGATGTGACACATAAATATATAAATATATATATATATATATATATATATATATATATATATATATATATATATATATATATATATATATATATATATATATATATATATATATATATATATATATATATATATATATAAGTAACTCATAATATAAGTTATCAACAAGTGTCTTATTGAAATAAATTATCACTAGCTACTTACAAACTACCCACAATGTTTGAAAATATTTTGTACACTTAATGAGTCAAGACCCAAATATTTTAACAGATTTGGAATTTTCATTTAAAGTGACATTTACTTTGTTATTTCAAATGGTACACCTAAATGTCATTATGTCATGAGATTTCCCTTTTATTTTTTACTAAAATTTTTGAGAAAATATTCACTAATAAGATCAGGATATTAAGGTTTTCAAAAAATTTATTAAGTGGAGATCGAATTAAGATTCCTAGAATCCACGTATTCCTGCTTTTCAAATATGATGTCACCGAGATTTTTTCAAGAGGCACTGTTTTTTATTTTTATTTTATTTTGACAGGTCGTTGAAGGGGCGGCTCCTCAATAAGTGCTCCCGTGCGCGCGTACTGCCGCCTGCCGGGGAAAATAATATTTTTGCTATGCTATATTTTAATAAATTTTTATTTTTTTACCTCCTGCATTCTACACAAACAAAATTAGTATATCGAGTATCGCAGAGTCGGCAGCCATTAATACAGAATGAGAAGAAGTATAGTGTGTTAATGGTTGCCGACGTTATATACATCAGTATACACAGTCCTCGGTCGGTGTGTATTCTTCGGCGCTCTACCTAAATGTGAAACTCCTATACGAAATGATCGACTATCTTCGTCAAAAACGACCGAATAAGCAATCCCGTTGTGATCTTTAAAATTCCACACTTGTAGCACAGCATAATAAGACCCAGCACTGAATCTTGTAGGGCCGCCCTTTTGTGTTGCGAGAATAGAATATTTGACCTTGCACACATCGCTCCAGCTTAACGGACCAGGGCGGGACTCGGCATACAGTTATGCTGTTCTCGAATCTCAGGCGTATTCGCTAATTTTATCGCCAGGACCGTGTCATCTTTCTTAAAGCAATGTTATTATTGATTTGTATACAGCAAAATATTACGTAATTGAAACAACGATAATATAGCCGTTTTTAGTAAATTTTCTTAAAAAAATTCACTAATGAGGAGATCCCGACTTTTGAATTTTGAAACAATTTCTTCAAATGAGCGCTAACTAGGCCCCCCAGAACACATATCCAGGGTCAGTTTCAATTTTATATATATATATATATATATATATATATATATATATATATATATATATATATATATATATATATATATATATATATATATATATATATATATATATATATATATATATATATATATATATCACACCGATAACTCGAAAAATTATGAGCCGATTTTGATTAAATTTGGTGAATAAATTCCTTTTGCAAATGGCTTGGATAAGTTCGTTATCCAGGAAAAGCTGCCCAGGTTTCCCGGAAAATTTTTGTGTTTTCTTTCGAAAAAAAATTATATCTCCGGAATTAACATAGTAAGGGAAACTAAATTTGGCACACGGGTTTATATCCTTATAGATAACATACCTGCCAATATTTAGCTATGTAGGTCAAAAGACCAAAAAGTTATAGGCATTTAAAGAAAAATAAATGGGGGATTTCCTCAAAACGTCAAAGTTGCGATTAAAAACGTCAAAATCGGCAACATTTAGGCAAATAACTTGAATCTAATACGGGCTATGGAAACCAAATGTCTCAAGAAGGATGTTTTACAAACCCTGAAGTCTTAGTTTCAACCGTCATTGTCCTTCATTTTACTAAAATGTTTCCAGAAAATTCATTTCAAATAGACCCTTTCTCTAATGCTTGGTAGTAGTCTTAGCTATAGAGTTTATCGTTTAATGGTATATAATTTTTGTCGAATTTTCGTAAAAAATCAATAAAGCTCAATATATCCGTTATCATACAAGATATGAAGAGAATTTGTATATATTAATTATGGGGTGTCTTGAGCTACATCTTAAAAAAATATTTCTACAATCACAGGGTTGCCCATAAGTCGTTGGTGATACAAACTTTCTTTTTTTTTAATCAAACACGCCTTATGTTATTGCATTTTTGATTTTCCATCGAAATATAATGCATGTTTGTAAGAAAATAAATTCTGGATGCAGCAAGTGCGTTATGGTAGCGAAATTTGATCAAATGCTTCATATTTGAATAGCTCAATTTGCTATTAATCTATAAGGTTGACCAAGAAACGAGTTTTTCCGGGAACACTTTAAGTTTACTTTTGGATTTTTGTTTTACATTTTCACACAATAAGGTTATTTTTATGAAACATGGCACATTGTTTTTACTATATAGGTTATACTGGTAACCAAAATTGATGCCTGCTTTCTTAAAAAGAAAACACATATTTTCAATAAAAATATTTTTTTGAAAATTCACTACCATAACGCACTTGCTGCGTCCAGAGTTTTTAAATATATAACTTAATATACGTGCAAATAAATATATAAATAAATATAATAAAATTGAAAAGATACGTGAAGTATAAAATGACAAAGATCACATATTGTCATGTCTGTATTTCAAACAACACATTTAAAATTATATAGTTAGTTAGTAATTATCAAAGGAAAGGACTTTTTAACTACTATAATCTATAGCTAACTAGAGGAAAACTTGGTAAGTAGTTAATAATTATTAAGTTTAGTAAGTAGGTTCTTTAATAATGCATTTTCGGGAAAAAAGAGGGGAGCCCTTCATTTTTTTTTCTTGCGCACCCCCAATGCATTAAGGCACGAGCCGCTACTGCTAAACTGTATCATCAAAATGTCGATACCTCACCTTGCTAAATTTTCATTTAAAGAGTGGAAAACTTAAACTCTAACCAAAAAAACAATCAAAAGATAACGTAAGATAAGATTAGTTCCTGTAAATTAAATGTTCAAACTTATATCCACAAGCAGGTATGATGCAGAAGAGTCAGGTTTACGTCATTGCCAAATGAACGTTATTCTTAATAAGATAATTTTCTTTTAAAAGTGAATTAAGTATGGCACATTTAAGTGAAACTCAGCGTATAAAATTTTTAATTCTTGTTGGGTGCGGTGATAGAAAGCAGCATTTGGTTTAATGCGAAATATCCAAATAGACGTTTCATACAATCCACTGTGAGTAAACTGAGAAGAAATTTAAAGACTCTGGACTTGTTAAACATATGCAAAGTGGAGGACGTCCTAAGGAAATTGATGAAGACGTAAAACTTCATATTTTATTAAGTACCGGTAGGAATCCTCATGCTGCATCTCGATCAACTGCAGTAGACTATGAAATTTCTCAGCCATCAGCATCACATGCATTGAAATTAGAAAATTACCATCCTTACACCATACAGCTGCTGCACGAACTCAATGAAGATGACTCTGACGGACGAATGCATTTTTGTGAAATAATGCAAGATTTATGCAACCGTAATCCAAACCTTATTCGCCAAACTATTTTTTTGATGAAATATCATTTTGGCTAAATGGAACAGTGAAGAAACAAAACAGGTATTGGAACAGAAGTGTAGAATAAAGCAGCACTAAGTGCCTCAAGACTATTTCAAGCAAATAAATTTAAAGCAGGAGACTTGGTTGGCTATTTGAAGATCCTAAAAATCATTTAATTGGAGTCACTCGCCAAAGTAACATACCAAATGCCAGCTACACTAGACTTCATAGTCACATCTGAGGTGGTCATAAATGATCGCCCGGCATGGGACTGAGACAGTAAATGATTGACAAACAACTCATCTCTATGATATACATACGGGTTTAAACAAATGGAGGGGGCGGGACTGGGAACAAGAGAATAGATTTAGACTGGCTAAGTCTTTAGGAAAAACTTCCAACGTCTTCCAAGCAAAAATTTCAATAAATCTCTGTCTAAATGAGTGCATACAAAGAATACCCAGAAAATGTTAGATCTGTACATTCTCAGAGAGTAAGGCAGTACTAAAGACACGCAAATCTTTCAAAACCGAGTCTAAACTAACCTTGGACTGCAAGAAATCTTTCAAGAAACTGACTGCAAACAACAAAATAACTTTGATGTGGGTACCACGGCATCAAGGCATTGAAGAAAATGAGGACGCAGATAACCTTGCAAAAGAGGCAGCAACAACCATCATTCTATTGTACAGACCCATATTGTGGATTAACAAAAAGTCATGTAAAAAATTAACTTGATACTTTGTGAGAGGTATCAAATGCTGTCATACTGCAGAAAAATGACAGGCTTAAAGCAGACAAAACGGTTCATCAAAATATCAATGGAGAAGTCTGAACTCTTTCTTGTATTGAACATTGACTTGAGAAAAATCACAGGAATTTCCACAGGACACACCCCAGTAAGATGGGTAATGCGGATAGTGAAAACTGCAGATACTGCACTGAAGCAGCAGAAACCACATAAAATTTGCTTTTCAACTGCACGGCTAAGTTCTGTAAACGGCTCAAATACCTTAGGGGGTAACCCCAACACTCCAGGAAATAGGTAAGTAAAATAGCTATATATATATATATATATATATATATATATATATATATATATATATATATATATATATATATATATATATATATATATATATATATATTTTTTGGAATGTTGCATTACACTATAATCACTTTAAAATATACACTTTATTTGTTTGCTGTACTTTTTGTGATTTTTTATTGGTTTGCGTGGACTGCAGTTTCGAACCGTCCCAGTTCACCATCAGCACGCTACTGACTGTGTGGTCTACGTCTGAGATTGTACGTGGCGCCTGCGTGTTGAGTTCCTATTGGTCGGTTTACTGTTCTCTGATTGGTTGTGCCTTCGGACTGTGTCGTGTGTATCGGTATCCTGTCTTGATCACTGTGGTTTGATAATTTGTCTATTTGTATGGCCTTTATTAAGTTTTGTTTAAATGTTTGTACTTGGATTTGTTCTGGCATTAACTGTTTCTTATTGTTTGTTTGTTGAATGTAGTATTGTTCCCAGATTTCCATTGTTTTGTAGTCTTTAACATTTTTCATTAGTAACATGTAATTGGGTGATATCTGGTTTTTGGTGTTTTGTGTTGTGAATGATCAAGGAACATATAACAGCATTAGATAATATAACAGCATTAGATAATAACATTGGATAATATAACAGCATTAGATACAATCCACATACCTAGCTACAAATCAAACGTAGCTATACACATTCACAACACAAAACACCCAAAAACCAGATATCACCCAATTACAACTAATGAAACATGTTAAAGGCCACAAAAAAATGGAAATCTGGGAACAATACTACATTCAACAAACAAACGATAAGAAACAGTTAATGCCAGAACAAATCGAAGATTTAAACAAAAGTTAATGAAGGCCATACAAATAGACAAATTATCAAACCACAGTGATCAAAACCGGGACGGTTAGAAACTGCAGTCCACGCAAACCAATAAAAAATCACAAAAAGTACAGCAAACAAATAAAGTATATATATATATATATATATATATATATATATATATATATATATATATATATATATATATATATATATATATATATATATATATATAGTACAAGTGAGAGGGATACGTTTATTGCCTAATAAATCGGACACTTTGGAGAAAAATCCTGAAATAAGTGAATTTTATTTGCAAACGTGTGTTCTCTGATATTTGTGTTATTGGTGACGTCAACTGTGTTAGCGTTTTACGTCATCGATGATTTGAGATAGAAATATGTCATGCGTTGCATCATTTGCAAGGATTTTGAATTTTCTATCTAATCATAAGGATAAATTTAATGAATTGAGATTTAATAATGTCAAAAAATATTGTTGAAATTGCAACAGAAAATACTGTTTTAATTAACCCATTTCTAAAATAAAAACCAAAGTTACATTAAACATTCAATCTCTTGAAATTATTAAACAGCAAGTAGAGTTGAATAACACACCGTTGGAGAGGCTACTTAAATCTCTATTTACTCTTGTACTCAGTTTTGAAAATGCTCAAGATTCTTGCGGAGAAAATTCGAAAACCAAGTTGAAAACTATAACCTAAAAAATAATGATATTGCGGAAACAAAAACGTTTTATTGAAAAGTACGGTACACAAGCTAAAAGATCATTGAGAAAACGTCGAAAATGGAATCCACCAGACTCCATCCAAAATAAGCATTTTGTCCAAACCAATTTCTCACGTTCCGAAGTGTTACAGGTGTTGCTAGACGGCTTTTAACCACAATGACCTAGCGCAAATTTTGCAAGTTTGTGAGCTGAGTTTCATATATTTTGCTTTTGACATTTCCAGATCAAAAAGTCCGATGGTGCGTTGACATCAGGCCCATTCAGTTTGGCCAGGCTTTCGAATCCATCGGCTTGGAAAACATACATTCTCTGGGCGTAATGTGGAAAAGTAACGTTTTGTTGCAATACCAAAGCGTTTTTATTAAATATTACGTCATTTTCTTTGCTATCTGTCGGCATGGTGTCAATGTTGGTTTGGAGTAATTATAGATATATTTCAGCGGAAAAGTTTCCCAATAGGAATAACAGACCAACAAGGTGGTTACCGAATATACCAACTCATACATTCAGTTTCTGAAGGTGCTTCATATGTACTTGGATTGGAATCTGACCAGTAACGGCATATATGATGATCTACAGTATCACTGAGGAAAAAGGAGTACTCCTCAGAAAGACAGATATTGTGAAAAAGGTCTGATTATTTATTATAGCACGTTACGTTTCACAAAATTTTAGATGGCGATCTAAATAGTTCTCGTTTAAGTCCTGTATCATATATCAAAATCTAGGTCTCCAGGTCAAAAGGAGAAAGTTGTGTGTGTGTGTGTGTGTTTTGTTTCTTTAACGTCGGCCTATTTCCGCAACTATGGCCAATCACCCACGCCAGGGAGCAGTTTCACCTCACTATCCTGGAAATTTTGCCGAACTCTTTAATATTTTGTTTTACACGATAAAATAGAAATGTGTGTGTGTGTGTTTTGTTTCTTTAACATCGGCGTATTTCCGCGACTATGGCCAATCACCAACGCCAGGGAGCAGTTTCACCTCACTATCCTGGAAATTTTGCCGAATCCCTGCCTTTCTGTAAGGAGCGTAGGGATCTTTAACGTGCCCAACATCGCATGGACACGGGACCGACGGCTTTACGCCCCCTCCGAAGAGCGGAACGTGCAGACATCCAACTTGCTCAAATACAATGCCAGAACCTCGGTTGATGTTATTTTACAGTTTGAACTGAAAAAGTGAAAGGAGTACCTTGGGATCGAACCCAGTACCTTATGGTTCAGAGGCACACGTTCTTACCCCTGAACCACCGAGGTTCTAAGGAGAAAGTTATAGGCATTTAAAGAAAAAAAGTTTGGTTGCCACTGGTGATCGAAGAGTGGTACAAAACCGAATATTTTTTGTGGCTAACAAAATCAACTGAACATTACAGATAAAGACTCGGATTTCTCTGGGAAAAACGTCAAGAACTAGTAAAACATTACTTTGAAAATTCTATAGCTTTTTTTCTTGAAACGTTAAAGTCCGATTTGAAACGTCGAAATTGGCGACCATGGAACAAATAGACTTAAAAATGCTGGTTATGTCGAAAAAATAAGAATTGGTTCGATAAAAATTAAATTTGGTTGGTAGCTTCCTTTTTTTAGTGGCTTAGATAAGGTCGCATGCCAGGAAAATCTGACCAGTTTTTCCGGAAAAACGTGTGTTTTTTTTGAAAATTTTATAATGATTCCTTTTAAAACGCCAAAGTCGCGATTTAAAATGCCCAAGTAGCGACTTAAAACGTCAAAATTGGTGACTTCGAAACAAATATACTGAAACAAACGCGGGTTATGTAGAAGAAATAAGAACATGTTTGTTAGAAAAGAAAATCGGACTTGTTTTTCTTCGGAAAAATGTTGCATCTCCTAAAATAATAAAACTCTGGCAACTAAATTTGATAGGCAGATTTATGTTATAAAAAGTATATTATGTGCAAAAAAATTGGTTGCCGCTGCAGGTCAGAGCACAAGACAAAAATATTGTCTAGGAATAAAATATATTAAATATTACAGACAAATTATAAGTTTTTTGGCGCATATATAATCTTTGTAAAAACAATTGCCTAGATCATTTATACGGTATATATATATATATATATATATATATATATATATATATATATATATATATATATATATATATATATATATATATATATATATGCTGTGTCATTTATATGAAAATTTACTATCATAATGCACTTGCAGTTTTTTAAGTACCTGTAGACATTGGCGTGCTCCCTAATAAGGCACGCGTTCATATGAACTTTCTTTCTTAAAATGGATTAGGAGTGCGCTACTGATTTTCTGAGGTAACTAAAAACATTGTGAATATCAAGTTACATTAATTTTAAATCACAGTATAATATTAATATACGATTCTTATCTACATATTTTTTTTAAATTTATTTTTCAGATTTTAGCAGAAACTGGCGAAGAAATGTCGTATGGTGAATTGCTCAAACGAGGTATACGCACAGCGATTGAACTAAGGGAACGGGGTATTGAAAGCAATAGCAACAACATAGTGGGAATGTACACAAACAATCATTTAGATGCTTTTGTACCATTCTTAGCTGCGCAGTTTCTCTCAGTTCCTTTTATATCTTGGGATCCCACAGAATCCATTAATACATGGATAGAATCGGTTAAAGGACTACCTCTCAAAATATTATTCGTGTCCTCTGACTTTCTGGAAGGTATTCAAAGAGCTGTAGAAGAAATACCATTCAAAATAGACATAATTGTTTTTGGTAAAAGTAACAAATACACTTCATATAAGGATATTATTAAGTCGAAGGCTAGTGAGAAAGATTTTAAAGTTGTGCCAGTAGCAGATAATAGGCAAACAGCTTGTATTATATTTAGTAGTGGGACAACAGGTACACCAAAGGGAACTTGCCTGAACCATTTTAGTTTGCTGGCTCAGGCTGAATACATCAAACATCATGAAAATATTGATGAAGATCTTATTAGAAGAGAAACTCCATTGGTTTCACTGCCTTATAAAATACTGACTTTTACAAACCTATATTGGATATCAACTTATCAAACATTTATTAATTCATTTATCTACGGTGCATGCGTTGTGATTTGGTCAGACTTCGAAGCAAAAGAATTCTTTCCTCTTATTGAAAAATATAAGGTAAGTACTTTAGCGTCAATTAAAATAAATCCTAATTATCTTCTGTATAAAATGATTAATCTAACATTTACCTGATAAGTACACTTGGTGAACCCAAATCACCCCAATACATTTTTTAAAGACCTGACGATCGTGTCACTAACAAAGTTAGCGTCATCAGAGGATGGAAAACTAAATAATAACTACCAAGCATCGTATTTATATAAGGGTGTCAGATAAAAGAGTGAAACCCTAGAGATAGATGGGATCAAGAAACAACTTTCTACGTTTATATTTTAATTGCTGGAAGTTCTTAAAAAATGAAAGAGGCAATACAAACAGTGAGCTATTACCCAGTGTCAGAGCTTGGCTTAGGAAAATTTTGTTGTTTATGGCGTTAGTGACAATAGTACTCTCATAGGCGTCTAAGTTCGCCGGTTGTCTAACATTTTTTGACTTTCCCAAATATGCTGGGCAATGCATGACTTCTCTGTACTACCGTATCTCAGCTGTGCCAGATGTCCTTAAACCTGATTTCAATGGTTCTTTTAGTATTCCCAATGTATTTAAGATTGCACTTTATAACTTATTTCATAGATACCTGCATTTCAGTGGCTTCATCCTTATCTTTTGTATTACTTAACATTTTTTTAAATTATTTTTTTGTCGAAAAAGTTATCTGCAAATCAGTTTTCTTAACAATGCTATCGAGACTCCTCGTGATTCGCGGTTCAAATGGTAAGCAGAAAAACTTTTTGCCTACCTTATATGTTCTGAATGTCGTGGATTTCGCTAATATTTCTGTTTGTGTGTATTAATTAATTTCTCCACTAAGCAAACCAAGTATCTGTTATATTTAACCAGATTATTAATTTACTCGAATTTTCTGCTTTATATACTTTTACTTAAAAGAAATTGTATTAATCTATTAACGAAAAGAATAATGTGAGTCATTTGGAATGTAATTTTAAGTGGTTTTTCCTTCCCGTGGGCGTCGAATTTTAGAGGGTCAGTATTTTTAATAACTAGTACATCTAGAAACCGTAGTTTATTACGTGTTGTAGCGATTTGGGTTCTCCAAAGGTGGATTATCAGTGTTCACCACAGGTTTTAATCTTCACTTACTAAATTACAAAAATTTTCTATACGATTTTCAAAAAAAAAGGAGCTTTGATTTTTTGTTTATATTATTCGTCGACAAAAGGAGATGCCATACAGGGCATTGTCAAATATTAGCTGAATTTCAAACAATTTAAGGTGCAGTAACTCAGTTTTTTCAAACGGAACAGCCTGTACTTTATGTTTCAGAAGTGAACAACATGCCCTCTGCTTCAACTTTCGCATAAAGCTCGCTACTCGCTATACCTAAAAGCTCCAGTTTTGTAAATATTCACGTTTATAAGCGCATAGTATGGTTCATGTGGAAACAGCTTAACATTTTTTTCCGATAGTTATTCAATTCAAATAATTTATCAGATTATAGGTTCATTTAGCAAATTAAACTTTGGGAGAAAAAAGGTAAAAAAAAATAATCTTCTAAAATTAGCTATATGCATTTTCATTTTCATAATATGTAAATAAATAGTTTGCACAAAGGTCAAATGAAACTTAAAAGTTACAGACTTAAATAACGTTCTCATTTCTAACTGCTGGTGACATCAAAATACGAGTTTCTCCTGATTATATTTTTATTTACTTCCACTGGTTCAAATATAATTTATTTATTTTTTCAAATTCAATTACAGATTAGGTATATACTTTGATTTAGATTTTTGTTTTAGCAAAGTTGTGTACAAAAAGTTATTTCAAAAAAAATCTTGCGAATTTACGTAAAAACTTTCAAGCTTCCGTCAAAAAAATTTGGGTAGCAAAAATTTTCGTGTAAAAAAACATTTTGGAAAGTTTCCGTGTAAGGTATTTATATAACTTTTGCGTAAGATTATTTAGCGATATTTGTAAAAATAATTGCGAATTGTTGGGAAACAAATTGTTTGCAAATTTTTATGTAAACAGTTTTTTATTTATATCAAAAAGCTTTCTGTGGCGTAGTTTTTGTATAAATTGCTTGGATACTTTTGTTGGCCAGGAAAGTCAGACCAGTTTTTTAGGGAGAACTTTAAATTTATTTTCGGGAAATGTTTATAATTTTTTTACAAAAAATTATCTTGATGAAATATGGTACATGAGTTGTTTCTACTACAAAAGTTCTCCTATCTACTAAATTTGATGCCTTTTAAAAAACATAGTTACCATTAACACACTTCCATGAAAATTCGCTACCATAACGCACTTGCTGCGTCTAGACTTTGTATTTATTTAGTTATTTGCATTAATATTACAATATGTGTCACAAAGTAAGCTTAAGCTTGTACTTCTATATAACACAATTTAAGTATAAATCCAAAATAGATATTATTCTCAAAATATTCGATAACTGTCATTTTAACAGTTTTGTAATTTCTGATACCAATCGAACTACAATTTTCCTGCAAACATTTACCAATTCATTTGAAGCTCAAGTTCTCATTTAAAAACCTGCTATGCCTAGAAGTTGTTAAATTCTTCTAAATTATGGATATCAATCACACATTAACATAATTTTGGTAAAAAACGCGTTGATCATCTCTATAAAAATTCGCTACAATAACGCACTTGCAGCGCCCAGACTTTTAGTTAATACATTTATTTAGTTATTTTAAAAATTGTTTTTTTAATTTATTTTTAAATTTATTTCAGATTTTATCCATCCTAATTAGTCTCCATCATATTTGTCAGTTGCTAAAGCTGGGTCGACCTAAGAATTTAAAAATCACGAGTCCATTAAGAATAAACACCGGAGGAACTATTATTCCAGAAAAACAAATTTTGAGCTTAAGAAAACTCATACCCGAGGCAGATATTTATCAGTCATATGGATTAACTGAAATCACTGGACTAGCAACAACATTTCAAACGTTAAATAAGCAGCATAGAAAATTTTTCATGGAAAAACCTTCAAGTTGTGGGTTACCTGTTCCTGGAATATCATACAAGGTAATTAAAATTATAAAATGGCTAATAACAAATTTTGTCCCGGTGACGTGTCGTGGAAGAGACAACTATTAAATAAATAAAAAAGTTTAATAATTTTCCGCGCCTCTTTGAAATCAGGGCAATGTTAGAACATAATCGAGTTTCTATTAATAATAAATCATATAACAAATAATAATAATAATTATAATAATAATTGTTTATTGGTGTCTTTGCACAGTGGTGCATTACACAGGTCATGTATTTGTGCGTACAAACGAAATCACAAAAGTAATAACATACATCTTATTCACAAATATACATACAAAACAGCAGCATAGGTCAAAACACCTAATTAAAACCTGCATGAATATACAGTAACAAAAAAAATGTGGATTAACAGCCAAACACAAAACAAAACACAAAAAAAACACCACAAAACAGAACAAGTTAACAAAAGTCGCGCGATACAACAATATCGATGCAATTGACATTATAAAAAATGATAAAACTAGCATGGCGTGGGAGCGTTTATTTTATAAGAAAAAATATTCATCAAATGAATAAAAAGCATTGCTTATCAAAATGTTCTTAATGGCAGACTTGAATTTGTTGTAATGTAAATTTCTTATATTATGAGGGAGTTTGTTATAAAATTTCATTCCATAGTGATTGCTTCCGTTCCTTGTTCTTTTTAAGCGCGTGAAATCGACTGCGAAGTTATCTTTACCGCGCGTAAGATGACTGCGAATGGTACTATGCATAGTGAAGTCTGATTCGTGGCAATTAACATATAAAAGACACCGCAAAATATAGACACAAGGTATTGTAAGTATCTGAAAGCTATTAAAGCGGCCACGACAGTCATCTCTATACCCCAAACCGCCCAGGATTCGGATTGCCTTACGTTGGGTTGCGAAAACAAATTCAGAGTGTGGTGAGTATTCCCACGCCAGAATTGCATAAGTTAAGATACTATGCACGCATCCATAGTATGAACTTTTTAAGGTGGGAGTAGAGACTTGGGCCGAAAGACTCCCCAGGAGAAACATGCCACGGGATGCCCTCTGACATGCATAGATGCAATGTGAGTCCCAAATCAGCTTGCTGTAGACCATAACTCCAAGGAACTTCACAGGCTCGGTGTTAGCGCCATTGACGATATTGTGCCTTAACGAAAACAATAAATACTCCGATTTTAGGCTGTTTAAGCTAAGCTGATTCGCCGAGAACCAATCCTGACACACATATTTTATTCTGTTAATGGTAGAGTGTACTGTATTGATGTTTGGATCTGAGAAAACAAAAGTCGTATCATCAGCAAATAGAACAAAATTACCTAAGTCAATTGATTTTGGTAGGTCGTTGATATATATATATATATATATATATATATATATATATATATATATATATATATATATATATATATATATATATATATATATATATATATCAAGAATAAAATAGGCCCAAGGACCGATCGCTGTGGCACACCGTATATCAAATCTAATGTAGGTGATTTTTCACTATTAGCTGACACAAACTGAGATCGGTCTTCCAGGTATGATTTTAAAAAAATGATACTGACGGTATCGAAGCCGTAGACCTGAATCTTGTTTATTAAAGTGTCATGAGAGACACAGTCAAATGCCTTAGACAGGTCGAGAAACTGTGCATAGCTATGCACACCCCTCTCGAAGCACATGAAAACATCATACATCAGGCTACTTACTGCTAGAGATGTAGATCGATTTTTCCTAAAACCAAATTGTGAGTGTGACAGTAAGTTGTTATCCTCTAGGTATTAACTAATTTAATTGTACAATACAACTTCAAATATTTTCGAAAAAAATGGAAGTATAGAAGTTGGTCTGTAATTTTACAATGACTCACAATCTCCCTTTTTGAAAACCGGGATGACCCTAGACAGTTTCAAGGCATTCGGAAACATGTTCCTAGGTAAACAAATGTCAATCAACTTTGTGAGTGGGACTATTATAGCATATTTAATGCATTTTAAAACTTTCATATTTACATTGAAACCATCCAAGGAACACGTGTTTTTTAATCCAGATATTATATCCAATACTTCGGTATATGTGACCTTTTTGAAAGAAAATTTTTTGGTTTTATCATCAGCCTTTATTTTAGATTTATAAAATTTATAGTAATTTGAACTTTTAGGTACGATCTTTAACAAGTCTTCTGCGGCATTCGAAAAATAGATGTTGAAATCGGTCGCGGTCAAATTTAGTGATGCCCAGCTCAAACACTTGTTACCTATAACTTGCCACATTGCCTTGCGCTGATTTTTTTGCCTTAGAAATAAAAGCATTGTTTGATTCCCTCCTTGAAAGTAATAGTTGCTTCCTGTATCGTTGTTTGTGATCCTCGATAACTTATTTTAAAGACGGGGTAGAATTACGTCTATAAACGTCTTGAAGGAAATGTAACAGTTCACGAAATTTCCCTAAATCATCAGTAAACCAATTGATTTTATGGTTTTTAGGTGACAATATTTTAGATTTTAGAGGAAAAACCCGAGATATGGCATCAACAATACGGCCGATAAAGGCGTCAAACAACATGCTTACGTCCTCGGTGTCTACACTGACAAAACTCCAGTCCATGTCCGCCACCAAAGAATTTAAATTAAGTAGACCAGCTTTTGTTATAGGCCTGTAATTAATCCTTTTATTATCTATATCCACACCATCCTTTTTACTTACTCTCATCATTACACCCATGTGATCTGAAAGATATGTGTCGACGACATCAACATTTGCAGATTCTCTGCCAAAATTGACGAAAATATTATCCAGACAGTTATTTAATCTAGTTGGCTTGGAAACAAGAGATAAAAAGAAAAGTAAGCTAAAAGAACTAATAATTTCCTTAGCAGGACTAAAAGTTCATATTATTATGGAACTGTCTCTACTGATGGAGCATACTTTGCCGTATTCCATGAACTTTAAATTAATCCTGGCTTAATGAGCCAGATGTTCCTTAAACCTGGTTTCAATGGTTCTTCTAGTCTGCCCAATGTATTTAAGATTACAATCTTTACTTGTCTACCTTATCCGTTCTGAATGTCGTGTATTTTGATTATATTTTTGTTGTTGTGTGTGTATTAATAATAATAAAACCTTATTTTGGTAACTGATATGAGACCTTAAAAAATGCAAATTTACGATATTTCCGACCGTCACGGAAATACGTCTACTGGGACTAAAATACCGCCGTTGATATCAAAGCCAAGTATGATAAACTACCTGAACACTAGAATTCTCCTTCCTAAAACTTCTTTCATAAAGGCGACACAAGCCTCGTGTACCCAAGACTTGCATTTCGAGCATTCACTCATATCACTCTAAGCATCTTCATTACAAATGGTGCAAAGTCAGATTTTTGATTCTCCTCTTTTAAGCTGTTTTTTCAAATTTTTTGTTACTTAGGTGTAGTAAAGCGCTTGTCTAAAATATCTTCCATAAATGAGTGCCTTGTAATTGATGGCTTTTTTCTTAGTTTCCCAGTTTTTGCTTGTTTTAGCAAAATGAGTTTGAGTTAGGGTACAAAATTTGAAACTGCTACAAGCAGCTTCGTGGTAAGTTCATTCTTTGGTATGACAACTGTGGCGTTCAAAATATTTATCTTGCTATTTTAGAATTTTATATGATTTTTTATTTTACATATGGGTTGAAGAAGGTAGATCATTTGTTTTGAAATATCGATAATTTTGTCAAATGTAAAAGATAGATGTACAACACACAGTTGATTTTTCTGGTGATTCTTGCTTAACACAATATCAAAACCACAAAGTTTATCAAAAATTTACAAGACAATTTGTTTTTGGATTGAGTGCTACACTAAACTACCTACCCTTTATTGAATTAACCTAGGGGTAAAAAATTATTCAGTTAAAGTCCTCGAATTTCATTTAACTAACCATTCGTATCGCTCATGTTTCCAAGAGACAAATTTTGTTCTTGCAGATCAAACCGTTTCTAAGTATTATATATATATATATATATATATATATATATATATATATATATATATATATATATATATATATATATATATATATATATATAATACTTAGAAACGGTTTGATCTGCAAGACCAAAATTTGTCTCTTGGATATATATATATATATATATATATATATATATATATATATATATATATATTACTTTTGGGGACATTTTTGAGCCCTTTTAACTATCAAGGGGTGCAACTTGGTATTATAGAGTTAAGTTGGGTTGGATCATCATATTTTAGGGTCTCCTACACGCATTCGTTATGTGTGGGATCTTATGCGGAACAGCCTATACAGTCCAAAAACATAAGAAATGTATTGGACCAAGGTCAGGTATTTTTTTTTCTCTTCAACAAGAGCTTTTTGTTTGTTATTAATTTTATATTATTATATTGAATTTAGCCCAAAAGATTGAAAGTTTACTTTGTACTAAAAATTATAAGTTTTTTCCCTATTAATCCCAAATTTAGGAAATTCAATTAAGTTCCAAGACTTGAGAGACCTCAAATGTGAATATCTTTGATTTGCATCCCACTCTATAGTTTCACTTCTAAAACATAGGTTTCATTTGATGGGTATTTGTTCTGGTCGTTGCCACATTAAAACATAAAATATGTTCCTTTGTGGGTTACGTTTTCGGTCGTTGCCACATTTCCGGATGGCTACTGCCAATCTGGTGCTTAAATCATTGATTGATTCTTCTTTAGAAATTGGCCTTTGGCGTTGATTATTTCTACCAAAATTTGATGACAATTGCTAAGAGTTTTCATTAACTTTAACAAGTTGACTTCATGAGGTGGGTTCTTCTGTAAGCTAGCTCAGTTAACTTAGTAAAAAAAACAAGCTCATGGTTGGATATTTTTGAGCAGGTATTTAGAGTGGGATAAAATGGCTTTAAATGAATTAGGGACTGAAGTAGGTAGTGAATATAAATCGTGTTATCTGTAGCTTTCCATTTTACAGCTCGGAATCTCTATAACATTGTGAGATGTACGACAGGGTCACCACCTCGGTGCGGAACCAGGTAGTATGTTGTCACGACAGCTCCAAATAACACAAAATGTTATAAAATAGAGACTCTGTACAACCAACTAACAATTTTGTAAATTGTCAGCACTGGCCCACCTATTTCCCAATATAAGGACAATGTATGTAAGGCTGGATATATTCTCACCATAATTAGAACCGCAGAACGGTTTCACTTTAATTAGATCTCGTCAGTATGGTATACTAATTACGGCGAGAACACACCTATAAAATAATACGGCTATGGTAGCCAGCCTCCCAGAACATTGTGAGATATACAACAGGGTCGCCATCTCAGTGCGGAACCAGGTAGTATGTTGTCACGACAGCTACAAATAGCACAAAATGTTTTGGGCCGATTATTCTTTGAGTTATCGGTTATATATATATATATATATATATATATATATATATATATATATATATATATATATATATATATATATATATATATATATATATATATATATATATATATATATATATACAAACATATAAAATATTTAACTGACCCTAGATATGGGTTCTAGGAGGCCTAGTTCGCGCTCAATTGAAGAAATTTGTTTAGAATTCAAAAGTCGGGATCTCCTCATTAGTGATTTTTTTTAAAATAAAATTCACCAATAGACCGATTTTGATCAAATTTGGTGAGTTCCTTTCTTTCGAAAGTAGCTTGGATAAGTTCGTTAGTCAGAAAAATCAGAAAGTTTTTCCCGGAAAATTTTGTGTTTTCTTTCGTTTCATTTTTATATCTCCGAAAACAACATAAGGTTAGGGCACACGGTTTTATATCACAAGAAGTAAACTATGTACCAAAATTGAGCTCTGTAAGTGTTAAGAAAAAAAAGTTATGGGCATTTGAGAAAAACAGTGGGGCTTTCCTCCTAAAATGTCAAAGTCGCGATTTCAAACGTCAACATTGGCATTATTTAGGCAAATGACCTGAATCGAATACTGGTTGTGTAAACGTCGCAAAAAGAGTATTTAACAAACCCTTAAGTTTCAGCACAACCGTCATTGTCCTCCATTTTACTAAAATATTTCCTGAAAATTCATTTCAAACATAACCTTTCTCTGGTGTTTTGGCAGTATTTTTAGTTATAGAGTTTATGGTTTAATAGGTTATAATTTGTAGTGAATTTTCGTAGAAAAAATCCACCCCTGAGGAGACCACGACCTTTGAATTGATTTCTTCAAATTTTCAGTTTAAGTTTTATCTGTTTATATATATATATATATATATATATATATATATATATATATATATATATATATACATACAGAGTGACACATTTTCCAAGAGTAAAGCTCAATATATGCGTTATTATACAAGATACAAAAAAATTAGCCCTTTTGTTATTACATTTTTGCAGTTTTGGAGATCTTTTAACCCGCCAGGAAAAGAGACAAAACATATCAGATGATCGAATCCATTTTTCCATGGCTCCTGGATTAAAAAATAATTGTTTTAACACAGTCACGACACTAGATTGAAATTTAAAAGATTATTATTTTTAAGTGAAAATGTTAAAAGTTTACATGTGAGGTGTCATTGTATTCAGAATGTCATTTTCTATCAAATAAGCAAAAAAAAATACCGGAGATACAATTTAAAAATCAAAAGTTGCAGACATTTCCGGTGAAACCGAAAGTAACGGAGAACAACTGAATACGTCAGTCAATCTGGATTTATGTCATACAGTAACAAACCAAATTTTTTTAATACAAAAAATAAAACAGTTATTGGGCTGAGCCACTTTTGCAAAACCCTCGGTATATGTCACGTCCATAATAGTGTTTAGTATCCTAACTCTATCTAAATTTATTGTTGTCTTTTCCACATGTTCGGTCCTATAAATATTAACTGCGAATGTAAAATTATCAGTAGTTACTGTGCAGCTCGTCTTTGGATAATAATTTATTGCATCAGTATCATTAACCCGTGCAATTCTTGTTTTTTTTTTCAATATTTTGATTATTTTTATATTATTTTAGGGGTTGATAACATGTTATATCGTAATACCATTTGTGATTATAGGTGGTTGACCCAGAAACAGGTGAAATACTCGGACCTAACCAGATAGGTGAACTTAGAGTGAAGACAAAAATGATAATGAATGGCTACAATAATAAAGACTGTTATGATGACTTTGATTCTGACGGTTGGTTTAAAACTGGAGATCTAGTATACTATGATACTGACAAATGCTTCTATGTGGTAGACAGGCTCAAGGATATGTTCATATATCAGTCTTGCAATGTTCAACCTGTGGTAATAGAAAAGGAAATACTAAGTAATCCCGCTGCAAAAATAGCGCTTGCGTTTGGGATTCCCCATGAAGAAGATGGTTCACATGCAATGGCTGTAGTTGTTCTGGAAGAAAATCAAACAATATCAGAACAAGAATTATTAGATTATACTAATGCGCGCTTGGATTTGAATTATAAATTAAGAGCAGGTTTAAAGATAGTTAAAAGTATGCCTGCTTCACAAACAGGCAAGGTTAAAAGAAGGATCATACGGGATATGGTGATAGAAGGCAGACTGTGATAGCATTTTTTTAAATAAATAACTGTAAATAGGAATACATTTTATATGTTGTATGTGTGAATGTAGCTAAATATATAACTATATACCTAACTATGCTTAAATTTATTTGGCGACTTTTCCGCAAAACGAAAAATTTACTAATGAGGAGATCTGTATATATATATATATATATATATATATATATATATATATATATATATATATATATATATACATATATATATATATATATATATATATATATATATATATATATATATATATATATATATATATATATATATATGTGTGTGTTCAGAAAGATTTCCGCGGTCTTTAATGTGAGACATACTTGGTTCTCGGGTTGAACCGCGTCCAGAATTTATGAAAACTCGACGTTTCGGATCCTGTTTTGGCGCCATTTTCAAGCGGTAAAGGAAATATGTAAGCACACTCTAAGGCCTCTGCCTACTCCTTAGAGCGGTGGACAAAGATGGGTTGGGTTGGTTTCAACAGGAAAAGCAAATATATAAGGACACTCTAAGGCCTCAATCTGCCTACTCCTTATAGTGGTGGAAAAAGGTGGGTTGGGTTGTTGTAGCTCGATTACGGGGCCTTAATCTGCCTAATCCCCAAATATCGCCGGAGATCGTCTGTGAGGTCTCATTGTGTTCAACCCTAGGCCTCAGATCTCTCTGAGGCCTAGGGTTGAACACACAGATCTCTCTGAGGCCTAGGGTTGAACACACTGAGACCTCAAAGACGATCTCCGGCGAGATTTGGGGAGTAGGCAGATTGAGGTCCCGTAATCGAACTACAACAACCCAACCCACCTTTGTCCACCGCTCTAAGGAGTAGGCAGATTGAGGCCTTAGAGTGTCCTTACATATTTCCTTTACCTCTTGAAACCAACCTAACCCACCTTTGTCCACCGCTTTAAAGAGTAGGCAGATTGAGGCCTTAGAGTTCCCTTACATATTTCCTTTACCGCTTGAAAATAGCTCCAAAACAGGAGCCGAAACGAAGAGTTTTCATAAATTCTGGACGCGGTTCAACCCGAGAACCAAGTATCTCTCATATATATATATATATATATATATATATATATATATATATATATATATATATATATATATATATATATATATATATCTTACCGATAACTCAAAAAATAATAGGCCGATTTAGTTAAATTTTGGTACGTACCGTTCTTTTGTAAGTGACTTGGAATAATTTCGTTAGCCAGGAAAATCGGACCAGTTCTTCCGGGAAAATTTTCGTATCTCCGAAAATAACAGAGCTATAAAAACCGAATTTGACATATACGTTTCTACTATTAAACTTACCCTACACATCAAAATTTATATCGTTACCTTAAAAGAAAAAAGTTATAGGCATTTAAAGAAAAAAAATAGGTGCCACTGGTGATCAGAGGAAAGCACAAGAACAAAATATTTTGTGTGGTTAACAAAACCAATTGAATATTACATACAATGGATACATTTTCTTGGCGCAAAAAGGTCAACAAGTAGCCGAAAAAATGTTTTGTAAATTTTATAATTTTTCTTTTTGTAGCGTCAAAGTCGCGATTTGAAATGTCAAAATTTGCAATTTTCAGGCAACGAATTTGAAGCAAATATGGATTATGTCGAAAAAATGTTGTAACAAGTGCGTTTTACAAAGCCTTAAGTTTCAGCTTCAACCATCACTGTCCTTCATTTTTCTAAAATATTTTCGAAAAATCCATTTCAATACACCCTCTTTCTGATGCTTCGGCAGTAGTTTCCGCTATAGAGTTTATGGTTTAATAGTCTATATTCTAGCAAATTTTGGTAGAAAAAATTCGCTATTAAGACGACCACGACTTATGAATTTTAAAAATATGTCTTTAAATGAGCGCTAACTAGAACCCCTAAAACCCATATACTGGGTCAGTTTCAGTTTTTACCTGTTTAAACATATACAGGGTGACGCATTTCTACGGTAAAGCGCAATACATCCGTTATTATACAAAATATGAGAAAAAAAGATATACGTTAAATATAGGGTGTCTCGAGCTGTATCTTATAAACCTATTTTGACAATCCCATGGTGGCCCATAAGTCGTTGGTGATACACGTATAACTTAAATTAATGCCTAAATGTTAGGCGCTGGTATAACTTAATTAATATTAACTAATTGATTTTATTTTAATGAAGGAATAACATTTACAAAAAAGATAAAATTTAACTTGGTTGCTAAGTCAAAGGCATAAGCTTTAATATAAATTTAATACAGGGCATGGGCTTTAGCACTTACACTTGGTGGGGTGTAAAATATACAAATAATATTTTTTTCTTGTAACATAGAGCCCCTAATTTTGGTTCATAGTTTACTTTCTAGGTCGTAAACTGACATACCAAATTTGGTTATCAGAGCTTTTTTATTTTTTGAGATAAAAATTTTTCTCTAATGAAAACTCAAAAGTTTCCCGGAAAATCTCATCCGATTTTCCTGACTAACGAACTTGTCCAAGCTATTTTCAAAAAGAAGGTACATGCCAAATTTTATCAAAATCGGCCTATTATTTTTTGAGTTATCAGTGTGAAACATTAATGAATTTTTCTACGAAAATTCACTAAAAATCAAGAATGCTGTAAAAATCGGTTTATTCAAGATTATTGAGCTTATATAATGCTGCTTGTAGTGAATTTTCCAAATTTAATATAAAGATGATTAATTATAGGTGTTCTGATGAATTGTGGTTAATTATTGATGTCTTGAAGAGAAAGTGATACAGATAAATAAAGTACTTAGCTGATAGTTTCATCCATCAGTCGACGTAATCCAGATTTCTGCCCTCGAGGTGGTAAGTCAAGGCTGCCTAGGTCAGAATGCTGCGGGGACCTCACTGTTCAGTATAATATATGTGTCTTCTTACGAGTGCAGCTTCATAATGACGTAAAACACTGGATGTTTTTTTATGAAAGGTGGATATTGCTTTCAAAATGGTGTATTCGTTTTCTCCAAACGACGGACGATCGTCTCCAAAACGACGTAATCATCTTTTCCAAAAATGACAGATATATCTCCTCTAAAAACGACGGATGTATCTCCTCCAAAAACGCCGGGGTTGCTATTTAGGCATGCTGCATTCTTTGATCAATTAACTACGTAATGACATGTTCTGAGGTTGACTTTTAAGTAAGAAGAGAACGTGTCTCATGGTCAGAAGGGTTTTTAAAGGTTCTTTATCTCGAAATACATTCGATCAATCGAACTGTCAGGTTGCAGAGCCGTTCCCACTGACTCATAATACGGTAGAGCGACTGACTACGAAATTGGTATGCCGCGTCGATAACTATGACGTCACTAGTGAGACGTATTCAGAAACCTTATACTTTGGAAAAGGGTGGTAACACGTGTGACATGTTACACATCCCGATGGCCAGGGTAAAAAATTGGATTTTTTTTTAACAAAGAAGAGAACACCAAAGTTGGAAATGAATGTGAGAAGTTCTTTTCTCAAAAAGAAGGTAACCAAAGATGAAATGTGGATCAAGGAAAGAGAACGCTGCTTGAAAGCGAAATAAAAGATCAAAAATACAGTTCACTATATAAATCACGCATATTTTTTCCTTTAAGCGCATATTCAACGTATGCCTTTTTTCCCTAAGTATAGTGACGCAGGTAAAATTTCTCAGAGATTTGTAGTAATGCCAGTCCCCCACAGCCAGAGACCTACGATATTTTACTTTAGAATTATCTCTCAGCGGCATGAGTATTTTTACATTCTCCGTTATCCAAGGCTGCGATTTTCTAGTAGTTCTCTTCACTTTTTAAAGAGCATGCTTGTCAAACAATCCAGTAGTAGTGTTGGTAAGCATGGCAATTTTTTATCAGTATTTGAGTCATTATTGAAATGCTTGTAATCACGGCCGGTCACAATAACTGGCTTCCGGCTAGTCTTTCTCACGTTTAACACAAAATATACCACATTATGATCAGATACATCGGACAACATAACACCCGATGCCATTACAAGGCTACGGTCTGATATCAATATGTGGTCCAGTAATGCCCCCTTTCGCGTTGGCTCTCCTATCAGTTGTCTAAAACGAATTTCCTTCAGCGAAGCATTATATGCCAGGCTCATGCAATCGCCTTTTAGTAAGCCAATGTTAATGTCGCCAAAAATAACAACATGATCTGTAAGCAACAGTGAATTTCCAATTACAATTTCAAGTTCATCAATGAAGGTTTTGTAATTCAGTTGACGTTTAAGGTACACAACCGCAAGGAATTTTTTTATCATTTATATTCAGGCATACACATAGCTGCTCCGCACTGCTCGATATAGATCTCAAATGATATTTAGTTGATTCCTTATATAAACAGCAACACCAAACCCCCCTCCCCCTCCCCCCAACGTAATGCCCTCGCACCAAGCGAAATCCCAGAGTACATCCTCGTCTCGGTGACTCGCTAAAATATCAACATTGTCATCCCCCATAAGTCGTTTAACCGATTCAAATACGGCTGTAATGATCGCACATTCAGCTCTAAAGTTTTTAATTTTCTTAAACTCATCGCAAGCCCATATCTCCAGAAAATAAAACAATTCAATGTTAAGTAATCAAGTCACATCAGTCAAAATACACGCACTATATTTTTCCAAGGTATCAAGCATACAGGCCCTGTATAGCTAAAAAGAAAAATGTGAGAAGAAAAGATAAGAATGTAAATAAATGAAAGTGCCGTATTTAACGAAAAATATGACCACTAAAATTTAACACTGCAAGAAATAATGATAAAGCAATATAATAAACGAGGTAACAGTTAAACAATACAAAATTTCAAGACCAGAGTCGGCAAATACGGCGATCAAAAATTAAATATTTAAGAACGTACAAACCAATTTTGTCTATAACCGAGATCAGCCTACGGCTATGCCAGCATCCAGCAGACCTAAAGCATATAAATTAAATAAAAAATAAACAAATTATACAAACAAAAACGGTCAATTCCACAAAGGTGATTAAGAAAAAACAATACAATACACAAGCAAAAACACGCCAAAACATAACAAAGGTAACCGCCGTACGTCTACAGATTACTCTTGTTTCAGTTCAAGTCAATGTATTCACATGCACATGTGAGCCCACCGACAGGTCATCAAAACAACACACAAATTACAAGTTAATACATATTATTAATCTTCCAGATTCTTACCACATCATTCTCTCAACAACAAAAAAATAGTACCGCCATTAGTCTGTACGTTCATGACTTCTCTAAATGCGAAAAACCCGTATGTTGTTAAATCTTTATTAGTCACAATAGTACTGCCCTTCAACTTTCTATTATTTCTGAAAACACACTGACACGTCTTCCGCTAAATTGCACCAGGATAGGTCCACTCCCCTCCTTTCCCACTGGTAGACGGTAACGCACATCAATGTCACTCCTAGTGAAACCAGCCATCCCCAGCTTTTGATGTCACAGTCTAGTCACAGAGTCAGACAGCTCTTCTCCCTCAACCTCAAAAACCGCATAGATTCTCACATTGTTGACCCGTAACTGCTGCTTCACCCTATCCAGCTCCTAATTGGCACTCTCCAGCTTCTCCTCCAGGCTTATAAGTCGTTCATTATATGCTTTAAATATCTGCTCAAGGAGTGGACCCACCTTACTAGTAATCACTGTCGTTAAGTTGTCTATCAATTCGCTCATAAAATTACCTGACGACAAAATGCATTCCACCACCTTTTGAATCATATTATATTCTTCAGGGATAGGTCTATTACTATGGGTATATATTTTTTCACCAATGTTCGTAAAAACAGCGGATAAACAGCACAAATAAATTGTATTCAAACTAAAAACGTGGGAGCTCAATCTTACACGTCTACCAGCACCGGCACATGAGAATGTGAATCTCTCTTCAATTCTCGTTTATTTTGTGATCTTATTTTCTGTGGGATTTTATTAAACAATTGAACACCTCAGCAATTCACCTCAGTCTCAGCTATTGTAATTCTATGGTAAGGGATGTATACATCCTGCCTGCCTCGAGTACCATATTTGTGGTAATCACCATTTTGGTTTCAGGCATCTTGATGTTCGTAATAAGTATATAAGGCACATTCTAAAATATATGCTGAAAAGACGGTAAGTATGTCTGTTTTCACGAATAAGGTTCTAAAACTGGTGTGGCTGTTCACTGAACAGATTACTCTTACTGTAGCTTTTTGTAGGAGAAATATCTCGGACACTCCAGGACAACTCCATATTAGGATTCCATAGGTGGCTCTACTATGAAAACATGCATGGTAAGTTGTCAACACTGTCTGATAAGTACTGATGGTCATCAAACACCTCAACAGATGCATACACTGCGCCAACGTGCCATGGAGCTTTTGAATGTGCATTGACCAGCGAAAATCTGACCGTATGTACACGCCAATAAATTTCACAGATTGTTATTGTCTTTGCTGCGGTTGGTGGGAGCTGATATTCAAGACATTTATTTTATTTACATTTTGTTTCAGTTTACTATTTCTCATCCATTCACCTGCTTCTGCCATAGTGGCACTTCTTCTCACATCAAGTTCAACTTCATTTCTACGAATGCTTCTACCAAATGAGATCATCTGCATAGAGAGACACTGCATAAGATGAAACACTTTCTGGAAGATCATTTGTATATACAATGAATAGGAGAGCCAACCCCAAGGTATAACGCATCTTCGTGGCTCCCAGATTGAGTACTGTTCATTTAGCTTCACTCTTTGGTAGCGGTTGGTAAGATATGACTTCCTCAGCCTCAGTGGCAAACCCCAAATCCAATAGTGTTCCAATATTTTTTAGCAATATTTGATTTGATATTGCGTCAAATGCCTTATGTAAATCACAATATATCCACTATGCCCTACTAGCAGAGTACAGCGCTTCCCTTAATGTATTTGTGATGTTTACCCGCAATTGTACCGTTGATTTACCACCTTGAAAGCCATGAAGTGCCCCATTGAGAAAAGCTTTTGCTTCTAAATATTATTGAGCTGTTGCTTTATCATGTACTCAAATATTTTAAAAAGTACTGGGGAAATGGAAATAAGTCTAAAATTATCCAGTAGCTCAACATCACCACCCTTATATGCCATAATTAAATGTGCGTTCTTAATTTATTATGGAAACAGGCCAGACTGCAGACATTTATTTACTAAAGATGTTATTGGATATAATATGTTGTAGATAACTTTTTTTAAATTTTACATTTATTTCATAACAGTCTTTGGTTATCTTGACTTTCAAGGTGCATACCACTTTCCAAACTTTCAGTGATGTCACCTCCCACAGATAAAATTAATTCATTATATTTATACTTTTGCAAAAATATTATATTAAGTTATTCCCGTTTATTTGTTTTAAAATATTTTTACTTACATAAGCAAAATAATTATTACATATTTCTGGTGTGAATGAAGGTAACTGTTAACGTTTTTCTTTTGCTCCACCCTTTATAATCTTCCGTGCAGCTTTTTGCTTGTCTTCCGCTTCCTCAACAGGCATAGCAACCGCTTCAGACTTTGCCTCTCGAACTTTGTTGCGGTAACAGTCTCGGTAAGTTTAATATACCGTTAATGACTTGTTATCTCTTTTAACCAACCATATTGTGTAGAGTGCATCCAGCCTGTTAAAGATCCCTACTCTTTTTTCAAAAAGGCAGGGGTTCGGCAAAATTTCCAGGATAGTGAGTGGAAACTGCTTCCCGGCGTCGGTGATTGGCCATTGTCGCGGAAATAGGCTGACGATAAAGTACTTAAAAAAATCACTGTCTGCAAAGCAGGTCTCCCAATCAAGAGAGTTCATATGAACCATGAACTGTTTTTCAGTTTCCTTCAGTAAAGTATCTTTTATAAGTTTTTCTAAAACTTTGTCTAACAACCTGTTTTTGTAGCTAAGCACCTGTCAAAAATGGTAAGAGATGTGTAAATTTAGTGTTTCAGTTTTTAGCTGCTGCTTCAAGATATTATATATAAAATATATTATCCAAGCATTTGGAACTAGTACTTGTAAAATGTGTTGGTTCTTCAAATAAATGACAAATATTAAATGATTGAAGTATTTTTAGGAGTTTCTTTTCTGATGATAAGTTATCAGTGTTTCCAATATCTTGGTTCCAATCCCATGCTAAGGCAGGTCATAAACAAACATCAGAAACATCAGTAATCCCCCAAAACTGATCTCCGAAGAACACACAAACTAATTTCATGCATGTCTAAAGCAATCTTTTTTACCTCTACATATATTTTCGTATTATAGGGTAAAGTCGGGAGAGGTGGGGTGGTGCAGCGGTTAAGATGGCGCAGTTTGCTATTGGCTGCCATACTACAACTGACGCAGTGGTAGTGATGAAATAGGTGCTCACTGCATGCAGTCGCCCCGTAAGTGTTGTTTAAATGTGATTTTCTAAATAAAAGGTAAGAAAATATTGCATGAATGATATCATAGGCCGTAAAATACCTTTTTTGCTTTATTAAAAGCTGCTATAAAACGAGATATTTTAAAGTGGTACCGGTTTTTTTGGTTTAATTGCCTTTAGAAGCAATCAAAGTATACTCCTAACCTAAAACTGTAAACATGACTTGCAGTGTTGGCGAGAAACAACGTGAGCCATCTCTCCCGCCGAGTTCGGTTAAGTTGTAGCGCGCCATCTCAATCGAATTTGGCATGCGCCATCTATCCCACCAATTTATTATTATTATTTGCGTAAATATCTCAATTTTTCTGACATGGTTAGAAAAGCAGTTTATGCCACGAAAACCAGAAGGTTATGTTGTCTTCATTTTAGATGGCCACTCGTCGCATGTGAGCTCGGTAGAAGTACTTGACTATGCCGAAAGGAATGATTACTACTAGGCATGTAACACATTTATTAGGGCTAATCCAACCAGGGTTATGAACAGGTTACAATTTTGAAAATTATTAGGAGAAGCTTGGTCAAAATCGGCCACTGTAGACAATGCGGTATCTGCTTTTCGATCTGCGGGAATCTATCCTCTAAATATAGATGCTATTCCCGAGTACGCATATCTTTGCGATGAGAATCATAATATTTCCAAAGATTTTGACAAAAAGGAACAAGATAAACTGTCCAGTAATGACCCTTGCGTGCCAGCCACCAGTTCAAGTAGTGAAAATATAGAATAAGCAGAAACACCTGGAAAAATGATACAATATCTGTCCTGTACCATCGACATCGAAAGTCAATACTGTCAGATCTCGCAGTCAACAATTAGCTGCCGTGCTAACTGTAAAAGAAAATATTACTAAAAAGAAAATATTAGCTGAAAAGAAAGCTGAAAACCAACGTAAAAAGACGAAAGGAAAGCAAAACCCTGAAATTAAAAAAATAAATAAGAAGAAAAAAGATTATAGTTCTTCAGAGAGTGAAACAGACGTTTCATTAGCATCTGAGAGCGACACTGATGACGATAATGATTACGAAAATGAATGTGTGGGATGTGGAGATAATTACCAAACGACTAAAAGTAAAGAAGATTGGATTCGGTGTGTAGAGTGTACTAGGTGGCTACACGAAGGGTGTAGTAGTAGTAGCAGTGGTGAGGAGGCCAACGCCAAGCAAGTAGGCCACAATGGGCCCCTTTTGCCAACCCCAGCAACCATGCTCTACTCTTTCTCGGTTCCGTCGCCAAACCGCCTCGACCACGAGATGAAGGCCGTGACGGTCTTCAATTGGACGGTACTTACCTGATTCCTCTGCAGAGTCCTCTATCCGAACAATTTTGCTCGAAGACTCCCAAAATCCCCGCATTCACACAGTTAGTGGTAGGACGTTTCTTCATACTCGCCGCATTCCTGGCAAATGGGATCCCTCTCTACGCCTATCAATGTGAGGTGTCTTCTAAGGGCGCAGTAGCCTGTCAGCACCCCAAGGATGCGGCGAAGCGTAGGTCGACTCCTTCCGAGTAGCCAGACAGCTTTATCTCTGTCCGGCCCCTCCACGAAGCCCCTCGCCTGCCTGCAGCCACCAACCGACCCCCAGTGCCTCTCCATTGCTTCCTCGGTCCACCTGTCTAAGGCGACAGAGACTGTCTTCCTACTTATGCTTATCGCAGGCTCCGGGTCACAGAACGGCCGCCCGGAACCGAGTCTTGCGAGATTATTCGCCACCTCATTCCCTGCTACGCCACAGTGTCCCGGAACCCACACCAGTTGCACCTCCTTCGCCCTGGCTAGTTCTCTGAGTGCTTCAGCGCACTCCTGAACCAGTGTTGACCTGATTCTGGCCGCGCAGACTGCCCGGAGGACCTCCTGGCTATTCGAGCAGATGTACACACATTTCTCGGGACTCCTCTTCACATCCTGTCTGTTGGCCACAGACAGGATAGCATACACCTCTGTTTCGAATGCCGTGGTATATGCGCCAAGAGCATAGCTCTCGCGCACCCCCAGGCCCTCGATGTATATTCCTGCCAAGGAGGATTGTTGGTCCTCCAGCCGCGATCTGTCGGTGAAACAGACCAGGCTTGCGGGCTGGAATGCAACCTCATTTTCCCTCCACTGATCCCTACTGGGGATCCTGAGGGTGTATGGCCTAGTCAACCTAATATCGTCCTCGGCATCCCGCACCTTTATGACGGAAATCGGAATTTCCTTTTCCACCTCCTTGGCGACTCTTGCATGCCCTATTACTGCTCCCTCTCTGCACCAGTTTCCTGAATCCCGCATTCTAAGATGCGACGCCATAGCATTCCTTCTGATACAGATGGGAAGCGGTGGCAGCATCAACAGGACCTCTAGCGCGGCTTAGGGTGTCGTCGCCGGTGATACCCAGGATTGCCAGCCTTTGAAGTTTGGCCAGCCTTCTGCTGGTAGTTTGGTTCACACCACACCACCAGACCAACGCCCCATAGAGGATTCTCGGCCTGACGATCGCAGTGTAGATCCTATGAAGGATCCGAGGATTAAGTCCCCAGGTCCTCCCTATCACACGACGCAGCTGCCAGAGGGTCGCTACTCCCTTCCTCACTACTCGTTCTATTTGCGTCCCCCATGTTAGTTTGGGGTCCAGGATCACCTCAGATATTTGACCTCCCGCACTAAAGCTAAAGGTTTTCCAAACATCACGGGCGCCCTGAATCCCTCTAACTTCCTCTTCTTGGTAAATAGGATTATCTCCGTCTTCGCCGGGTTTACGGAGAATCCCTGCTCACCACACCACCTTTCGATTATGCTACAGGCAGCCTGCATACACTCACAGACGACGCCGAGGAATTTGCCTGTGACTAAGACCAGCCCATCATCAGCGTACGCCTGGGCGTAGAAGCCATTCTCAGAGAGTCGCTCCAAGATGCCGTCCATGACCAGACACCATAGATGAGGCAAAAGGCAGCTGCCCTGAGGACAGCCGCCCGTCACCCCAACGTCCAGCCCTCAGCCCCTCAAGGTCAGCGAAACTCTCCTGTCCTCCAGCATGCTCGCCACCCAGCTTATTAGGGACCTCGGCGTTCCCCTCTCCTGTAGGGCGGCACAGACCGTATCCATCCTTGCCTTATCATAGGCCCCCTCCACATCGAAGAACACAGCTAATCTGCTCTCCCCATAGTGTAGGGCCCTTTCCACCTTCCGCGTCACAGCGTGGAGCGCCGTCTTCGTCAATTTCCCCCGCTGGTACGCGTGCTGACCTTTGTGGGGGGATGATCCTTGAGGATTTCTCCCAACATAAACCTATCTACTAACTTTTCCAATGTAGGAAGGATGTTAGGTCAGGTCAGGTCATGATTAGCCTGTACGCCTTGGCCAGCGTGTAGTCCTCCCTCCTCGGTTTGGGAATGAAGACCCCCTAACTCGGCGCCAGGCCTTTGGGATGTAGCCCCACGCCAGGCTGGCCCGAAAAACCTCCCTTATGTTGGGAAGCAGTATATCCAGGCCCCTCTGGAGCAGGGCCGGAAAAAGGGTGTACTAAGTTTCCAGATATGTGTTTGCGTTGTGGAAAGAGAAACAACTCCCAATAATTTTCATGCTTTTATTTAGATACTTATTATACTTGAATTTGGGTTGTCTTGTTATGTTTTATGATTTTTATTAATGTTTTGTGAACGGGCCATCTCCCCCGATGTTATTTTAATGATATGCGCGATCTCGCCCATATACGTCGGGTGAGTTGGTTTTTTTTATTACCATGTTTTTATTTTTTTGTGCCAAAATAGAATGCGATTTTTGTTCGTTTCTTGTATTACTTGAAAGTATAAAGACCTAATATATTACTGGACGTATTATTTAAAGAACACTAGTCCAGACTTGATTTTTATGTAACTTAAAAAAAGCTGAGCCATCTCTCCCGACTTAGCCCTACATGTGCGATGTAAGCCAGTCCAGAATATTCTCTGCAGCAAGAAACTTAGCACGTGCTTTATCAAGATCAAGGGTATTAAACGCCCTTGACAAATCAAAGGAAAAAGCCGCTGCACACTTATTCCTATCGAGTTTTTTTACTAATATATTTCACAAATTCAAAGACAGCACCTTGCTTTGAGCTACCTGATCAAAACCAATGTTGATTGTCCGCTAAAATATCTTGCTTGCTGATAAACCTTACTCTTTCAATTACTTTTGTAATTACGGTTAAAATTGTAATGGCTTTATAATGTTTAATTAGAAATGGGTCACCAGTTTTAAATATCAAAATTACCTTGACTATCTTTATCGCGTCTGAAAATTGTTCCTCCAAAGCGGATAAATTTATTTATTGTTGTTGCCCTTACTTGGTAAAATCGTTACATACCAAATACGGATTTGGAGACTACTTCTCTGGCTTCACTATTTGTTTTCTTTTCTGGAAATAGCTCGGTTGTCTGCTCAGCAACTGCCTTAACGATCTTAGTAAGTATACAGTCCACCCCAACCAAACCAATACACTTTAACCCTGATCTTATAGTTTTTGTTCCAGTAGCACTTACTAGGAGATAGTGAAATTATATTTAAAAGCATGTCAGGAGCTACATGAGCAAAATTACTGCTATCTCTGCTACGGTGATGATTTAAATATATTTTTTTCAAGTACCTGTTTTGAATAAAGAACGCATATCCATTACCAATGACTTTAGGATCTTTTAAGTTGTATGGCGCACAAAGTTTTCCCCTTTCTCGTTCTTTGCTTAACCAACTGCCATATTTTTTTGCGTCATTTTTAATAAGGTTATCAAAGTATAGTTGTTTTGGCAAATTTATTAATCCTTTTATAATCTCTCTTTAGTTTTTCATACTCAGTGTAAATTGATAAATTTCTGACTCTTGTAAGAAGCAAACATAAAATTGTTTTTTGACTGCAGTTTTTATACATTTTTGGGCATATTTGTCTACGTAATGTGTTAATTTAGTCATACATTCAAAATAGCTACATTTACATCGTTATCCGTCAAAACTACAAGTGTCAATATAATCAGCAAGGTGCTGATGCTTAAAGTTATGTGTCTCTATACATAGCCGGTTTATCTAGATACAATTTAGTTTCTGTTACTGATACATTTAGTTCAAAACAAATGCGAAGCTTATACCAAATATTAAGAGAAATTTATAAGAAAATAGTATAACTCCGAGACACTTTAGATACCTTATTTATTGGCAAATACTCTCGTTGGTTTATCTACCACCGCAGAGTGCAAATTAAAATAATCCATGAGCTAATCAAGAAGTTTTTTCTCAGAGGACTGACCCAAATAATTCATATTGAAGTTACCACACAATATAAGGTTTTAGATATCTTAAAAGCGTCGGTGAGCACACATAGCAGATAATGTCATAAAAATCTGCAGACTACCTATCGTTACAGGGACAATAAACACACGATAAAAATACACTGATTTATTATTATTAAATGCCACAACCTTCAGTTCAGTTATCATTTCCACAAATATGTCACACACGCCTGTAACTTCTTATTTGTTGTAATATTCTACGCAACATAAATCCCTGATCAGACGTTACAGCGACATCTATTGACGAAATAACGACGTAAGTTGAAGAAGCGAATTAGTCAATCGCAGGTGAGGTCCAAATGGGTTATGCGACAGATAGCTATGGCAATAACGTCTCTATGTTTAGGACTTTAGGCTCGCCACTTCTAGTTAGTTATACAATGCTAATTTAGGAGTCACCAAATTGTTGCCAAATAAAATGATATATGTTTGAATTTTGCGTTTTTAATTGCTCTAAAAACTATGTACCTCTCACTGTGTTATATTCCAATGATTTATAAGTTTATGTACATTTGGAGTTTTTCTTTGGTTAATCACAGGTTTGTCTTGCGGCTATTTTATCCATTTTTGTAGCACCTAGCGTAATTTGAGTTAGAAATTACTATTTAGTTTTTTAGCTTGCAAGTTTAGCCTAAATATTGTGTTCTAAAATTAAATCAAGTAGCAAACGATTATCAATAATGTCTCAGCTCAGCCTTAGTTTCGTATTACATATATATATATATATATATATATATATATATATATATATATATATATATATATATATATATATATATATATATATATATATATATGTGTGTGTGTGTGTGTGTGTGTGATGGTGTGTTTGTGTCCGTATAATTATGAGGACAAACCACATGCATGGACGTGACTTGTCGGGTCTTCCCAACTTGTCGGGCCATACACGCGTCCCGACAATTTAGAGACATGGTTTTTCGGATTCTCCACCTCTTAAATAGTATAAATAACTAATTTTCTGACGATGTCCTGATATACATACTATATGCATGTGTGTATTTTTGAGTTCGTGTTACTAAAACTGTCGGGCCCTATAAAAGTGACTGACAAAAGCGACCTCCGTGGTCAATTTTTGAAACAGACGTAATTGTGTGTAAGGCCCCACAACTGTTTAGTAAAATTTGTGTAAGTCCCGATAAATATAACATTTTTTTACCTCGTGCAGGTAGTAAATGATCTGTTTTCAAGTGACTTGTCCCTGGTTTTATAAATAGCGTCTTTGTTGTTATTTTTACTGCTTCATCTGCAAGGGTTATTGAAGGGGAATAACGGTACATTATTTTTCCTTGGGCACTAAAGCAGATAGCGATGGGTTTTATATAGTATGTTATATTTCAGAGAATATTGAGATATTGTTAAATTTATGTATTAGGGAAATTGATAGAAAACAGTGACTCTTTTCTTCAAACGAAACAGAAATGTTATTTGGGATGAAAACATTAGTTTATATATTATTTTACATACACATATTTATGTATGTGTATATATATATATATATATATATATATATATATATATATATATATATATATATATATATATATATATATATATATATATATATATATATACTTATAGGGTTAGTATATGATGGATTTCTATTTACTGAAATATTCCTTATTAACAAAAAATAACTTAACAAAAGCTTTTCGACATATTTTTTGCTACAAAGTGGCGATATTCAATTTATTCTAGACTAAACAACTCTTTTCTTCAAACGAAACAGAACTGTTATTTGGGATGAAAACATTAGTTTATATATTATTTTACATACACATATTTATGTATGTATGTATATATATATATATATATATATATATATATATATATATATATATATATATATACTTATAGGGTTAGTATATGATGGATTTCTATTTACTGAAATATTCCTTATTAACAAAAAATAAGTTAACAAAAGCTTTTCGACATATTTTTTGCTACAAAGTGGCGATATTCAATTTATTCTAGCCTAAACAACTTCGTTGCTATGGCAACTAAATCGTTCTTTTTAAATGGCAAGATAGTTCTTGATACGCCACTATAAAAATGTAATTTGGTTCAATTAGAAAAAAAATTGAGAAAAAATTAATGTAATTATGCAGATGATCGCAAAAGTGATTTTTTCTAAACAAAAGCATGCTTAAAACCAACCCTGTACGCATAAGCAACATAAAAAATGCTGCAAAATACCCCGCCCCCAAGTTACGGGACCTGGCGTGAATAGGGGTGCTGGGCGGGGAGGGAAATATAGAAATCAAATCAGAAAAAACACCTTCGTTGGACTTCTATAAGCAGCCTTGTTTACATTTTGCTCCAACATTTCTTCTTAATAACATCCCCTCCAACACGGCTTTTTGCTCCAATTTCCCCAGCTTGTTTGCAAGTTGAAGGAACCAGAGTTTTGTTGTTGTTTATGCGCAAGACACTGTATCAGGCAGGCCTGAACCACCTGACCTGACCTGGCTAGACATGACCTGACCTGACCTGACCTGACCTGACCTGACCTGACCTGAGTAGAGGCGTATGAGAAAACCCAAGAACACCCCCAAAAAACATGCATTTTACACACAAAAATGTGTACGTGACCAGCGATGAACAAATAATGTCAATAAGTTGACAACAACAAATTCTCATAACGTAAAAAATATTTTCGACAATATAAACTAGTATAAAATTGCATATAAGGTAATAAACATTATCTATCAGCAGTCGACATCACGTTGGAGAAACTGCAGATGAGAGGCAAACTAGCTTTAATTATTAACTTTAATTCTAAAAGAGACTGACAAAACAAAACTAAAACAAAACAGCAATAATATTTGTCAACTAACTCAATGTTCAAAATGCTGCCCATTATTATCAATACATAATTGAACTCGGGTTTAATTAACCTGGAATGCACAATCCATCTTGTTTGGCCAACAATTATAGCTTTCAGGTCTTCCAGATTTAATGGTCTGTCTCTGTAGACAACATTCTTCAAGTGACCCTAAGAAAATAACCACATGGCGTCAAGTCAAGAGGGTGAGCAGTTAATTCAAGTGAATCACAGCGCCCGATTCAATTTTCTCTAAAAACTTCATCCAAATATTGCCCCACGCGTCTCCCAAAATGACTGTGAGCTCCATATTTTTCAAACCAAACTATATTGACTAGGCCCACTGCAACCACTGTGGTATAATTTCTTCTCTTAAAATTTTTAAATATTTTTCAGATGTCAGATTTCCCTCTATAAATAACCGCCCAATATTACTACTGTTTAGTATACCCGTCCATACATAATTTTTTTGTGGTCGTTGGTTTTGAGCCTCCAGCATCCAATGTGGATTTTGCTGAGACCAATAACGATAATTTCTACTAAAGTCCGGCTTCTCATTAAATTTGCCATAATATAACAAAATTCAACACGCTTCTTAAAATCGCCAACTACAAGTTCCTGTACTAGCTGTACTTTGTATGGGTGAAATGTTTTCTTTTTCTTTTTAGCAAAGTTACCACATATTTTTGTGAAAGACTATGTAATGTAGTAATTTAATTTGTAGATAGATGAGGGGTTTAATAAAAAGACAACAATATATCTAATGCGTTATTACCAGGTACAGCCGTTTTTGGTCTCCCTATTCTTGGCTTATCATTGACACTACCAGTTTCGTTATTTTCAGTGAATTTTCTTTAAAAAAAATCACTAATGAGGAGATCTCGACTTTCAAATTTTGAAAAAATTTCTTCAAATGAGCGCTATTTAGGACCCCCGAAACCCAAATCCGAGGTCAGTTTCAGACTTTATATGTTTATATATATATATATATATATATATATATATATATATATATATATATATATATATATATATATATATATATGTGTGTCACACCTATAACTTAAAAAATAATGGACCGATTTTGATAAAATTTGGCACATACCTTCCTTTTGCAAGTCGCTTGGATAAGTTCGTTAGCCAGGAAAATCCGCCGAGGTTTTCCTGGAAAATTTTGTGTTTCCTTTCGAAAAAAATCGAAAAAATTTTATATCTCCAAAATTAAAAAAGCAAGGGCAACCAAATTTGACACGCGAGTTTATATCATCAGAGGCAAGTTACCTACCAAAATTTAGCTTCGTAGGTTAAATGATAAAAAAGTTACAGGCATTCAAAGAAAAATAAATTTGGTATCTCCTCAAAACGTCAAAATCGCGATTTTAAACGTCAAAATTGGTGAGTACCTTCCTTTTGCAAGTGGCTTGGATATGTTCGTTACCCAGAAAAATCCGACGAGGTTTTCCCGGAAAATTTTGTATTTTCTTTCGAAAAAAATTTATATCTCCAAAATTAACGAAATAAGGGCAACCAAATTTTATACGCGGGCTTATGTCATTATAGGCAAGTTACCTACCGAAATTAAGCTCTGTAGGTCAAAAGACAAAAAAGTTATAGGCATTTAAACAAAAATAAGATGGGGTTTTCCACAAAACGTCAAAGTTGCGATTTAAACGTCAAAATTGGCAACATTTAGGAAAAGAACTTGAATCTAATATGGGCTATGCAAATAAAATGTCTCAAGAAGAATGTTTTACAAACCCTGAAGTCTTAGTTTCAACCGTCATTGTCCTTCATTTTAATAAAATGTTTCCAGAAAATTCATTTCAAATAGACCCTTTCTCTGACGCTTGGCAGTAGTCTTAGCTATAGAGTTTATCGTTAATAGTATATAATTTTTGTAGAATTTTCGTAAAAAAAATCAATAAAGCTCAATATATCTGTTATTATACCAGATATGAAAAAAATTGCATATATTAATTATAGGGTGTCTTAAACTACATCTTAAAAAATTATTTCTACAATCACAGGATGGCCCATAAGTCGTTGGTGATACAAATTTTCTTTTTTTTTAATCAAACACGCCTTATGTTATTGCATTTTTGCATTTTCCATCGAAATATAATGCACGTTTGTAAGAACAAAAATTCTGGACGCAGTAAGTGCGTTATGGTAGCGAATTTTGATCAAATGCTTAATATTTAAATAGCTCAATTTGCTATTAACCTATAAGGTTGACCAAAAACGAGTTTTTTCGGGAACACTTTAAGTTTACTTTCGGAATTTTTTTTACATTTTCAAACAATAAAGTTATTTTGATGAAACATGGCACATTGTTTTTACTATATAGATGATACTGGTAATCAAATTTGATGCCTGCTTACTTAAGAAAACACACATTATTGCTATTAAAAAATAGTTTTATGAAAATTCACTACCATAACGCACTTGCTGCGTCTCGAGATTTTTTCAATGTTCTGGAAACATAGACTTCATTAATTTGTGGCCAGACTCATAATAAATCATGCACATTTCTTTACAAGGTTTCCTGTCACCGTAGCCCAACATCACTAATATTTCAATTCTTAGCTTTTCGCTCAATTCTGCCATAATAATAATTATTATTAATTTCTATAAGTTCTCTATTTTCCAATATGAGGCTCTCTAAAGTATTACAAACTACAGATAACTGACAGAAAACAATGCTTAAAATTGGCAGCTGCAAATACTATCACATTTTTTCAATTGATAACTTGATAAGAAATTGATTAATGAAATCCAACTGAACGTAATTTTTAAGAAACTTATTGTTTTTGCAATTTTTAGTGAATTTTCTTAAAAAAATTCACCAATGAGGAGATCCCGACTTTGGAATTTTGAAAAAATTTCTTCAAATGAGCGCTAATTAGGCCCCCCAGAACACATATCCGGGGTCAGTTTGAATTATATATATATATATATATATATATATATATATATATATATATATATATATATATATATATATATATATATATATATATATATATATATATATATATATATATATATATATATGTATCACACCGATAACTCAAAAAATATAGAGCCGATTTTGATTAAATTTGGTGACTAAATTCCTTTTGCGAATGGCTTCAATAAGTTTGTTAGCCAGGAAAATTAGCCCAGGTTTTCCCGGAAAATTTTGTGTTTTCTTTCAAAAAAAAATATGTCTCCGGAATTAACAAAGTAAGGGCAACCAAATTCGGTACGCGGGTTTATGTCCTTATAGATAAGTTACTTACCAAAATTTAGCTCTGTAGGTCAAAAGACAAACAAGTTATAGGCATTTAAAGAAAAATAAATTGGGGTTAAAACGTCAAAATCGGCCACATTTAGGCAAATAACTTGAATCTAATACGGGCTATGGAAATCAAATGTCTCAAGAAGGGTGTTTTACAAACCCTGAAGTCATAGTTTCAACCCTCATTGTCCTTCATTTTACTAAAATATTTCCAGAAAATTCATTTCAGATAGACCCTTTCTCTGATGCTTGGCAGTAGTCTTAGCTATAGAGTTGTTGTCGAATTTTCGTAAAAAATCAATAAAGTTCAATATATCCGTTATTATACAAGATATGAAAAAAAAAAATGTATATATTAATTATAGGGTGTCTTGAGCTACATCTTAAAAAAATATTTCTACAATCACAGAGTGGCCCATAAGTTGTTGGTGATACAAATTTTCTTTTTTTAATCAAACACGCCTTATGTTATTGCATTTTTGCATTTTCCATCGAAATATAATGCATGTTTGTAAGAAAAGAAATTCTGGATGCAGCAAGTGCGTTATGGTAGCGAATTTTGATCAAATGCTTTATATTTGAATAGCCCAATTTGCTATTAACCTATAAGGTTGACCAAGAAACGAGTTTTTCCGGGAACACTTTAAGTCTACTTTTGGAAATTTTTGTAGATTTTCACACGATAAAGGTATTTTTATGAAACATGGCACATTGCTTTTACTATATAGGTTATACTGGTAACCAAAATTGATGCCTGCTTTCTTAAAAAGAAAACACACATATTTGCAATAAAAACATTTTTATGAAAATTCACTACCATAACGCACTTGCTACGTCCAGAGTTTTTTCTTATTAATCCCGATTACATTTTCATAGTGCCGTTGCTAAGAAGGAGATGTTCTTTCCGTAAGTGCAAAAAAAAGCTAAAAAAGGCTTTCTATGCAGCGGATATCCTTCTGGTCTATATCCATCCTCTTCAAAATTTTAATGAGTTTGTGGTGTTGGACCCTGTCAAACGCTTTCTCGTAGTCGATGAAGCATAGCTTCACAACCTTCCTTTGGTCATTGCAGTTCTGTATCAATACTTTAGTTGCAACTATAGCCTCTCTCGTACCTAGTACCCTTCTAAATCCAAATTGTGTGGACCCTACCCCTCTTTCGCATTTTATGGAAATTCGTGTAGTGAATAATCTTGAGGAATATCTTTAACGTGTGGCCTATTAAATTGATCAGCCTATGGTTTTCGCACTTCGTTGCGTTACTCTTTTCTGGCAGGGCGATAAAATGTGATGTAATCCACTTGGCAGGGAACTCCCCCATGTTATATATCTTGTTAAATATTCTGTGCAGTACGGAAATGCCCCTGTCGTCTAGTATTTTTAATAGTTCGACAGGTATGCAGTCCGGGCAAACTGCCTCTCTGTCCTTTAACGTATTTATTGCTCTTACAGTTTCTTCTTTGGTGATAGGGGGTCCAGACAGGTCTACGTCCTCCGCAACCTCTATATCAGGTATATTATCGTCGAAAAGGTTGTTAATATATTCCTCCCAAATAACTCTTCGCTGCCGATCATCTTGTGCCATTTCCTCATGTTCGGTTTCGACATTAGAAAAGTGTCTCTTCCGGTAAACTACGGACGCCTCTTTTATTTTTCTGTGTATGTTAAATTCATCGTGCAGCTCTTGTAGTTGTTCTATCTCCTCGCATTGCTTCTTTAACCAGTCATTCTTTGCCGCTCTTATTTTCCCCCTAATAATTCTTTGGATGTGTTTATAGCTCTCTGGATTTCCTTGACTTTTACATCTTCTCCGTTCTTCAAGCATGATTTCTGCTGTCATCCAGTTGTGTTTCTGTGTTTTCCGCTTATGACCTAGTTCACCTTCTGCGAGCTTAATCAAGGCTTCCTCCATTTCTCCCCATATGACATATATGCTTGCACTCTCTTCCAACTTCGGTTCTATGCATCATATTTAGATAAAAAATGCAAAAATATATTAACGAATTTGTTCTACAAAAATTAGCCAAAAATTATAGACCGTTAAACCATAAACTTAACTAAACGTACAGCGAAAGCATCAACTTAACTGAACCGACGGCCAAAGCATCAGAGAACGGGTCTATTTGAAATGAATTTTCTGTAAATATTTTAGTAAAATGAAGGGTTCGCAGAACACACGTTTTGAGGAAAACTCCATTTTTTTTTTAACTGACCATAACTCTTTTCTCTTTAAATTTAGAGATGTACATTATGGTACATGGTTCACTCTTTATAACACAAACACGCGTACCGAATTTCGTTGCCCTTACTCTGTTATTTCCGGAGATATTAATTTTTTTAGAAAGAAAACACAAAATTTTCCAGGAAAACCTGGACCGATTTTCCTGGATAACAAACTTATCCAAGCTACTTGCAAAAGGAAAGTACTCACCAAATTTGATTAAAATCAGCCCCTTACTTTTTGAGTTATCGGTGTGATACAAATATATATATATATATATATATATATATATATATATATATATATATATATATATATATATATATATATATATATATATATATATATATATATATATATATATATATATAAACACATAAAAATTCAAACTGACCCCTAATTAGCGCTCATTTGAAGAAATTTTTTAAATTATAAAGTCTGGATTTCATTAGTAAATTTTTTTGAGAAAATTCACTAAAAGGTGTCCTAACTCTTTTTTTATCAAAAACTGCTTTCCAACAACAAAAAGTTACAAATGCTTGTGACTCTCTTAACTAAGTTCTTCAAAGGTAATTCCAAAAATATAATTAACAGTTAATTATCATTGATAACGATGACAAAGTAAAAAAAGTATGCTCAAACTGGCGACTATTTTCTGTTTGGCAAACGTCATATCTTCTAATAAGCTCTACATTGCAAGGATCTCTAATAGCCTGAGGCAAAATTTCTCTGCAGGCACGAGTAATTTTGTTAATAAAATCCTTCAAATTTCTTAGTTGAACAAATAGACCGCATATTTTACATAACCCCACAAAAAATCGAATGGTGCCAGGACAGGCGAGCTCGTGGGCCACCTGGCGGTCCCTATCCGCCTTGTTCAAAATTTATAGTTTAAAAGATTTGACATAGATCTTAGGATGAACAGTTATGATACTGACATAATACATAATAGTTGTGATGCTGTGATTGCCGACAAATAAAATCATTATTGAAAGGAACATGAAAACCTTTTTTGTTGGGTTTTCTCGAAAACTTTTGAAATGAGAAAAATGTTTGACATATTATTGATTAAGAATGAAATAAGAAATCCAAACTTGACTAAAATACAGAGTGTTCCATTGGAAAAAAATGAAGTTTATGTCAAAAAGCACACTTTGGATCCACGCTGTATGTCTGTATGTCTAAGTAAAGCTTATTGAAGCAGCCTTTTACCGACCAAATTTTGATCTAAAACTTTTTGTTCTAGCATGTACGGCGGCTGTGATATGTAGCGTCTAAATCGATCTAAAACACACACACACACACACATCTATATATATATATATATATATATATATATATATATATATATATATATATATATATATATATATATATATATATATATATATATATATATATATATATATGCAGTTGTCCCACGACAAAAGCCCGGAATCGATTTCTCGGAAACCAGGCTTTGCAAAAATTTTAAAATTTGACAGCTTATTGAAATCAATGGATGCACCTTGGTTAAAGTATTTTCCAGATAGTGGCACTTCTGGATATACAGTGTGTTGATGTTAACTTGCTTATTTTAGATGGGACACATATTATCGCATTTTTATATTCTACGCAAAAGTTTAGACACGTGTTATGTATAATATTCCATACCTAAGTCCAACCGTGATGTGATGTTATTTTGATAATAACTACAGAGTGATCAAAAACTCTCATTGAAAATTGAGTTTAAAAAATCCTTGTTTGTTTTTCAAATAGAATTTTATTTAATCATATCTCATTTGACATTGAAACTTTAGGTAAGGTTGCCGCTGCTAAAAATTTGTAGTTTTATGTTATACGGCTTTCAAGTTTTGTTGTTATATAATCATGACGGCGACGCCTGTCAAAAAAAAACTATCGAGAACTACAAAAACCTCAGTGTTTGTTGTAATTTGACAATTATTTATAAAAATTATGCCGGGGCGACTGAATTATACTCACGAAGATTATTAAAATTTCTTTATTATCTATGGTGAATGTGACCATGTTTTACCAAGAACGTGCCAAATATTTGCTGATATCCGGATAAACAAAAACCGTCGCGGAGGAGTGTTCGGCGAATAATAGAAAATTACAAAACTTTTGGCACCGTAAAGGCAAAAATGCATAAAAGGAATAACATCCTTAAGACAAGTAGCTCTGCAGACAGGACTCTCGAAGAGCTTGATACACAGAATTCCGTAAAACACAACTTCCACCCTTATTCAATATCTTTGGTTCAACATCTGAGAGAAATGGATATGCAGAAAAGAGTTTTGTAAATTCATTTTAACGATGATACAAGACGACTCTCGATTTTTTGGAGAGCATAATTGGACTGATGAAGCGAAATCTATGAAAAATGTTCTTTTTAACACACAAAAGTCTTATTTTTGGAGTAATTCAAATCGTCATGCAGTAAGAACCCGGAATTTTCAACATGAAAACTGAAAACTGAAAAGTAGTATAAACGCAAATAATTATATGTCGATAGTTATAGGCATTTTCTAATATGCAATTATACTTCAAATTAACTGAATTTGAAAAAGTCTGGACGCAGCAAGTGCCTTATGCTGGTGAATTTTCATAGAAATAATCTAGTACCAAACATTCTTTTTTATTAAATGCCCATAACTTTTTTTCTGGTAACTGAATGTTGGCATATGGTTTACTTTTAGCGAATTTTCTTTACAAAACTAACTAAGGAGATCGCGACTTTAGAATTTTGAAAATTATTCTTCAAATGAGCGTGAACTAGGCGCCTAGAACACATATCTGGGGTCTGTTTCGATTTTTATGTATATATATATATATATATATATATATATATATATATATATATATATATATATATATATATATATATATATATATATTTGTGTCTATGCGGAAGTAGCTGGACCTTTCTCTCTTGGGATTTATATATGTTTATAAGGAAGTAGCTGGACATTTCAGCCATAAAAATTAATATGTCCAAAAGGAAGTAGCTGGACCTAACCTCACAGTGTTGCCGCACTTTTTAGTGGGATATATAAAAGTTTTCTGGTTAGTTTTATGTTGTACGCTTAAACAGGTAGCATTAAGGTTTTAAGGTCTGCGTGCTAGTATACAAAGATGATATGTTTTAATTAATACATTATTTATTCTCTCTACCTTGACAGTTTTACAGTAAAGCACTTCGTGAATAATATTAAAATTATAAAAAGTGACTACAAATTATTTTTAAATTATTTACCTACATAAATTATCACACCGGTGTGGTAAAGCAGAAAAATTATAAAACACCAATTTTCTGTTGTAATTTTTTACCAGTTATTTTAAATTAAATAAATTGTGTATAAAAATGTATTTATGACAGTCTTGTCTAAAAACACACGTGTTTTATCTCAAAATGTAATACATTGAGTTCCTAGAAAACAAAATTATTGTAATTAGTTATCTGGATCTGAATACATTGCATGTGATCTGTTTTCATAATGGAAGTAACATAATTCAAACTCTTAACAAAACTATGATGACCAAAGCTTTTGCATAAGTTACATATGAAACACAATTATTGTGTTATGCTTTGAATTGAACGTGAGAAATCAGTGAAAATAGTTGTCGTAAATAAATAGAAAATACAGAAAAAGTGGAGAACTCAGGAATTTAGTAGAAGAAAATTTGTACAAAGTAGGCAAATTTGTAAAATGTAATATAAATAGTCATTGATGTATTTTTATGTTATTTTATTTTAATATAGCTAAAAAGAAATATTTATCATATTGTCTGTCTTTTTTCGTGCTACTAGAAATGTAAGGTTTTAGAGACTGGGGAGTTCGTTTGTTTAACACTGGACAATTTTCAATCAGAAGTTCACATCCAGCTATCGAGGGGTTGCTTCCGTCCTTTAAATGTTTTCTAATGGTCTCCTTAACTGTTTCTCTTTGAGGAGAACTCCATCTTGGTCGTGCTGCTGTGAAACAATAATCACAGAAATTAGCTTTGTACAATGGGTGAAGATTGGAACCTGTGACGAGCACTGATAAGTACAATTTGGAGAACCCAATTCATCACAATACAGTTTTTTGACCTGACGATCGTTTCGCTAACAAAGTTAGCCTCATTAAGGGGATGAATCAACTTAGTTAATTCAAATTTTAAAAATTAAAAAATTACTTTAAGGAAGACGCAGAAATTGAAGACATTATTCCTTTACCTAGAGGAAAACAGTAGCATATTGTTTATGCTAAGCTTATAGTAATAAGTGCAACAGTGGTAGAGTGTATACTGCGGAAGCTACTTTTAACGGGTGTTTCATAATCATTGTTTATTGTTAACTTTAAATACTTCATATTTAAATTTCCGTACAAGTTAACGAAAATGCAGCAAACAAAAGGCTTGTCCTTTGCCTAAAGAATAACCATGTTATATGTTATATTTTCTAAATTTTATCGAATTATTGATCTATTGATGTAATTGTTTTCAATTTTTGATCATTTTAAATGTTTTACCTTAGAATATAAATTTTTGAAAATTAAATTTTATACACCCTATAAAATCCCATATAATGGGGGAGGAGTCATCCGACACGATAATATGTATTTTATAATACAAAATGCAACGATGACACTTCCCACACATTACATTATAGTCTCGACTCCCATAATGCCTTTTTGTAGGGTGTCTTGGTTCCGAGATTATAAATATATGTACTTACATTATTTAACTGTTATAGTAGCCTCACAATAAACGTTTAGTTAACGCACCTCGTCTAGTGGGCAGTACCCAACCCCCTTGCTCCGTAATTGCTTAAGAAACCCTTTAAGAAAATTCGGCCATAAAATGTTTTCTAACCACAAGGTCATTTGATTAATGAGTACACCAACAAAACATATTGTAGGCTCTGTCTAAAGAAAGCACTGGTAATTTAAAACTTACAACTATTTAGTCTGCCTAAGAAATGAAACTTGTTTTAAAAATTTTCTGCCAAAGTTTATTCTAAAAAAATATTCCGACCGAAATTTATAAATCGACATGGTGTCTAAATTAATAAGTCAGTCCAACTGATCCTGGACTATTTTCAGTAATTATAGTAGATGTTGGGGCGTAACGTACTTAAAGGGTTATTATTATTATTTTATAATTTTTCAACAACACACCACGAGGGCTTACAGCCTAAATACTATCGTGCCGTGGGTGTCGAGAAGGAGGAAAGAGACTTGTTAATTCTGGACTTCAAGGTTTGGAGGTTCTGAGGAGAAGGAAAAACATGTGCCGTCAAGGAATTCCACAACTTGGAAGGCCTCGGGACAAAAGAGCGGGCATAACAAGATGTTCTATGTCTGGTGACCTGGACAGTAAAACGGTGCATTCGCTCTGTTCTTGGTAGATCTGCTGGGGGCAGCAGGTGGAGGAACTATGGAAGAAAGCTCATCTGAGCAGTGCCCGTGCAGATATCTATAAAAGAGAACGAGGTCACCAACGGCACGTCGGTGGGCAAGAGATGGCAGCCTTTGGGTGATGGTAGTGTCACCGATGAGACGTATAGCTCTCTTCTGAATGGAGTCCAGAATAGCGAGTGTAAAAGCGGCAGCGGCACCCCAGATGTGGGAGCAGTATTCGAGGTTTGGCCTTATTTGTAAAGTATATAAAGTATAGAGATTATCTGGCGAAAAGTATTTGCGAGCACGGACGAGGAAACCTAATTTCTTAGTAGCCACTTCTGCAATTGATGTGACATGTTGGTGCCAATTGAGATTTCGATCCACAGATATGACAACAAGTGTAAAGGTCTCATTACTTCGAATAACTTGGTTGTTCATTGTGATGGGTCTAGGGCTGGTGCATCTCTTATGAGATAGAAAGCAAGACTGAGATTTGGTGGAGTTGAATTGTACAAGATTTCTACTTCCCCATAATATTTTTGAAGATCCACAGAGGCAGAACCTCTGAGTCTGCGTTCCTCATCTAATTGAGCTAAAGAGACAGGCTTAGAATATTGTATATTTGAGAGGAGGTCATTGATGTGGAAAAGAAACAAAGTAGGGGCTCAAGCTTAACCTTCAGGGACTTCTGCATTAATTGGATACAGTTTAGGGGAATGGCCATCCACGACAACAGAAATGCTCTGGTTGGAGAGAAAATTTGCTGTCCAGGTACAGAGTTTTGGTGGTAGGCCATAAACCGGAGGTTTATTAAGCAGCGCTGTGTGCCAAACCTGGTCGAATGCTTTGGATATGTCTAGAGCGACAATCTGGCATTCACCGTGTAGTTTCATAGACTTGTTCCAAGAATGGCTGACAAAGGAAAGGAGGTCGGCAGTTGATCTGCGCTGACGGAATCCATACTGCCTGTCGTGGATTAGACTGTGTTTTTTGAAATTTTAGTAATTCGGTGTTTATATACTTTTCCATCACTTTATAGATGACTGAAAGGAGAGAAATAGGCCTGTAGTTGCTAGGAAGCGTTTTGGATCATTTCTTGGGGACGGGTTGTACTCGAGCAGTTTTCCAGTTACTAGGGAATATGCCTCTATTGTAATATGTCTAAAACAGACAGGTCAGGACAGGAGCAAGTTCTGGTGCGCATCTTTTGAGAACAATTGCTGGGATCTCGTCAAGGCCAGAGGCTTTCCTGGTATTAAGAGAAGAGAGCATCTTTCGTATCTTTTTTTGTTTTGTAATATAGTATTTTGAATTAAAATTAATCCAACTCCTGCTTTTTTTAGTAGATAACACAAAAACTTAATTCGAAAATAGGACAAGGTGTATAATGACTGTTGTTTTATAAACTTACGAGATCTACTGTTAGTGTTATAGAGTTATATATTTTAGATTATTGTATCCAATTGTTGCAAAAGATATTTTACAATTATTATCAAAAAGCCTGAGTGATCCAGTGGTAGGAAAGTATGCCGCTGGATCCAAGGGTACTGGGTTCGATTTCCAGGGTTCCTTATTCATTTTTTCAGCCCCTACTATAAAATTATCATTTAGTTGGAGCAGGTTGAATTTCTGCAGGTTCCGATTCACTGAGGAGTCGTGAAGTCGTTAGTCCCGTGTACCGTGCGAGGTTGGACACGCTGAATATCCCTACCCTCCTTATAGGAAAAACGGGGTTCGGCCAAATTTAAAGGAAAGTGAGTTGAAAGTGCTCTCTGTCGTCGGTGATTGGCCATAGTCGCAGAAATACGTCGCCGTTGGGGAAAAGACAAAAATATATAAACAATTATCAGCATTATTACTGCCATATTACACAATGCATGTTGGTAACTTAGAATACATTCAGTTAATCAAATACACCTTTTTCAAATGCGCGAACACGTCAATTAGTGGTTTTTAAGCTGTGATCTTTCTTTAATAATATGAAGTTGTCCCAAATTTGAGATATGACGTCGATAATTTGTTTAACCGACAATCCTACTGTTTTGTTTGCTATTTCTAAAGTACATGTCAAGTTATGCTAAACCACCAAGTTTATATTCCTTCCCACAAAAATATACATTATATTATTTTAAAAACAGAAATAAAAAATAGATAATCTAAATCAATTTTCTTTAATAAATGCTTAGGTTGTTGTCGATTGACTATTTGTTAGTAGTATAAACGGAATTGAAATTCGTTTTACACATTTCTGGTTATCTTGGGAAAATAAGTCAACATTCATTTCTCATTCGTGCTACTAATTCCTTTAGATTTATAATAATAAATAAATAAAAATTTAAAATCTGCTGTTTTTTTCAAATTAATGTGTAGGTTACACCTATTTAACAAAAACAAACTAGGGTAGGATTTGAAAAAAATATCGATGAGGTCGTACCTTAAATTTGGCACACACTGTATGATATTTATTTTATTTTTTGAAAAGACCGCAACATAAAATGTCTATCGACATGTCTGCGAATTATTGGAAAAAGATAGCTGTATCTGATTAACTGAATTTATTCCATGTTTTAAACTCGCGATATATGTATATAGCTGTCAAAAAATTATACTGGCAGGTTTAGGCAAACAATGTACATATTTTTTATTATAAATAAAAAGTCGTAGGGGTAGAAATAGTAGCATTGGTAAGTAAATAACTTAAAAGCTTTATTTTCTGGAAAGCCGCTGCATTTTAAGATTCACATAGTTGCATTTGCATCATGTTCGATGCAGCAGAGATAAGACATGTTTGCTGAATATAACTGGGATAAAGCTTGCATGAAGTTATCCATAAATTCCGAGCCATATATTTACACGTAGGGTCAGCAGAAAGCGGGATGGATCGTCGCGATCACAATATCAGTGAAGCGGATTCAACGTAGTAAATTTATGGCTAGCCATAGATGCCAGCCATATATTGCTATATGCTACTACACCTTACCGAAGAAAAAAGAATTTGTCTTAAGTGTTTTGCAATAACATAATAACACTAAACCAATCGTTTATTATTAACATAGTCATAGAGGAAAACTAAATTTTAGTATGCATTATTTGTTATTTTGGTTACATGTACCCAAATGACAAATATTGGACAATAAAGCCGAGGCCCCAATATAAAAATAGACACAAAAACAAGTTACGAAAGACCTAGTGTATATCAACCTAATCAAATTATTTTTTGTCACACTCTGGAAAATAAAAGCAAATCATTTGAACATCGAGATACTTATTACTAAGTTTTTTCAACTATGACTTATTTTTTGATATTTACAGTTAATGTGCAAAATCATAAAACCGCAAAACTATTACCAAGGCCCTAATGTATAATAACTCATGCAAATTATTTTTTGTCACTTTTTTGCAAAAGTTAAAAAAATACATATGAAGATTGAAATAGCTATTACCACGTTTATTTTTTCGCATTTGCAGTAGATGTGCCAAAATCACAAAAACGAAGATCTGGATAGCAATTAAGACGTTTCCAAAATATGAATTAATTTTTGATATTTGCAGTAGAGGTGCCAAAATCATATAAACACAAAATGACTACCAAGGCCCTAGTGTATAATAAGATTGCAAATTCTATTTTGTCACCCTTTGCAAAAGTGAGAAAAATGCATATCAAGATCGGGATAACTATTAAGAAGTTTCGGTAATATGAATTATTTTTTGATATTTGCAGTGGATGAGCCAAAATCATAAAAACCAAAACTGATTACCAAGGCCCTAGTGTATAATAAGATATGCAAATTGTTTTTTGTCACCTTTTGAAAAAGTGAGAAAAATGCATATGGAAATCGGGATAGCAATTAAGACGTTTCCGAAATATGAATTATTTTTTGGTATTTGCAGTAGATGTGCCAAAATCATAAAAACAAAAAATGATTACCAATGCCCTAGTGTATAATGAGATATGCAAATTATTTTTTGTCACCCTTTGCAAAAGTGAGAAAAATGCATATGAAAATCGGGATAGCAATTAAGACGTTTTCCAAATATGTATTATTTTTTCGCATTGGCAGTTAATGTGCCAAAGTCATAAAAACAAAAAATTATTACTAAGGCCCTTATGTATGAAAAACCATGCAAATTATTTTGTCACCTTTTGCAAAAGTGAAAAAAAAACGCATAAGAAATTCGGGATAGCAATTAAAACGTTTCCGAAATATGTCATATTTTTTGATATTTGCAGTAAATGTGCCAAAATCATAAAAAACACAAAATGATTACCAAGGCGCTAGTGTATAAGAGCTGCAAACTATTTTTTGTCACCTTTTGCAAAAGTAAGAAAAATGCATATGAAAATCGGGATAGCAATTAAGACGTTTTCGAAATATGAATTATTTTTTGATATTTGCAGTAGATGTGCCAAAATTATAAAAACAAAAAATGATTACCATGGCCCTAGTGTATAATAAGATATGCAAATTATTTTTTGTCGCACTTTGCAAAAGTGAGAAAAATGCATATGAAAATCGGGATAGCAATTACGACGTTTTCCAAATATGTATTATTTTTTCGCATTTGCAGTTAATGTGCCAAATTCATAGAAACAAAAAATATCACTAAGGGCCTGACGCATGCATGACTCATGCAAATAATTGAATTTGAACACCGGGATAGTTACTACCACGTTTTTCATTTCAACATTAATGATTCTGTGATACTTACTGTTAATGTGGTAAAATCACAAAACCAAAAATCATTACCAAGGCCCTATTATGTAATACTACACCAAATTTATTTTTTGTCACCCTTTGCAAAAGTAAGAAAAAAAAAAGAATTTAAACATCGGGATAGCAGTTAAAAGGTTTTCCTAGAATGTATTTTTTTTTCAGTCAATGTGCCACATGAAAGGCAACGGGAAACCGCCTTATTTTTACCTATCGTTGCGACTACTAAGCGACTTTGCCTTTAGTCAGTGAGTGAGTGATACAGATTATTTTTATTATGTTTTGGAAAAATGATGAATTTAAATAAATTTAATAAACATGTTGTGTATACAAAGAAACTACCCCAATCTCGTTATAAGAATATGTTTATTATAAACATTTGCTATAAATTAGGTTTAAAGTGAAACTTATTTTTAGTGGCATAAATTTTGGTTAGATAGCATAAGAAGACTGTTTCTTATGCTGTACTGCATACTTGAACAATGCAACATAAAAATTATGAGAATCTAATTAATGTTAGTCACTCTAGTATAGCAGTTAGTGGCTGGTCATATTCAAATATTAAACCTAGCATTTCTTCTCAAATATTATCTATTTGTATATAAAAGCGTCGCATAGATAAAGAACGTTTGGGCTTTGATATACCGCTTTTACGACGTTGATCCCAGAAAGTTTTACAGCTCTGTTTCTGTACCCTCCTTTTGTAAATTTCAAAGCTTTTACCTGACCTGTCAAACATATGTTTAGAAAAAATTGAAAAGTAACTGTAGCACAGCATAATCAATCAATTATTATGCTGTGACTGTATATTAGATTTTAGCGCGTTAAAAAATCTGCAACTTGAAAAATAGGAATAGAATCATATTCAATTAATTCTAAAACTGTCAGAGTTGAGAGTTGTGTATGCTGTAGTATTATACACTAGGGCTTTGGTAATAGTTTTGTGATTTTACGATTTTAAATGTAAAGATTAAAAAAAAGATTCCTGTTTAAAAAATTGCAAATGTCAAAAAATAATGCATATTGCGGAAACGTCTCAATTGCTATCCGGATCTGTTTATGCATTTTTTTACTTTTGCAAAGGGTGACAAAAAATCATTTGCATATCTTATTATACACTAGAGCCTTGGAAGTCATTTTTGGTGTTTATGATTTTGACACATGCGAAAAAATAATACATATTTGGAAAACGTCTTAATTGCTATCCCGATGTTCATATGAATTTTTTTCACTTTTTTAAAAGGTGACAAAAAATAATTTGAATATCTTATTATATACTAAGACCTTGGCAATCATTTTTTGTTTTTATGATTTTGGCACATCTACTGCAAATATCAAAAAATAATTCATATTTGGGAAACGTCTTAATTGCTATCCCGATCTTCATATGCATTTTTTTCGCTTTTGAAAAAGGTGACAAAAAATAATTTGCATGGTTTTTCATACATAAGGGCTTAAGTAATAATTTTTTGTTTTTATGATTTTGGCACATTAACTGCAAATGCGATAAAATAATAAATATTTGGAGAACGTCTTAATTGCTATCCCGATCTTCATATGCATTTTTCTCATTTTTGTAAAGGGTGACAAAAAATAATTTGCGTATCTTATTATACACTAGGGCCTTGCTAATCTTTTTTTTTATGACTTTGGTACATCTACTGCAAATATCAAAAAATAATTCATATTTCGGAAAGTTCTTAATTGCTATCCCGATCTTCGTATGCATTTTTCTCACTTTTGCAAAGGGTGACAAAATATAATTTGCAATCTTATTATACACTAGGGCCTTGGTAATCATTTTGTGTTTTTATGATTTTGGCACATCTACTGCAAATATTAAAAAATAATTCATATTTTGTCTCTTCCAAAACATTATTTTTTCAAACCACTTGTAGATTTTTTGCTATATTACATGAATAGTAACTTATGCAATAATCATTTTTAATCCAGAAATTCGTAAGAAATATCCTGACGATATTATTATTAAAGTCTTAAGTAACCTCATGCTTTTTGCGGTCCTAGTGTACATAAAATTCACTAAAACATGTAAATATTTAAATAGAATTAATATTTTGAGCATTTGGCAACACCGCACAGGCGCATTAATTTTTACTTTTAATGTTCTCATGAAATAGGTCCAGCCAATAACGCATGTACATATTAATACCAGCATGTTAATAGCTGGACGTCCAGCTATTGCACGGTTGGTCCAGCTATTATACACTTGGTATACGAAATGGTCCAGCTACTTCCGCATAGGCATAAGTATATATATATATATATATATATATATATATATATATATATATATATATATATATATATATATATATATATATATATATATATATATATATATATATACTTAAAAAATAATAGGACGATTTTGATCAAATTTTGTAAGCATTTTCCTTTTGCAAGTCGCATGGATTAGTTGGTTAGCCAGGAAATGCGGCCCAGGTTTTCCCGGAAATTTTGTGATTTCTTTCGGGAATAACAAAGTAAGGGCAACCAAATCTGGTACGTATGTCTGTATTATAATAAGTGAACCACGTACCAAAATTTCGATCTGTAAGTTAAAAGTCAAAAAAGTTATGGGCATTTGAAGAAAAACAATTTGGGGTTTTCCTCAAAACGTCCATGTCGCGATTTGAAACGTAAAAATTGGCAACATTTAGGCAAAGAACATGAAATAAATACGAGTTACGTAAAGAAAATGTTGCAAGAAGAGTGTTGTTAAGTTTTATCTTTAGCCGTCATCGACCTTTATTTTACTAAAATATTTCCAGAAAATTCATTGCAAATAGACTCTTTCTCTGATGCTTTGGCAGTAGCTTTAGTTACGTTTATGGTTTAACGGTCTATAAATTTTGGCTAATTTTCGTAGAAAAAATCATTAATGAGGAGACAGCGACGTTTGAGTTTGAAAAAGATTTCTTCAAATGAGTACAAACCAGGCCCCCTAGAATCCATATCCGGGTTTACTTTCAGTTTTTATCTGTTTGCGTATATACAAGGTGACGTATTTCTACGGTAAAGCTCAATATAATTGTTATTATGCAAGATACTAGAAACATTGTAGACGCTAATTATAATGTGTCTTGAGTTGCATCTTATAAAATTATTTTGAAAATCACAGCGTGGCCCATAATTCGTTGGTGATAACTGCAATATTTTTTTTCGAACATTCCTTATACTGTTGCATTTTTAATTGAAATATGATGCATGTTTGTAAAAAAAATCAAGACGCAGTAAGTGTGTTTTGGTAGTGAATTTTCATTAAATGCTAGGAAACCAGTTTTCTCAGAAACATTTAAAGTTAAAGTTAAAGTTATTTTCGGATAATTTGTGTACATTTTCAAACAATACGGTATTTTAATAAAATATGGTAAATTTTTACTATATAGGTTATACTGGTAACTAAATTGATGCCTGCTTGAATTAAAAACATTTTATGGAAATTAACTTCCATAACGCACTTGCTGCGTCCAGACTTTTTATAACCTATAGCCACATACCCAATTTAGTGGCCCATTCTTTTTTGAGTTACCGGGGTGATACACACACAGAAATATATATATATATATATATATATATATATATATATATATATATATATATATATATATATATATATATATATATATATATATATATAAACATATCAAGATAGTAACTGACCACAGACATGGGTTCTAGAGGTACTAGTTCGCGAATTGTTTTAAAATTCAAAAGTGTAGGAAAATTCACTAAAAAATATATGTAATAATATATTTCAGAATAACTGCACAAGGTCATTGTGATCAACTATACAATACCTCCACACAGCATTTAATAAACAAACCCTTCCCCTTATATTTGTCGGTCCTTACACGCACACAAGCCAGACGGTTTTTTTAAACTGGTTTTTTTTTTGTTGCCATGTGTAATTCAGAAACACAGTTATGTTTGTAGAAAAAACACTATGGTTGATGGGGTCTTATACACACTTCAAACATAATCCATATTTAAGGGGTCTTCACACAACGTGTGCATTAAACATAATTGCGGGACCTCACTTTATTTGCAAATATTTTCTAAACGAGCGTGTGTATAGTATTTTGGCGCGAATTATCCACATCTGGAGATACATCTACAACTACGACTCATCTCAAACATTAAGATCCCACAAGTTGGTGTGTTTTCGTGTGTCCCTGCAAACATACGAGCACATGTATGTGTGTGTGTGTGTGTGTGTGTGAATATTCGTAAGCCAGAAAAATTTTGGCAAGCATATTTGGTAGGCAAGTTTCTACTCTAAAACGTATCCCACATACAAAAATTCAGTTTTTTAAATTGAAAGGAAGACAATTATAAGCATTTGAAAAAAATAAATTGGGTGCCACTGGTGATCAGAGAAACAGACAAAATCAAAATATTTTGTGTGGTTAACAAAACCCATTGAATATTACAGACAACAATAAAGTTTTCTGGACACAAAGGGTCAAGAAATTCCCGGAGGTTTCTTTGAAAATTTTATAGTTTTTCTTCTTCAAATGTCAAAGTAGCGATTTGTCACTTCAAAATCTGCAATTTCCAAACAAAGAACTTGAAACGAATACGAGATATGTAGAAGAAATGTGGTAAGAAGTATGTTTTACAAAGACTTGAATTTAAGCTTCAATTGTCATTGTCCTTCATTTTACTAAAATAGTTGCAGAATATTATTATTATTATTATTATTTATTGGTAAAAATCATACAGCATGCCAATACAATAAGTCTAGGACTTGTGGTGTGCATTTGCATAATTTTAAAAGTTACATCCAAAGGAATGTGACAATTATATACCAAATTCGGCAAACTTCAGATTTTGACAAGCCAGGAAAAAATAATTCTCTTCACTTTCATTTCTTCCACCTAATGCTTCACCCATTGCCTTTATTTATCATAGATCTGAACCACTTCAATACACCATCGCAACTATAACTCAATCTCCACATACCATATTGTTTCCAAAATTATCAATTTTGTACAATACCAAACTGACATTAAACGTTATTCATTTTAAAGATACCGTTTCTCTGATGCTCTGTCAGCAGTTTCTGTTATAGAGTTTGTAGTTTAATACCCTATAATTTTTAACGAATTTTCGTAAAGAATAATCGTTATTGAGGAGACATTGACTTGTGAATTTTAAAAATATGTTTTCAAATGAATGCGAACTAGGTATACAAGTTGACGCATTTCTATTTTAATAGATCTATCTGTTATTATACAAGATACTAGAAAAAATTATGTATAGATGGAGAGTTCGGAGACCACAAAAAAATTAAAAAACTCGGGACGCAGCAAGTGCGTTATGGGAGTGAATTTTTATTAAATGATTCAAATTTAAATAACTCAATTTTCTATAAACTTAGAGAGTTTAATTTCAATACGTAGTAAGGTTTTTCCTAAGGCAAGATATCCACAAAATTTCATTAAAATAACTTTGTAATTTTCAGAGAAAAAAATTTTTTTCGAAAGAAAATTTAAAATTTGAGTAACTCAATTTTCTCTAAACTTAGAAAGTTGAATTTTGGTACGTAGTAAGGTTGAGGCAACATATATAGTAAATTTCATTGAAACAGCTTTGTTACTTTCGGAGAAAAAAAATTTTTTCGAAAGAAAACTCAAAATTTTTCCGGAAAACCCCGTCTGATTTTTCTGGATAACGAACTCATCCAAGCCATTAATAAAAGACAGGCAGTTGCCAAGTTTCATCGAAATCGGTTAATTACAGCTACTGATGAAGACAACTTCGTTGTCGAAATACGTATCAAAAAAGATAGCGCATAACTCTGTTATTATTGTTGTAGTTTTTGGGGTTATTCTACTTTTTGTTTCAGTTTCCAGCCACAATGTCCAGTCTCAGTCTTTTGTCAATAAAAATTATTATTATTATTTGTTATTTTTTGAGATTTCAGATGTTTTTACGAAAATTGGCTACCATAACGCACTTGCTGCGTCTAGATTTTTTGAACTGCAATTTGCTTTTTTACAGTACATACCAACGAAATATCAATCAGATTTTGGACCATATCACATCGTCTTCTATTTTAACACTAAAATAAATTTAATATTGAATGAGACAAACTTTAATTACTTTTAGTAGTACCAATCATAATAAAAATATGTCTAGTCAAAGTAACAAAACCCGATAAAAAAACAATTACGAAAACTAATAAATGCTGTTGAGCCAAAAATAGCCTTGTTAATATATCATATTCCCTTTCTTTGTCCAATTTTATCATATCTTTTGTTGGTCAGTAACAAAAGCAAACAAATTATATCCCAAATTATACAGAAAACTTTACAACTCTAGATCTAAATAAAAGGACTGTAACAGCGGCAGAAGCATAAGTCAATGGAAGGTTGATGAATGAATCTCATGAGTCAATAAGAAAAGCATTGACTAACCAACAGCAACCACATACTTATGATTTAAACATGTTTCAAATTTGAATAGCTCAATTTTCTGTAACCCTAGAAAGCTGAATTTTGGCACATAGTTAGGTATTTCCCAAAGCAATATGTAGACCAAATTTTATCGAAATTTTCGGAAAAAAAATTTTTTTTGAAAGAAAACTCAAAATGTTCCCGGAAAACCCCGTTCGATTTTCCTGGCCAACGAACTCATCCAAGCCATTAATAAAAGAAAGGCACTTGCCGAGTTTCATCTAAATCGGTTAATTATTTTTTGAGTTATCAGACGGATACATATATATATATATATATATATATATATATATATATATATATATATATATATATATATATATATATATTATATATATATATATATATATATATATATATATATATATATATATATATATATATATATATATATATATATATATATATATATATATATATATATATATATATATATATATATATATATATATATAAGCATATAAAAATTCAAACTGACCCCGGATATGGGTTCTAGGGGTCCTAATTCGCGCTCATTTGAAAGAATTTTTGCAAAGTCTCACCATCGATACCTCTCTATTAGTGAATTTTTTTAATAAAAATTCACTAAAATCTATGCTGACAGGTCAGTTGATCAACCATCCAGGTCAGCCACCGCTGACTTCACAAAAAAAAACAGTGGTGGAGGCGAGTGATGTCCCAAGAAACGGTGGTGAAGGTGCTCTGGTTAGACCTCTAAGCTTTCCGGGTCAGCTAGGTGGCGGGATCGTCGTGTCTGTCGTGACAGCCACCCCGTGTCTGTTCCGACCCGACGACCTCGTATTAAAGATGTTGTGAGGTATATAGTCCATGATGTCGATCCCAAAGACAGGGTGTGGTTTGATTTTAACTAGGAAGGATTCGACAAGGGGCTGCTCACTTGCCGTTCAGAAAAGCAAAAAATGTTGTTTTCAAAGACGTTTGGAACCTATTGAGCAAGATATGCCCGAGTAAACGATCCGGTTTTCGTTTTGATACTTTTAGAATGACGATAACTCAAGTGAAAACCGCTAAGCCTTCAATACATGTTAATTCAATCTCGTACCCATCATCACCATCAGAGATTCAGAGGGGCCACTTATACGTAGCTTGCAAGCTTTCAATACATGTCACATGTCAATTCAATCTTTTAACCCATCATTAACATCATAGATTCAGAGGGGCCACTTCTAGGTAGCTTGCTATCTATACGCCTCTAAACGTTGGTTGGTTGGTTGGTTTGGTTGGTTGGTTTGGTTGGTTGATTGGCTGGTTGGGTTTGTTGTAGAAATGATTGGATATCCAAGAAGCCAAATTTCATATCGAATCTTTACATACATATATCCAGATATCGAGTCGTTTACAGACTGAGCTCCACCAAAGTTCACCAAGTATGTAGTATTTGGTGTTAATTGAGATGTGACTCTAAGTTGTTGTTGTTGTAATAATCAATCAACTCTGAAGTTTTCTTATTTTTTCATATGTAAAAGCTAAAACTCAAGACAGTTGGCTGGTTGGTTGGTTATCTTAATTGGTTGGTCTGTTGACTTTTTAAATTACCTACATACATACAAATTACATACATACATACATACATACATACATACATACATACATACATACATACATACATACATACATACATACATACATACATACATACATACATACATACATACATACATACATACATACATACATACATACATACATACATACATACATACATACATACATACATACATACATACATACATACATACATACATACATACATACATACATGCATGCATACATACATACATACATACATACATACATACATACATAAGAGCTACACCTCAAAATCGTGGTTGGTTGGTTGGTTGGTTGGTTGGTTGGTTGCCTTGGTTGGTTGGTTGGTTGGTTGGTTGGTTGGTTGGTTGGTTGGTTGGTTGGTTGGTTGGTTGGTTGTTTGGTTGGTTGGTTGGTTGGTTATCTTGGTTGGTTGGTTGGCTTGATTGGTTGGTTGGTTGGTTGGTTGGTTGGCTGGTTAGTTGGTTGGTTGGTTGTGTTGCCCTGGTTGCTTGAAAGTTTACAGATTTATATTTGTTGAATGAGTATATTTCCATATATCATTTCCGTATACTAACACTTATGAAATATAATCAGATGTTGTTATATGTGAAGAAAAAGAAAGTATTTGTTAAAGTTATTACTTTTTTTATAGTTTTTCTATATTATTACATAGACTGTTATATTAGTATAATAAAAACTAAGTAAATCAATAATGTTCTGAATACGCTTCTCCTCAGGCACATCTGCTATGTATATCGTTTATATTTGCCTTAAGGTATTTTACTTCTGTCTTTATTCTGTTATAGAGATTTACAGAATTTGCATCATACAATGTGTTTAGGATCACTTTGGTATCGGAATGTTTGTTCTTAATGTTCTTATAATTTTACTTCGGTTTCGTGAAGATTGACCCTATAGTTCCGACTAAATTCACCTATGCAGAAATTAAAGAATCATTTGGTTGCATTTTTTATATAAATGCTTGGATATCCAAAAAGTTAAATTTAATATCAAATCCGTACACACGTGTGTACCAGACATCGAGTTGTTTTCAGTCAGCGGTCCACCAAAGTCTACCAAATATGTAGCGGTTGTCGGTAATAAGTGGGCTCCTTCGGCCTGAACATTCGGGGGTCCGGTTATCTGGCCCCCGAATGTTCCTTTAACTTACTGTTG